>CM052812.1:29092324-29165387 GCA_028533885.1 Nasua narica | reverse complement strand
TTTTAACCTCATCTTAAAACTTCCACTGATCCATCTCGTTCAATGGCAATTTTCAATGTTAATAGGAACATAAAAACAAACATGCACACAATTGCACAGTTTTCATAAAGGTCTATTTCATTATTGGTGGGTAGCGCATTTAACAGTTAAATACATTTAAATAATGTATAGGTGACTGCACGACTGCAGCATTGGTAACTAGATAGATAACCAATTCAACTAGAAACCAGCTAACAAGTAACTGTCTAAATATTTAAAATACAGCTCTTGTTTAGATCCTTTGTTTTGATCACCTTCTTGGGGGGAAAAAAAGCCTGCTGGTCACACTGGAAATATATTAAGGCCAAATCTTCTGAAATCCAATCCCAGAGGTTTCTTTCAGTTGGATTAAGCCTCCAACTCCAGGGCAAGCCCAAGTTTGTGGCCTCCAGCATTAATGCTCTTCCCGTCTACCAGGGCAGACAGTGTAAGCTTGACACCTGTAAACAAAAGAGGGCAACCATGATTTGCCTGAAACACCTCAAGAGTCTGCAGTCTTTATTAATCACCCCAGAGCCTGCCTGTCCCTCCCTCAGCCAGTCAGATGACCTACTAGTGCCAGCCACCAGAGGGCACTTGGGAGTCCCAGAGATACAGGAGAGAATTCAGGTGGCCCCATCCGAGGTTAAGGGATCAAATCACAGAGCATTAAAAATGTTATTAATAAAGTTCAAAGTGCTCTAGAAAATACAGTAACATTCAAAACACTATAGAGACTATAAGACACTAAAGACAATCATAATTGCACCAGGACAACTACAGTAAAGAGATAAGTGGGGGGAACTGAATGTAGACTACGTATTACGTACTGTTCAACTAATGGTAATTTCCTTAGCTGCGACAGTGATATTGTAGTTATGAAGAAAAATGTCTTACTCTTGGGATATGCATTTTAGGCAGATTTATCTACCTGTCTGCAAAACATACATTTATTATTTATTTATTTAAATAGAAAGGTTTGGTTTTTTTTTTAAGATTTTATTTATTTGATAGAGAGAGATCACAAGTAGGCAGGGAGGCAGGCAGAGAGAGAGAGAGAGAGGCAGGCTCCCTGCTGAGCAGAGAGCCCGATGCGGGGCTTGATCCCACAACCCTGAAATCAGGACCTGAGCCAAAGGCAGAGGCTTAACCCACTGAGCCACCCAGGTGCCCCAGAACATACATTTAAATAACTGAGAAGGGAATGTAGAAAAAGGGATTATGTATGCAGATATGGCAAGAGAAAACAAATGTGGGAGATGTTAATTAGTGAATGTGGGGAAGGATATACAGGTGTTCTTCATAACAGCCTATTTAGGTTTCAAAAAGGCCAAGTATAGAAAGTCTGGGGGAATATCCCTATTTGAAAAGAAGAAAAGTTCCAAGTGCTTTAGGACTTGTTATTCAAGTGGTGTCAAGAACAGTGATGTTGGCATCACCTAAGAGCTTGTTAGAAAAACAGAACTCTTCACCCCAGATCTACTGGATCAGAATGTGCATTTCAGCAAGAGTCCCCAGATGACTCAGGCACACTGAAGTCTGGTAAGTACTGCTCTAGAAAACACAGCAAGGCTCCAAATACCACATAAAGTAAATGAGACTATAGAGACCAAACAATGAAAGCAATGAGTGAACCTTGATTGGAGAAATAAACATCACTACAAGGCATTTCCTTACTACAAGTGGGGAAAGTGACTACAGAATAGAGTAAATAATATTATAATAATATAATAATATAGAGTAACTATATTAGCTTTATCATTAGGTGTGATAATGGTATTATGGTTATGCAAGAGTCCAGAATGTTCTTATTTCGGAGCAGACGCATGCTGAAGCATTTAGGGAGGTGTAAGGACAGCCGCAACTTCCACCAAACAGCCCAGCAAAAGAAAAAGAAAAAAAGGAATAAAAAAAATCGTGGCAAAAAGAAAACGTATTCATGGGGCGCCTGGGTGGCTCAGTGGGTTAATGCCTCTGCCTTCCGCTCAGGTCATCATCTCAGGGTCCTGGGATCAAGCCCTGCATCAGGCTCTCTGCTCAGCAGGGAGCCTGCTTGCCGCCCCCCTCTCTGCCTGCCTCTCTGCCTACTTGTGATCTCTCTCATCTTAAAAAAAAAAAAAAAAAAAGGAAAACGTGTTCATTGTACTCTTTGAAAAGTTACAAAGTAAAAAGCTGATAAATGAAAAATAATTTTTAAAACACCAATCCTACTTATCAAGCATACTTACCAGGCCTCAGAGTCTGAGTGTAGCCCACTCCAATTAAACTAGAGTTGTTGACTTTTGCCTAAAATAAAACACAAAAACAGCTGTAAAAAAACTTTGGAATGGAGAGACAAAGCCCCTGCGGGTTTCCCTATTAAGCAAATTATGAAGTGTTCCACTTTTTTATTCACATGTGAAATAATAAAATTTAGACAAACCATGAGAAACTCTTGACTCTGGAAATCAAACTGAGGGTTGCAGAAGGGGAGGTGGGTTGGGGGACGGGGGTACTGGGTGATGGGCATTAAGGAGGGCACGTAATGTAATGACCACTGAGTATTATACGCAACTAATGAACGAATGAACACTACATCAAAAACTAATGATGAAAAAGAAAAAAAGAAAAAAAAAAAACTAATGATGTACTATTATGTTGGCTAACTGAATTAAAAATTTTTAAAAAGACCTGTATAAAATAAAGATTTCGTAACATTTGGGAAAAAAATAAAATTTAATACTGTTAAAATTTAACAGTTACTAAGCCAAACAAAAGCCACGTGCCACTTAATTTACTCCAAGTCAAACTGTCAGTAGGACACAATATTCTTGGTAGTAAAAAGGTGAAAGCCTTGGAGATCAGAATAGATTTGGAAATTATTTGATGTCTTCACTCTTTTATAATGTGTATCAAAACACTCTAGGGAAATGATGTAACACCAGGCAGAAATCACAAAAACAGCACTTGTGTTCACATGGCAGTATAGCCAAGTCTTCAGAAGCCACCAATGACCAAGTGAGGTGTAAATCTAAGGAAGAAATGCCCCACTTGTGACCACCTTACACCCAACAAATTAAGAGCCTCAGACAATTGGATACAAGTTTCTCCTATTCTAGAACAGAAGTAAATGAAACTGTGATAGGACATTAAGCAATACTTCAGGGTGATGCTTAATTGGGGGCGCAGCAAGCAGCACTACTTAGGTGGGTAATGCTGGATACATTTCCAAACGAAGCCCCAGAAGTCGCTCGATGGCACAAAGACGCAAAGCTGCCTTCTCACTTTAGACTATGAGACCACTACACCACTACACCAGCTGGCATTAAATCCGCACATTTGGAGAGAACAGCAATGTACTACCAGGCAGTAGTATGCTGTGTGAATCCTAAGGTTTTCACTGCTACGGTGCAATGAGAAACAGAGAAGGGAAAAAGAAATGAATCACTGCCTTATTAACCAATGGGAAAAGCATTCCAGATGCTTCTCATGCTCTCTGATTACAGCTGCTAACATAAAATAAGAATGGGGCTAAAGCTTAACTACCTACATTATCAAAAACATTGGTCTCAGGAATGAGTATCACTTTATGTGACAGAAATAACTCCTGGGAAGGTTTAACTTTCTTTCATTCCCAGGATGTACAGTCCAGGCAGTGCCTGACCCACAGGAACAGCTGCTGATCTGCCTGAAACCAGAGCCAGCATCTCTACACGGTCAGACACTGCACTCCCTGCCCCAAACCCACTAGGACTAAAGGGGGAAGTAGCAAAAAAGACCAAGGACAGGAGTAGGGTGGCCATCCACCCCAACAAACCCAGGATAGGTGGGAGGGAGTCCTTGGGGTGCAGGAGTTTTAATGCTAAGGTCAGAATAGACCCAGGCAGAGCAGGATGAGCTAGCTGGTCACCCTAGACAGGAGGGAAATCAAAAGACATGCAAGTCCAATCCTGGCTCTACCCCTCTTCTTCCCACTCTCTTTCCCTGGCAGTGATCTAAGTCCTTTCTCTTCCAAACTTTAGTATCGCCACCTCCAACATGGCATTTGCACCACAAACGCCTAAGACCAAATCTAAAAGATATTTTGTAAACCCTAAAGACAAAGTCAAAGTAACAAAGTATTATTATTCCACAAAGAAAGACAAAGTAACAATTAAAACACTATTACTTCTGGCCTAGGGCCCGAAACACTGGCTTCCCTGGGCTTAAACAGGCTTGGAGCTCAGGGTTATTGTCTACACTAATTGAGCAGCTTTTGAGGTTAAACAAACTCCTGTGACCTGGAAATCAAACTTCTAACACTGCCTACACAGAAAATGCATGAAGCATTACAAATTCTAATCCCAATCTGTGAGTGAATTAGGGATCGTGTGAACCACAGTTCAAATTTTCAGCACAATTCAATATACCCAAAGTTGAATTCGCAAACCAAAGACCCCATTGTAAGCCCACAAAAGCATGGTACTCACAGAAATGGAAGCAGTGGGATCCAACTGGTATTTGGCTGCGATGCCAAAGCGAGTGCTGTTGGTACCTGATGTCCAAGCAAGGTTTACTGAAGTGTCAAGATCTTCACATACTTTTTGATAAATTGATCCTCCAAATTCTGTCCCATCATTGCTGTAAGATATTTTAAATTTGTAAATCCGGAATAGACAATGTAACGTCTATGGCACTAGGCCGATACTGTAGCATTATAGTTAAATAAAAAGCACTGCTCACATGGGTCTGTAGTATTCCACTGAAAACGTGAAAGTTTTAAAAGGTCTTTATCTCAACCTATGCCCCAAAATAAGGTCATATAAATCATGACACATCCATCCAGTAGCATTACCAAACAGCCACTAACAATCATGTTGTAAAATACATAATGCTATAGTAAAATAATTAAAATATATTAAGGTAGGAAGGAAAGAATTATAAACCAGCCTTTCTAATATGTATTATATATATACACATATATAAAAAAAATGAAACTCCCAAATATTAACAACTAACAAAGATTATATATAGGTGGTGGGATCATGAGAAATTATGGTTTTCTTCTTTGTCCTTCTGTTATTTACCAATCCTTTATTTTATAAGGGAAAAAAATTCTTAAGTCCTTTTCACATATACATCTACCTGGGTTAAGTAAAAACACCAGACATTTTAGGCAATCCCACCAACTCAATAACTCACATATCACAATTGAGTCAAATGAACACACTGCTAATTTGGCAACATCTTAGCCTTTTCTAAAAATCCAAAACACATCAAGCCTCATATAAAAAAACATTTACTCTCTCAGCACCAAAAGTCAAACTAACATTTTTTACTACATACATTGAGAGGTGCCAAAAATGCCCAAGGATGATGATCTCTTTGTGTTAAGAGAAATCCTTTAGGGCGCCTGGGTGGCTCAGTTGGTTGAGCAACTGCCTTCAGCTCAGGTCATGATCCCGGAGTTCCGAGATCGAGTCCCACAATGGGCTCCCAGCTCCATAGGGAGTCCGCTTCTCACTCTGACCCTCTCCCTTCTCGTGCTCTCTTTCACGCTCTCTCTTTCCAAACAAACAAACAAATAAATAAATCTTAAAAAAAAAAAAGAAATCCTTTAGATTGTACCTAGATTAATAAGAGATGACAGGTGACATCAGTATCATCCCTAGGTCCTACATCACAATAATCCCAGAAAAGAAATACTCACACATTAGTGTGTAGTTGGAAGTCCCCAGTCCTGTAGCCCACTGCAAAGTTATTTCTTGTCAGCTTTGATTTGGCACTGTCAAAAGTCATCTGGTACCCAGCAAGCCAGCCTTCGTAACCAAAGACAGCTGAACCATGGATTGCAGGTCCAGCAAAATCAAAGTCAACATCACAACCAAGGTTTATACACTCCCTCTTGTAAGAAGACTTGATTTTACCACTTTTCTTTCTGAAAAAAGAACAAACTGACTTAAAACTGATGCCAGTGGGAAAGACTTACATACATAACTTCTGCACAAAGGACATGAAACAGATTAATGAACTGTAGTATAATTGGGGAGTAAAAGCAGGAACAGGATAATCCTGTCAAGAAACTATAGCTCAATGAGCTAAAAAACAAGGGCACATGGGGTTATTGGACTTCCAGCACCATGAGAAGACTGCCTTTGCAGGACTGACAATCAGTCACAAAAGCCTATTACAAACTTGTTAATTACCAAGTTAGTCCCACAGTGAAAAGACAAATATTCGAAGGGAAGCCAACAAGAGCAACCATAGTATCCATCATGCTCCAAGGCAGAAACAAATTCACCACGAGGCAGTTAAGTAAGCTATCAAACAGTAAATGTGCATCTTTCCTATAGAAACAGGAGAGAAATGCTTTTAAATTTAAAGCAGATAAAGGGACACCTGGCTAGCTCAAGTTGGTAGAGCATGAGACTTGATCATGAGGTGATCTTGGCCATGAGTTTGAGCCCCATATTGGGTATAGAGATTACTTAAAGATAAAAATGAAATTTAAAGCAAACAAAAATGTCCATGCTTACCCCGTGTTTGGTGAAAAGGTGGTATCAAATGTCAGTTTCAAACCTTGACAAATCTATTTTGAATGAAAAAGAATTTGTCTTCAGCTATATTTCCTTTTTGAAATACAAAAATAAACGAATACTAAACGCATGTTCAAAATGTTACCTGGTCTTCAATTGCGATTTCTGTTCCCAGAGTGTTATCAGTGTTCCATTTTTCTGTGAAAGTCAGACCATACTCACACCATTTATATTTGGTCTCCAAGGTTCCAGTAACTTTACCAGTGTCTGTATTAGATGAACCAGACGTTGAGAATTCCTAAGACAAAAAATGACTTCATGAACTTTCTTGTAAGCCCTGCAGAATCACTGCCTAACTGAAACACAGTAATTTCACTAACCCTTTTTTCCCTGTTTCCCAAATACTTCTATACTCTGCTACTGTATATACAAACAAATTGCCTGTCAGTTACTAATTGCCACCTTACTTAAACTTACTTACATTTTCAACCCATCAATGACAAGTTAACCTGTATCTAATTCTCAACAAACTGTACACTTTTTAAGGAAACTTCCACTAAGGTGATTTTTTTGGAATTCAAGAATCAGGGGAATGGGAGGGGGGAGGAATGAATGTTTCAGCACTGTATCCAATCTGCCCAATATTAAATAAAACACTATAAAGGTCAGTATGGTTAATCACTAAAATGAGCATTCACAATAACTGAAACACTATTATGAAATGTTTCCTGAAAAAAAAATTTTTTAAGATTTTATTTATTGGAGAGTGACAGAGATAGCGAGAGAGCACAAGTGAGGGGCAAGGAGAGAGAGACTCAGACTCCATCCCAAGACCCAAGGATCATGACCTGAGTCAAAGGTAGATGCTCAACGGACTAAGCCACCCAGGCACCCGTTTCCTGAAAATTCTTAAGAGGGAAAGCACCCCACTCGTAGGAGTTCATGCCATGAAAAAAAATTTAAAATTCTTGGTATCCCCAATATTCTGTTCTTCTGAGATAAAGAGTCTTCACCAGATTTCACACCTTCCCAACCATCTTTCATATTCTCGTTTAAAAAGAAAAAAAGTAGGGAAAGGGAATTATAGATTGACTCGACAGCTGGTTTATATCGTGCATAATGTAAACTAATATTAAGTACAATAGATACTATCAGTAGAAAAAACCCAATCTATTTAATACAGGTATCAACAATTTGAAGTGTATTATATAATCTTATGTTTATAAGCAAATACAAGTAACTTGCCAACCCCTAATTGCACATCAAGTGAAAAGGAGGACATAATATGGAGAGCTTATTGAAACTTAAAATCTGCTACAGAACATCTAAAAATCTAATAACCTTTCAGAGCTTGGTAGATAGGCAAACCTCCAAGACAAAAGACTTAAAATACCCTCTGAGCATTCTCATTCACAATCTGTCTGCTACTGATGGCTACATACTTTGGCCATTGAAAAGGCAAATCTAAAGAAGATAGCTGATCTGAACTAATAAATAAAGAGAACTTGACCTGAAACTGTAATGCCTACAAGAGTGAGAAAATATAAAAAACTCTATCAATAGGAGAAAAGGCCAATCACCCTTCACTTAGCAAACAGAACATTTGTACAACTATTACTCTGCAGTAGTTTGTAGAGCAAACAGTAGACCGCTCTCAATCTCCTGAAATAAGACACTTTAACAGAAGTTCAAGTCAAAGCTTGGCATTCAATGCCCATATTAAAAAGCACAGAATTATGTCAGGAAAAAACACTGTATATAAAATTAGAGGAGTCCTGGCATCCAGTTCTGCTATCATTTGCTAAATGAGTAACACTGAGAAAAACGCTTAACTCTTCTGGGTCTCCGTTCCCTCAAGTGTAATAACAAAATCTACCTCTGGAGGATTAAGTTGGACAGGCACTGTGAAAGCTTTGCACATTTTCCTGTGCTTTATACAAAAGAAAAGCATTATTAAAACAATATATATGGAGCATATGCTTCTAGCAGGTACTTGGAATGGGAAATGTGTAGAAGTAGATATTTTTAATCCTGAGTGACAATGATTAATGACTCTGGAGGCCCCACCCCCTGCCACCCATCAGACTATAAATTATGAGCCAGCCTGTATACACCCAAGGAATACTCAAGACACAAAATCAAGATCACACAGTGGAGGGACGCCTGGGTGGCTCAGTTGGTTGGGCAGCTGCCTTCGGCTCAGGTCATGATCCCAGAGTCCTGGGATGGAGTCCCACATCGGGCTCCTTGCTCCGCAGGGAGCCTGCTCCCCTCTCCGCCTCTGCCTGCCTCTCTGCCTGCTTGTGTTCTCTCTCTGTTAAATAAATAAATAAATAAAATCTTAACAAAAAAAAAAAAAAAGATCACACAGTGGAACCAGAATTGGGCCAGATGACACGACTGGACAAGCTTACACCCTTCACTCCATCACCAAATACTTTGACTTCTACATTCTAGAATGAACTGGACACCTCTGTAGTTTAGGTGAGAAAACAGAACTGGCTGTTAATAGGACTTATTTGGAGCCAGGTACATAGAAGATCAGTACCATGTTGAGATACACATTAAATAGAAACCAAAAAAACTATATGGAAACCAGATCATATACTCCCTTCATAATCTCAAACCTAATTCCATAAAACATTTTTTTTTAAGATTTTATCTATTTATTTAACAGAGACAATGAGAGAGAGAGAGAACACAAGCAGGGGGAGTGGGAGAGAGAAGCAGGCTCCCCGCTGAGCAGGAAGCCCGATACCGGACTTGATCCCAGCCAGGATCCTGGGATCAAGACCTGAGCCAAAGGCAGATGCTTAACAACTGAGTCACTCAGGTGCCTTTTCTCTCCAACAAAGATTTTGATTAACGAATCTAGTACTAGATATACTTCTCTGAGTATTTCCTAGTTTAAAATATATTTTTTATCTCCAACCAGCAGGTAAAAAGCTTTTAAAACACAAGGACTAAGTATTCCCTTTTTTTGGGAAGGCCTTTTGTATCTCAACTAGTGCACAGCAAGAGGTTAATAGTGGGAACACAAAAAACAAACACCAAGTCACTGCTCTGTACCTTAAGCAAGTAAGTCGCTCAACCACAGTGAATATACTCAGGCTTTCTTCCAGACCAAAGAAGCCAAATGAAGATACAACCAATATAAAACCCCAGAAATCCAAGTCTGGGCATTAAGAAACTATAACATGAATAATTTTAATAAATACCAGTTATATGCACCAAGGGAGTTAACAATTACAGCAAGATAGTTTATCAAATAACCTGCAATATTCAATATTCACACAATATACCCATACCCAAAACAGTCTCAAAACATGAAATTTTTGCAGAAAAAAATTCCACAAAATTATATTTTATTTTACTTTGAGTGAGTTAGGCATGAGTCTGCCATGCCTAATCCAAATACCAAATATTAACATCTTTAAAAAAACTCAAATCAGGACTCTATAAATTCACAAAATTCACATGGAAATCTTCCAGAGAAGGCTGCTAGAATATACCTTTATATAAACGATTAGTATACTCAAATTAAAAGTTACTGAGTATTTTTATGCCCAGAACTCATAATGCTTTTACTAGGCATAAAAAGGATCATAAAGAAGTATAACAGGTTCCCTGACTTCAAGCTTGTAATCTTACTGAGTAAACAGTTCCAAATAACCAGACTTTTCTGAGTTCCTTGTGCATACACAGTAATATGGCAAAAGACCACCTGAAAATCAGAAATCATATCGAAAGCCCAAGTAAATCAAGTTTCATGCAAATCCCTTAAAACAAAATTAATTTCTGTCTCTTCAAGATAAAATGGGTAGATTATCTTTCAGTGGTGACTATTTTATGGGCTAAAAAATTATTTAAAGGCTAATCGGAATTTATTAGATATCTAACACTCACGGCTAATTGGAATTTATTAGATATCTAACACTCACCACACCACTGCATGACTTTGTTTTCACATCCAGTTTCACCAACCCAAAACCTTCAAGTAGAGAGCAAAAGACAACAAAATGATTCTCTTGTATAAAAGATGCATACCAATAGCTGACAACACATAAAAAAACAGAAATACTTCCAGAGGAGGTTAAAATTTGGATTGATACAACATATTTAAATGAAAAAAATTTTAATTATTTTATAGAAACTAACATATACAGCACAGAACATCTCTATGCAGCTTTGCTTAGTGTTATGGTATATATTTGATAGAAACAAATTTGCTTTCAAACCATTTTAAAATCTAAATATCAGATCAGAAAATCAACTCAACTTAAATCGCAGAATAGCCAATAGTTTATTATAATACAGTCATTTAAAACAATTATCTCAAAAAGGTATCTCCCTTTGGGATTGATTAATCATCTAAATAACTAGGGAAATAATCTGAAGTTGAGGAGTCTGTGTGGAATAAAATCTGCAAGAAAACCCAAATTCATTTAAAAAAACTCATAACCCACTAGGAGTCACCACAAAAGCGAAAGAATAATATATCATAATTCTAGTCAACCAAGGCCTAAGCTGTATCTGAAGAAAATGAAAGCCCGGTTGTTTTTTTCTTACAGGTAAATCCTTAAAGTACAGTTTGAAAAAACTGGAGGAAACTGGGCCAGAGGGGGATGTGGATATTACAGTTCTATTTTAACAGAAAATTTATCTAATAAATTAACTAATACAGCAAAGTATTTGCAATTTGAAAAAATTTTTAATTTCCCAAAACAATCCAAACACTTTCACTTCTGATCTGAAAGAAAAAAAAATTCTTACCAAATCCTTTGTTGAAAATATCTCTGGCAGCTTTGCCAAGGTCAGCATATGATGGAGGAATACACATTGCTGGTGGGAAGAAACATTCCAGTGTTAACCTTCCAGTTCTCCCACTTTCTATCCAGGAACTAGATTATGATCCACTACTATCTTTAAATTCAAGCACTCCAACTTGTTGAAGTTTTTGATACTACCAGGTGTTACAGTAAAACTATAATGATCCGTATAATATCACCAATAAAGATTTATTTCTAAAACGGATAACCACCGTAGGTGGCTATACAAAAACACAAAAAAGAGACTTTCTATTCCTAAATTTACACAGTATCTACAACTTTTCACCTCTTAGGACCCAACCAGTACAAAGAATCAAACACACACACATAAATATATCTATACTATACACACAGATATATCATAGATATATCCAAAATTCACTGCATCGGGCTTATTTAACCAAACGACATAAAACCAAAACCTAAGACAAGGCCCTCTCCCCTAACAGATCTCTTAGTATCCTCAATGAATTCTTAAACCAACATTCTGGAGTGGGAAGAGAAAGATAATTAACACTTTGGTAATTTAAATGTTGGAACTTAGAAAAAACACGATCATCTAGGTTTCACTAGTGTCTATATCAACTAAATATCAAATAGCACTTTAAGCATGTTAATATGACACTCAAGTCCTCGGCAAATGCTACCCGGCTTAAGGGCAAGCAATCTCGGGTGGTTACAGCAGCTCATTCATTCTACAGAGCACGTCCACGCCCTTAGGAGCACATGTAATGACCTTGCGCTCTCACAAGGGGGTTACTACTTCCTCTAAAAAAGTGACCAATCCTCCAAAGGCCGAATCCAACAGTTACTAACTTTTGGCTTCTGAGTTCGTCAAAGGCACGTCCAAGAACTAAAGGTGAAGGCGGCCAAAGACCAATTTCCCTGGCCTAGATCCTCCATCCGAAATCCCGCAGCACAGCCCCTCCTCCGCAGAGCGAGGGCCGGGGGGGGGGGGGGGTGGTTAGGCGGTAGAGTGACTACCGAGAGGGAAGAACTTCCAAGTCCTTGGAGAGATCAGGGGAAAGAAGTTGCGGTTTTCTGGGTCGGCAGGCTTCGACTGTCCAGCCTACCCCGCCCCATCCCGCAGAGATCTCAGCTCTACTTACGCCGCGCGCAGCTCTGTCCGTAGGTCGCCATGGCGAGGCCACAGGTAGAGGTGATCTGCGGAAGTACAAGAAGAGCGGTCAGCGGGGGTCAGAGGCAGGTCAAGGGGCCAGAAGGGGTCTCAAACACAGACAGGCGAGGAGCCGCGGGGCAGCGCGGCCATCTTAGGGAGCCAGGGCCGACCCCGAGCCTGGTTCAGGCGTCCTGCTTGGCCGCCGGGGCCTAGGCAGCGAAGTGACGCGAGCGCAGCGTACCTGATGGTCTCCTGAGAGGGGCCGCTACCGCCGCTCTGCTCGCAGCTGAGGCCGCTGGGCTCGCTCAGGTTCCGGCTGCAGCTACCCGGGCTGGAGGGCGAAGTGAAGGAGACACCGTTCCGCCCGCCGCAACCCTGTCCTCCCCCTCCAGGACCCCGCCGATACCCCCGCGGCTGTCCGCCGCGCCTGCCCCCGCAACGCCGCCCACTGCCCACGCCAACCTGCTCCAGAACGGGCACGAGGACCGAAAGCACCCCCGCCCCCGAGGTGGGCTGCTTCTCTCCGTCGGCGGGGGTCGGAAAAGTAGAAGCTTCTGGACCTCGGGTCAGGCAGCGACGAGGGCAGCCCCAGAAGCGAGGGGGCGGGGAACGGCGGGGTAGCGCGGTAGGGACTGCGCGTGCGGGGGGATGGGACAGAGGCCCCCGCGCGCGCTCCTCACGGGCGGGGTGGGGCGTCAGGCGCGTGCCCGCGCGGAGCCCGGCGCCCCTGGGCGCGGCTGCGCACCACGGGGGTCACGTACTACTCTCTAGCTACCTTTCTTAGCTGTGGCTCCGGTACTCTGCATAACCAGTCTCCGTACGGGGCATCTGGAAGGAGTCAGCTGCGCATTACCCGGTCGACCCTGAGCAAGTGCAGCGTGCACTTTTTTTTTGCACTTCTGAAAGACTCTCCAGGCGCAGGGAGAGCGAATGCGTCACTGGGGAGCCACCTCCAGCCCCACGCGCACTCGCTTCCTTCGTCCACCTCCCACCGCGGTGTAATTGCCAGGCTGGGCCGGACTCCGCGGGAGAGGCTCTCCTGGGCTGGCCCCCCCTGAACAAACTTGAGCCTGCCTCAGCGTGCTCCTCCCCTTTCCCTCGCTTCTTGCCTTAGGGTTCCTCTTCTGCCGCCTCCTCCGGGTTTAGGGGAACAGACTGCTTTGCACACTCGCCCAACCTGAGCTGTCTTGATGAGTCAAGCCTGCTAGAAAATTTAGGAATCTTGCTGACCAGGCATCAAAATGTTGCACTCGAGTTCCCTGAGTGTGCACGAAGAGTAAGGAAGCCAAGGGAACAAGAAAAAATGAGCTAATGAGAAATAGGGCCAATTGAAGCTCTGGAATCAATCGCCAATCTTGTCCTCGCATTTTCCTCATCAATAAAATTACAAGTTTAAATGGGACGAAGTGGTCTTTAATAGCCATTCAGCCATACACAATGAACAAAACTTAGCCCAACCCCATCTCCTCTGGCTCTGAAAATCACCTCTACTCAAACATCGGGGAGGGTCCACCTTCCTCCTAAACTGGTCGATAACTAGATAGACTTTCACAAGGCAAACCCAGATTGGAGGTGCATCCTGGTAGACTCCCTCCCGTGTGCAAGCCCAGCCAGCAACCTTGCCTGGTCATGGTTGGAACTACTCCTGTAACGGGTTAGCACCGTTCGCCCAGGCACCAGAAACACTGATTAATTCCTTCCTTCAAGCTCAGACAGGTTGAACTGAAATCAGCCTAGCTGCACCGGAACTTGTTTGCTCTGGCCTATAGTGAAGCTAATGGCAGAGACCCGAAGTCTCATCCCAGATGCAGCATAACACACCACCTTCCTAGTCTGTGCTCAGTTATCTCTATTACCTACAGTAGGGCTTCTTCACGCTGAGAACTATCTGTAGCATTTTAACCCCCAGAGAATTTCACTTTGCCACAAAACACAGACCTGTTTTAGCCTCTAGGAACAAGGAATGTACACAATACCCAATAACCAGGAGACGTAAAGAAAATTCAGGAGGGAGTACCTTCCTGGAAGCCAAAGGGGGAAAGCAGTGAGTGGAATGTTTTAATATCTTAAAACAACAAACATTTTATTATCTGAAAGTTTCTGTGGGTTAAAAATTGGCCTAGCTTGGTGGCTCTACCTCCACCAAGGTTGCAGTCAAGACATTAGCTGGGGCTCCAGTCATCTGAAGGGTGGGCTTTGCTATATACTATCTGCTTCCAAGATGGCTCCCTCTTGTGGCTCTTGGCAAGAAGCCTCAGTTCTTCACCATGTGCATCTCTCCCTAGGGCTACTTGAGTGACCCAATGACATGGCTTCTCCCTGAGCAGGTGATCCAAGAGAGAGAGATCAAAGCCTCAATTTCTTATATGATCCAGCCTCAGAAATCACATTGTCATTTCTGCCTTATTCTGTTTGTTAGGAGTTATTCGGACCAGTCTATGCTCAAGAGGAAAGAAATTAAGCTCCATGTTTTGAAAGGAGTGTCAAAGAATGTATGGATATATTTTAAATTATCACAATCTGGTCATATTATTTACATTTCTCCTACATGGAAAATATATTAACTCCCTCCCAAGACCTCCTCCAAACCTGCAGCCCTTATAGCATTAGCAAGAGGCTTCTCAGGTATATTTCCTTAAGTACAGCAACTCCCGTACAGTTCCTCTTGACCTGAAGACCTATGAACTAAAGAGACAAAGCTGTCTGCCCCACAACACATACATACATCCAACACACAAGGGGTAGGATAGGCACAGGATAACTGCTAAAGATACCCCTGGTCAAAAAGGGGGAAGGGCACCTGGGTGGCTCAGTTGCGTCTGCCTTCAGCTCAGGTCATGATCCCAGGGTCCTGGGATCGAGCCCCATGTTGGACTCCCTGCTCAGTGGGGAGCTTGCTTCTCCTTCTCCCACTCACCTTGCTTGTGTTCCCTCTCTCACTGTCTCTCTCTCTGTCAAATAAATAAAATAAAATCTTTAAGAAGGGGGGGGGAGAACAGGACATACACAGGAGTCCATAACAGTTCTGAATCCAGCCAGGCAAATTATGAAGATTTCCTTATTAGGACTCAGTCCTGTTGCTGCCTATACCAGATGAGGTCACATAGGAAGAGACAGCCTGAGATTCATATTCCTCTTTTCCTCCCCCAGGCTCTGTCTCACAACGTGAGGGGTACACCCCAGCCCACACATCCACTCCACCTCCCCTCACATACACATACTCTTTGACCACTCTGTGTGGACTTAGGAGTATGTCACTGGCAGTTCAATCCATGCTTCAGAGAAAGGACTCTAGGAAAGAAATCCTTGCAGGCCCTAGAAGCAACCTCAGCACTGTTTCAGAGGGGAAGACAGAGCTTCTGTATCCAGAGTTTTGTTCAGCTATGGGGAGGGTGACCATGTGGGCATGTTTCTTTGGCCCTGCAGACTCCTTACGCTATAAGAATAGGCACAGTCTGAGAAGGTTTTGAGTGGGGCCCCTGAAAGTTCGAAGCCCAGAGTGGGAGGGCCCTCTTGCCCAGGTCTAAGGACAGTGTTGGGGCTAAGGACTGGGAACCTTCATGTGATTGAAACAAACACATAGTAAGATGAGGGAGAGAGAGGACTGTAAGCTGCGGTTACAGTGAGAATGCGGGACATTGAGATGTAAAGTTTAGCAGTTGAGCATTTGGGGTGGTGAGTAGCCATGGAAGGGTGGAGTGGAAGTGAAGTTCACCGGAGTTGAGGAGGTCAAAGATGACAGGTGAGGCTAGGTTGCTGGAGCTAACTGCCCCCGCACACGGTCAATACACAATGGTGGGATAGGCACAAGTTACCGGCAGAGATACTGAAGTCACCAGGCTGTTGTTACAATAAGAGGTAGAGAGGAAAACTGCGAGTCAGGTGCCAAAGTCCTCAGGGAACACAGAGGATAACCAGGAACCTGGTCATCAAGGATAACACGTAGAGGATGGTAGAACTGATGACGGAAGTAATTTCATAGGAGGATAATTTTATAGGAGGATGAAGGAGTAAAAAAAAGTGGCCACCCTTCCCCAGCCCCCGTCCGGCCCTTGAGTGCAAGAGGGCATGGGAAAATAAGCAGGCTTCCCTCTGCGAAGACAGAACTCTGTGGGTAAAGGTCCTTTTTTGCTTAGGTGGGAAGAGTGAAAGAGCATTCAGCGGTGAAGCTGAAGACTTAGGGTAGTTTATTTACGTTAGAACAAGGTTTTAGAGGGCCTCCAGGGAGAGGGTAGCAGGGAGGGCAGCAGTGAGAGAACAAAACAGAAAGAAGGAACCACAGCTAGGACTGGGGTGAAAACTAAGGAGGATGCAAGTGAATAGAGGGACTTAAAATATTTGGGGGAATTAGGACCCATGGCTGGAGGTGAGGGACATGCTGGGAGTTACTGGGCCCAAAAGTCAAGCCAATACCTGTGAAAAATCCCTGAAATTGTGCATAAAGGACAGTGTGCCTGGCTTTGTGCACACAACTTTGGGCTACCATTCTCAGTACACCAAAGCATGACAATCGCTGATCTAGACTGCCTGTCAAAGCCCCCCAGTGACTAGGGGAAGGAGAAGCATTCTACAGCTCTCCAGATCACATGCATACGCTCTTAACCACCATTCACATTGCCTCCCCATGGTCAGAGCCGTACCCATTGAGGGAGATTAATCGTTTTTACAGAAAATTCAGAGTCCACTGCTTTGGACCATCCTTGTCATGGTGCACTAACAGAGACAGTCGGCTTCAAAAATTTCTCTGGTAAGTTTAGAGTAGGGGTATGAACTTCCACAGTGAAGGGAGAGGAGAGCTGGCTTCTCCACAGACTTGTTACTGGGTCACTGCTGAGAAATGCCTCATGACTCAGATCTCACGGCTGCCTGCATCTACTGTGTGTTTGCCCTGTATCTCTTGGAGTGGTGTGGGAGGCATGGAAGGAGGGTAAAGGAGAGTTCTGAGGCCTGGGAAAGTCACAAGGACAGCTTGGCCAGCAGCCACCTGGACACTCAGTACAGAGGGAAGCTGATGAGGAAGCCAGAGGCACAATAGGCCATTATTTCTGGCTGTAGGAGGTTGGTCAGTTTGCTACTGGGTGACCCACCATCCCTCCCACCAGTTGAGTTCTCCTAGACCTTTGGTTGGAAGTAAGCAATCGTATTTCAAGAGATTCACAGGCTATGTCTGGGGGCCTAGGGGCCATCCTGAGGCTCCTTATGGCTGTGAGTAATCAGGTATTAACTTTGAGGACCACCCTCTTGCTCCAATCATCACTACACATCACCACCAGATACCACAACTGAAGGCATGACTCCTGTCTTCAGAATCCCTCCATAAAGTCTCCAACGCACTGGGTTAAACACGATACAGCCCTCCACAATATGGCCTAACCTAACTTTCTAAGCAAGCACAGAGTTTTCAGAGTTTTCTTGGCCACTATTTACCCAGTGCAGTAAAAGAATTTACATATATAGAAAGAACTCTGTGATTAAACAGATTTGGGAGCTGTTGGATTAATGAACCCATTCTTCGGGTGGAACTTCTCAGAGTCTCAAATTAATGTGCATGATGAGAAAGCAGAATGCAGTATGTTCCCAGTCTAGTTTTCTCAACAAGTATCTCAAGAGACTAGTGTTCTATAGAAAGTGTGCTGTCTCAAATGTCATTCATTCTCAGCCTAGCTGTCCCCGAGATTCAACCAATTCTTCTAAGCCTCTCACGGCAGCCGTGAAAACGCCGTGCTCAGATCTGCTGTGTGCATAGCACAGCAGACTCCCCGTGCCAGCTGCCACCCTTCTGGATCAGTGAAGTCACACAGGTTCTGCTGAGCTGCTAACCACCATAATGATGAGCAGGGGTCCTCATACAGATCCATCCCCGCACAACGTGGGACTTCTCTGATAGGTGACTTTGGCTTTAGGATGTCCCTTTGGCCTGGCTGAAACGGTTCTTTCTCAGAACCGTGTTGCCATCTGAGACGCTTCCTACCCAATCTTCTTTCCTGTGTTGAAATCCAAAGCTTCTATTTTTTTTCTCCTTTGTCTGTCACGGGCATAGCCCTCAGTGAATCTCTTGCACATTTAATTCTACCCCAGCATCCTGCTCGGGAGATGTAAACGAGCCCACCTATCTCAAACGTGTTTCCAGAGCCTTCCCAGATTTCAGCTCCTCCTTGGAAGCTCACATCACTGTTATGGCACCTGCCTTTATGATCTGCACAGAGAGGCCTCCTGATACAGTAGTGCAGCTCATGGAAGACACTCTTGGAGACAGTGACCCAGGTCTGAATCCCAGCTCTGCACTTACAAGCAGTATAACCTTAAGGAAATTCCTTGACAGGTTGTAAATGGGGGGATGATACCACTATTTTACAAGGTTTGCAAGGATTAAACATTATATTTAAAGTACCATATAGCAGGTGCTCAAAAATAGAATAATGATCATTTATAGGCATTTGTGTTTTTTCTACTTTCCCCTATCATATTATAAGGACTTGAGGGTGAGCAGTGTGATTTTCATCTTTAACTCCCCCAAAGGACCTGAGATATAGGTGTTATTCATAGTAGATCAACAAATAGCTGTTAAATGAAGTGGGAAGAAATACAGAAGGAAAGGGGCATCTCAAAGAAGAGGGGCAGAAGAGCCAATCAGGAGAGTCAGCCAATGGCATAAGAAAGCAAATATTCAAAATATATAATACATGTATAAAGTAGAAATGTTTATATATGTGTTTATATATACATACATGTTATATATGCTTTAATACATATTTATATGTATAGAAGAACCATGATTTCAGAAATTACTGCTTAGAAGAGACCCAGGAAGACTAAAGTTGTGCTCCCAGACCCCTTTGCAGAGGTTTGCACTCTAAGCCCTGTAAACACAACCTGGAAGGGCAGTTTAGCAGCAAAATCCTCATACCTAAGCTCAGCGCAATTAGGAAAAAAATGGCAGGAGTGCAAAGGAAGGACATTGCAAGGAAGGATAAGAAACAGTGTGTCAATGAAGAGACACAATTAGAATATACAGAACCAGGGGTTTCCATCCAAGTTCAGAGTATTGCCTTCTTGTTCAGTTTAGGATATCAGGCCACCTTGATTTTAGCCTGGCTTGGAGGGGGAAACCACAGCAGTGGTGGCCCCCAGAATAATCTGCTGTGGGTCTTTGCAGGAGGAAGATACTGGAATTCCTAGATCTTATGTCTATATGCCAGCTATGGCTCCACCTCTGGGGGAGCTCAGGAAAGGACATCATCTGTCTCAGGAACTCAACATTGCTCTCTCATGGGAAGGAGGCTTTCATACTCACCTCAGCTTTCCCCAAAGCCTCATGAAGCCCTTGAAACCCCAGCTTCAGGAAATTTTTAGTAGGGTACAAAAATCGTAGCTGGAAGGAATGTCTAAGGCCCTGTTTGTGGGGCACAGCCCAGCATTAATGGCCTCTTTGCTTTCCCAATAGACATGTGTTCATGTGTAGCAAGATTCCCTCCCCAGGTAACAACCTTCTCTTTTAACAGGATGACCTTTCATACCTGGCCTTATATTTTCTTCATTTAAATCCCTTATGCCACGGGATTTCGGGGCGGCGGGATGCCGTTCGCCTCAGGGACCCCGCCAACGGAAGCACTTTTTCCGGGTATTTCCTTAAGGCTCAGTGCGTTAAGCCTCTGCCTTCAGCTCAGGTCATGATCTCAGGGTCCTGGGATCGAGCCCCACATTGGGCTCTCTGCTCAGCAGGGAGCCTGCTTCCCCCTCTGCCTGCCTCTCTGACTACTTGTGATCTGTCTCTTTGTTAAATAAATAAATAAATAAATAATAAATAAAATCTTAAAAAAATTAAATCCCTTATGCCACAGGAAAGCTCTCTAGGTATATGTGTATAGAAGTATATGGATATATGTGTAAAGAAGCTTTCTTTCTTTCTTTCTTTTCTTCTTTTTTTGAGGACAAGGAGGAAGGGCAAGTATTTGCTAAAAGTCAGGTCCCCTACATGCAGTACGTCACCAAGCTCATTAAGGTTCAAATCTAGGGGCCAAAGTATATCAGGGACATCTCCTTTATATCCTTCAAGACAGCATCAGTTTTCTTTGTGTTTCCAGCAATTTTATGAGACAAGCTACAAAGACGCACCATTTGAATGAATCACTCTGCTCTTAATCTGTAATGCCAAGACTTCAAATAGTTAATTCAAATTAACTAGGTCCCACTGACAAGAGTTGGCTTGACTGAATCATAAAGCATATTAAAAGAAATTCAGTTTTATTGCCTTCAGGAATCTAGTGGAACTATGCTAATAAATTGCTCCTCAGTATAGCTCTTAAGGGAGATCTGTTTTAATGAACAGACAAGAGTATTTTCTAATTCAGTCCATCAATGGCTTATATGGAAATGGTTACTTGTCAAGTGTATAATGGTTACCTGAAATGCTTGGTCTTGTTTGTATCACAGAATTTAAGTTGAATGAACTCTCTTGATAAACGGTATAAAATAAAAGATCCAATTTGTTATTCCTTCAAAATTAGCAAAGTCCCAATTAGTGCCGCTATGGCCCTGTTAGCCACGATATCAAGCTAGTGTGTACATCATTCAAAAGGAACACTCAGCTTCTGCATGGGCTACTCTTCTAGCCTGGGGGCCGTCCCTATCCTTTCAGATTTTGTGACACATTTTCCTTCCTCTCACACTTCCTCCAGTGTTTAATCAAGCAACTAGTGTGTGTCAGACACTGCAGTAGAGACTAATCCCAGTCTAGAAAGGGAAACAAACATGAACAAGTACTGTAAAGTGCTCTAGGCACAAGGATTGCTGTATCAACAAAGGGCCGTGGATTATGGAGTCACTTCACTCTGAGAGCATTAGGAAGGCCTCAGATTTAAACAGATTCTTAAAAATGGAGGACATGTTGATGTGGCCAGCTGGGAGGGAAAGGGCAGCACATCAGGAAAGATGCCTAGGCATGATAGAGCACAGCATGTTCAACAAACTGCAAATAATGTGGCAAGAAATGTACAACCAATGGATGTCAGGGAGGAAACAGTAGGAAGAAGGGTTACTTAACAAGGGCAGGTTGGAGAGGTCAGCAGAGGCCAGATCAAGGGGCGTATGGGCTGGCTGTCCTCAGTACATCACATCTGGAGTATCACATCTGGAGTATATTTAGCATGATGGTGACAAACAAGGGGACAACAATGAAGTGAGAGGGTAAATCTGGTTCCTATACTCCATCTAGGCCACAGGCAAAAGTCTAAATTTGTGATTTCTTAATAGAAAAATTCTGAAAGCATATGTGTTGGTCCATTTAATTCCAGGCAAAGCCAAATAAGAATGTATCAGTGACTCATCAGTGAGAATGCATTTAAGATATACAGCCTCAGAGCCAAGATCAGCCTTGTGAAAACAGACTTCAGGGCAATATGGAACTGGATATTGGCCAAGGTGGCTGGAAAAACACACTCTGACCTCTTAAAGAAAGCCAGGCCTTTCAAAATATAGAAGATCAGTGGGAAGGGGGATTAGAAATAAAATGTTAGGCATACCAGTTATCTATTGCAACCTAGCAAATACACTTAAAACTTAGTGGTTTAAAATAATTATGTCTGTGATTCCATACCTCAACTGGACAGTTCTCCTGATCTCTATTGGGCTTACTCATGCAGCTGTCTCAGCTGGTGGGTCAGCTAGAGGCTGGGCTCAGCTGGGTAGTTTGATCTGCTGGCCCTCTCTCTCCTTACAAGATTTTTCACTCCAGGTTCCTTTATGGCACAGCATTTCAGGCCAGCATCCCAAGAGGGTGAAAATGGTAGCCTCATGAGTCACATGCCAGCACTTCCGCCATATTTTATTAGTCATGAAGACAACTCCTATAAAGGGGTGGGGAAATAGACTTTGTCTCTTGGTGGAGGGAGCAATAAAGTCATATTACAAAAGAGTATGAGTCTACCTCAGAGGGCTTGATCCCTATTGCTAAAACATCTGTATGATGTGGGGGAGTGCAGAAGAGCTGAAAAGCAAAGAGAGCCTTCCCTCATTCCTTGACCATGCAGAGACAGAACACTGGAAAAGCTGAGGGGCAGGGTGGCCAAACATCAACCAAAGCCTTCAGTGAGTACAACTTGGCCATCTAGTAGAAAAGGCTAATCAGGGCAAACATAAAGGCTATCAAGAGAGCCCTATATCAAAAGAGGGCATACTGCTCACCCTCACATCCTGACTATCCGACAGAACTCAAGTTTTAGGGAGGTTTGGTTTAGGTATGGCAATTCACCTAGAATGACCTTATACTCCAATAATACCTTTTCTCTTTTATATCTGGGACCATTACCTCACTGTCTTCTTTCAAGCACCCTGTGAAGTGAGAACAGGACTCCTCTTCTTCTTTTAGAGATAAGGGAACTAGGACCTGGAGGGACTATCCTCCAGTCCTCCAGAAGGTTGGCACAAGAGTCAGGCTTCTATAATTCCCTCTCAGTTCTCTTCCCAATGCGAGGGCATGTCCTTGTCCATGATGCCTATTGAGGTCTCTCTCCCCAAAACCCTCTCTTCTCTATAATGAGGACCTCGGTCCTCCATGCCAGTTTGTGGACAGAGGAGTCACCCAGGCAAGGCAGCTTATTGGGGCTTTGGGCAGGTGACATTCAAAACCAGCCCTCTTCTCCATTATTAGGTATTTATGCAAAGAAAACAAAAATACTAATTCAAAAAGATATATGCATTCCTATGTTTATTGCAGCATTATTTACAATAGCCAAGATATGGAAGCAACTCAAGTGTCCATCAATAGAGGAACAAAGAAGATGCGGTATATACCACATCTTCTTTGTTATATATATATATATATATATATATATATATATATATATATATATATATAACATCTTTGTTATATATGCATATATATATGCCATTTGTGACAATATGATTGATCCTACAGGGTATTATGCTAAGTGAAATAACACAAACAAAAACAAACAGCATATGATTTCACTTATATGTGAAATCTAAAAAAACAAGTGAATAAACAAAAACCAGAAACAGACCCATAAATAAAGAAAACAAACTGATGCAGGTGCCTGGGTGGCCCAGGTGGTTCAGCATCTATCTGCCTTCAGCTCCGGTCATGACCACAGGGGTCCTGGGATTGGGCCCCATGTCAGGCTCCCCACTCAGCGGGGAGTCTGCTTCTCCCTCTCCCTCTGTTACTTCCCCCTGCTCGTGCTCTCTCTCTCTCTTTCTCTCTGTTAAATAAATAAAATCTTTAAAAAAGAAAGAAAAACAAACAAACAGTTCGTTGCCGGAGGGGAGTGGGTGGGGGGATGGGCAAAATGGGTGAAGGGGAGTGAGTGGGAGGTGCAGCGTTCCAGTTATGAAATGAGTAAGTCACAGAGATGAAAGGCACAGCATAGGGAACATAGTCAGTGGTACTGTAATAGAGCTGTGTGGTGACAGATGGTGGCTACACTGGTGGTGAGTGCAGCACAGCCTAGAGAGGTGTGGAATCACTCCGTTAGATATCTGAAACATTATGTAACATTATGTGTCAGCTATATTTCAATAAGACAACCAGTCCCCCCCAACCCCCAAATAGCAGCCCTCCTCCACCTGCAGGCTAAGCACAACTAATCCCACTATTAAATAGCTTTGGTAAGGCAATAGTCAAAGGGTGAATATCACTTTTCCGTTTCAAAGTACTTTCACAATATGAACTCAACAGATCTTTATAATGTGGTGATGATGACGATGATGATATCTTATACTTACGATATTCCAGGTACTATTTTATATCCTTCGCATGTATTAACTCATTAATCCTCATAATAACTCAACGAACTTAAGTACTATTGGCAATTCAAAACTGAGAGATAAAAAGGCTATGTTGCCCCCCAAGGTTACAAAGCTAGTAAGTAGAGGGTTCAAGATTTAAGTCTAGGCACCTGGCTTCAGAGTCTATGCCCTTAAACCACTCTACTATACGGCCTTCCAAATATTATCATCCCATCACATCAAATAAGGAAACTGAGGCAGTGATTTGGTGACTTGCACAAACTCAGGCACAGTACCACTACATCACGCGAAGTGAACAGAAGCCAGGCTTTCCCCCTATAAACCAAGCCCTATTATAGTGTAACAGTTGAGGTTATTAGCCATTTCTATTTGAAATGGTTTTCCTAACATGAAGGATTATGGGGGGAGAGGTGGAGCCCAGAGTGGGAGGCCAAAGGCAGTACCAATTTTGAGTCTATTCCAGAACATGCTCCACTACAGCTAGGGAAATGAAAACATAATGCATTTTGGACATGCTATTTTCCTCGAGAAGACAATGGCTGTCTTTAAGTTTTGAAGCAAAGGGAGGATGAAGCTGTGGAAACAAGAGCTGCTTAGTGAATAGACCCTGGAAGCTAGTCCCCCGGGAAAGGTGCTTGACAAAGGGAGGGCCAAGGAAGGTCATATTCCCAGTGCCAATATATGAAGGCACCAGGCAGTGTGCAGGGGAGAGAACACAAATTAATTACATTGCTCCCAGATGTCATTTATCCCCACTCAACTACTACCCAAGAAAGGGCAAAGTTCTCTGCCTCCTGC
The DNA here is from genome assembly GCA_028533885.1 of Nasua narica. Classification (NCBI taxonomy): domain Eukaryota; kingdom Metazoa; phylum Chordata; class Mammalia; order Carnivora; family Procyonidae; genus Nasua; species Nasua narica. The sequence goes on along the minus strand of CM052812.1, from coordinate 29,140,362 downwards.
CTAGATTAAAAGCCCAATCTGTTGCTTTCCTTTTGGATCCCTTCATGAGAATGCAGTTACCAATTCCCGTGACCTTTCGAATGGTCTGGGGTCCACCTTCACCTCTGCCAAGCCCTGGTCCACCCCTATGCTTAATCCAAGGGTCCCCCTGGATGCTACAACTCAGATATCTGACCCACACAGGAACTCCTGGCTCAAAGTGGCAGGACTCTGCTAAAGGCTAGACTCTACCCACTCCTGGCTACAGCCTAACCTCCCCACTGTAGGGAAGTAAGGGTTCTACCCTCTAGCTCTGGCCAATGAGAAATATTTCAAGGCTAGGTCTCTCACATCTTAGGGCCAACACACTTACCATTATTTCAGATGTCTTTCCCATAAGCGTCCTCAGTGGTCACTTAGAATTCAGAACACTGTCAATTACTTTGTGACTTGATGTGTTATCTGCTCCTGAATACCATGACAGAATAGGGGTCAGTAGATCTAGTTCTGGCCACCAGAGAAATAAGAATTCAAGTTGGAAGGGGAGAAGGATAAAATGGTCACTATTCATTGATGGATGAGATTGTCTATGACTATGTGCAAATCCTAAGAAATCTACAAAAGAACTTCTAGAACTAATACAGTACATGAGTTTGGTAGTGTCACAGGACAAAGGCCAACATCCAAAAATCAACTGTATTTCTGTACACTTGTAATGTACAATTGGAAACCAAAATTAAAAGATGGAATGAGAGGGACGCCTGGGTGGCTCAGTTGGTTGAGCAGCTGCCTTCGGCTCAGGTCATGATCCCAGCGTCTTGGGATCGAGTCCCGCATCAGGCTCCTTGCTTCGCAGGGAGCCTGCTCCTCTCTCTGCCTCTGCTTGCCTCTCTGCCTGCTTGTGTTCTCACTCTGTTAAATGAATAAATAAAATCTTTAAAAAAAAAAAAGATGGAATGAGAGAACAAAAAAGCGAAGCGTGATGCTTATGGTAACTATTTGTATAGAGAGCTTCAGTGGACAGGGTAAGAGGAGGGAGGAAGGAACTAATGCAGGAACATTACTTTTTACAACTGTCTAAGAAGCGGAAGGAACTAATGCAGGAACACTTGCATTCTCACTCCACCCCATTCTGAAATGCCCTTAGGGAGGGTGCCCAAGACTGTTGAAAGTCTCTTCAGGGGATTCCTATCACCTCCAGAAAGAGAAACTGACAGGGAGCATCAGCATCTAAAATCTTCTGCATCTAACCTGGGAACCTGATAGAAACAGAGGAGTGGGGGAGGGAAGGCCAGGTGATTCTGAGGCACACACTATGTTCCAAACAGCAATTTCCATACTTCATTCTTGCCTGAGACCTAAGGCTTCCAGGCTGTTGAGGTTTATAGCACCCTCTGCTGGTGCCCATCTCTAAACCAGAAACAAGGTTCTCAAAACTAATTTGCCAACCTGTGAATTTTTTTATTCAAGTGAAGAGATGTTAAGAAAAATCCTGTTTCCTATTACATCCACTGACGCCTCATTCTACCATAGAATTTTTTTTAAAAGATTTTACTTATTTATTTGACAGAGAGAGATTACAAGTAGGCAGAGAGGCAGGCAGAGAGAGAGGAGGGAAGCAGGCTCCCCGCCGAGCAGAGGAGCCCGATGCGGGGCTCGACCCCAGGACCCTGAGATCATGACCTGAGCTGCAGGCAGAGGCTTTAACACTGAGCCACCCAGGCGCCCCCGCTACCATAGAATTTCTGAGATCATGGTACATTCTCCTTTTGTCCTGCTGTGGCTTTCATTTCCTGTGCATTCTTGCTTCTTCCAGACTTCTAATAAAGGACCCAGAAGAGTTTGATGAAATTTTCAGAGACAACCGTCTCCAAGGCCAGGCAAGTGACCTACGCAGGAGGTCTTCTCTGCCTTAGCCTAAGGGCAGTGTCACTCTGGCTACAATGGGGATGTGAGTCACTCTCATACACAAACCCAACATCTCTCAATGGCTTCCTACAAATTGAAGCAAAATCTATCTAGTCTTCACCAGGACCTTTGAGGCTTGCATGATTAGAGCCCCGGCTACTTCTAAGTTCACTTCCAATCATTCTTTCCCTTGCTCACTCTTAAGCTCAACTGGCCTTTTTTTTTTTTTCAATTAACATATAATTATTTGCCGCAGGGGTACAGGACTGTGAGTCATCAGGCTTACACATTTCACAGCACTCACCATAGCACATACCCTCCCCAATGTCCATAACCCAGACACCCTATCCCTATAAATTGGCCTCTTGCTTGGAGAATATGCCAAACCTATTCTAGAGGTCAGTGCACTCTTCCCTCAATCCCTAGATATTCACATGGTTCCTCCCCCCATTTCATTCAGGCCTCTACTCAAATGCCCGAGTAGAAGGCCTTTTCGTGCTGTCACATAGCAAGTGCTCTCTATCACTCTCTATCCTTTTATCTGTTTTCTAGTGTGTGTATACCCACTTTTGGCTACCAAGAGTCAATTCCCACCAAGCAAAGATCATGGGGTGGGGGGAGGGGCACACATCAGTCATCGTTTTTTAAAATTCACATAAGCAAGAGAGACAAAACACTATTGAAAAGAATAGGAAAATTCAGTAAGAAGGTGTTAGGAGGGGCTTGCACAGGATTTGGGCTTGAGTTAGGAGATGCTGCAAAGGGTTCAAGGAAACAAGGAGGTGGGATGCTATTCTGGATTGAGTTGTTTATATAAAACTGGGACAATTCAGTATTTTAGTTACTCATACTAATAGGGAGAGGGACATGTGGTTATTTTTGTGTTGCATATGTCTATCTAGGCCTGTTTGTGAGTGCAGATGGTCCATCACAATCGTGCAGAACCCTCATCTGATGTGATATTCTACAACATTGTCTATGTTCAGTAAGGAAACACCACTGCCATTTACTAGTTGACACCTGTCAGGGATGCTTTTCTTTCTCATATGTTATCGTCTAGAAAGTAAGGTTCCCGAGGGCAAGGACTTTGTTTCCTTTACCACTGAAGCACCAGTGCTTAAATAGTGTCTGGCATATGATAGGTGCTCAATAAATGCTTGATAAATATTCTTTCAAAACATCTTCCATACTTCGGATTCTACATATCTAAAAGGGAGCCCTATATCTGGGACAGGGTAAATTCAGATCCTTGGAATGTCTCATAGGTCATGGCAGAGCAAATAGTAGCTGCTGGTGGGCAGGCAGGTATTAACATTCACCCTTGAAATGGTGAACTTGAAAATGGGAAGTGACTGAGTCCTCCAGACTCTCCCTTAGACTAGACAGGACTTAGCTTCCTTCGAGTGCTTGGGAAGACAATTATCAACATTCCCCCCCCCCCCCAACTCTGCAGTGGCAAGAGACGGACAAGGTAAAAACTATGCTATAAATAAAATGGGAGAGATCCTTCTCAATCTGTTAAATCATCTTCCTTTTCTCATTCAATATTTTATAGTCATATGGGCTTTTAACAAAATATATGACACAGTCTGCAATGCAGTTAGTCCTCCAGAAAGATGTGCATCCCAGTAAAGCTGTCACGTTCCCTTATTATATTACTATTTAAAAATACTTCTGCAGCTTACTTATGTAGAAAGGGAATTAAGATATTTTTAAACCTATCAGATTGGCAAACATGATAAAGTTCAGTTAATACATTATTTTGGCAATGGTGTGGATTTATTGGCAAACTCATACATTGCTAGTGGAATAAACTGGTACAACTTCTATTAAGGTCAATCTGACAATATCTAACAAAATCCAAAACGAACAAATGTTTGGACCCAACACCTTCACTTTTAGCAATTTATTCTACAGATGCATTTGTACACATGCAAAGAAATATTTATTGTAGCACTGTCTGAATAGTAAACATCTAAAAGTCCATCTTTCAGGGAATGAGTAATAAATTATGAATGATATCTATACAATGGAGTATCATGTGGTCATTAACAATAATGAAGCAAATTGCCTTCTTTGTGTACTTATATGAAAAGAACACTAATATATCAGTTGGAAATAGAAAAGGGGGAGCTGGCCTGGCATACACAGCTAGGACTATTATTTTCTTGTTGAACATAAAAAAATTCATAGAACACCAACATATGACAAAGAGACCTGTGACCATAATAGATCAAGATAAAAACAAGGCTATCAATAAGCATGTCTGAACACAGATAAAAACACAAACACTACTGAAACCACAAAAACCACCAAATATCCCTCTATCCTGTCCGAGTGATTTTTGTTTCTTTACCGATTATAACATTAGCCTCGATTCAATCCTTCTGCCTTAAGATTTATTAAGATAATTATAAAATTGTCCCAGCATCCTGAAAGCATCCAATCCAGAGCAAATCCACGCTTCCTTAAAACTTTCCTCTCGAGGGGCACCTGGGTGGCTCAGTGGGTTAAGCCTCTGCCTTCAGCTCGGGTCATGATCTCGGGGTCCTGGGATCGAGCCCCGCATTGGGCTCTCTGCTCAGCGGGGAGCCTTCCTCTCCCTCTGCCTCTGCCTGCCTCTCTGCCTACTTGTGATCTCTCTCCTCTCTGTCAAATAAATAAATAAAATCTTTAAAAAAAAAAAACTTTCCTCTCGAACCACCTAATCCAAACCCAAATCCTCTAAGTCCTTTCCCAATACCCTCCCGCTGAGATACCCTGTAATTTACCATGGTGTGTGCATTCTACCTCACTGCAATGAACAATAAATCTAACTTTATTTAAATAAAGTGTGTCCTTGGAGGGGAAGGCATTGGCATATGTTAAGTGAAATAAATAAGGTGCAAAACCATGTATATATGTGCATATATATACAATTTGTTTAAATAATATAAACATAAATAGAAAAAATATGTATTTGAATATGCATGGAATGCCCCTGGGAAAACATGCTAGTTAAAAATGATTGTCTCTTGGGAGAACTACTAAAGGCTGCGGCATAGGAATGGGAAATTTTCAGTTTATACAGTTTGCTACCATGTTCATTAATTACTCATAATTAATAACTTTTTTTAAAAGATACTAAGAATCATGGGTGCCTGGGTGGCTCAGCTGGTTTCCACCATGTTGGAGTCCCTCAAATCACACCACTACTGCCAACTGCTCTCCAGCTAGGCCTCCAAAACAGTCTTTGAGGAAAAACAGGATCAAATTTCAGGTACACTGACAACTTATTGATGAAGCCTGATTAGTCTGTATTGAAAAACCATTAGGGGGCGCCTGGGTGGCTCAGTTGGGCATCTGCCTTTGGCTCAGGTCATGATCCTGATCCTGGGGTCCTGGGATTGAGCCCTGCATGGGGCTCCCTGCATGGCAGGGAGCCTGCTTCTCCCTCTCCTTCTGCCTGCTGCTCCCCGTGCTCATGCACCCTCTCTCAAATAAAATCTTAAAAAAAAAAAAAAAAAAGGATAAACCATTAGGTATGTGTGTTTTCTTTAGAGTGGGGTCCAAGACTCTTAGGGCTGAAATATGAACAGTTCGTGGTGGTTTTATACTTGTAGCTCTCATTGGGGGCCCTGTAAGCTGAGAACATACAGTATTTAAATATCCATGCTGCTCTAGCAGAGGCCTTACAGCTATCAAGTGGGTTTCTTCAAAGTTACCCCTGATGGTGTTAACTGAGCTCCTCTGAGGTGCTCTCTTGCCCCAGCATTCTTCTCAAGTCTCTGCCAGAGCTGCTTCCACTCCACATCATGCCTGGCCGCCCAGCACTTGGACGGGTGGGTCAGTTGCTTTACCATAAAACAGACAATTTTGGATACAGGGTATAGTATATCCTATAGTCATATTACACAATCCAGTAGCACTTGGCAGCTCATTTTTGGGGTGTCTCGATCTTCCTTGGCTAGGTGTAGAGGCTTCCTACACGCTGTGCCCAGGCCTGGTTCCGTGACCTGGTAACTTGAGGTCTGTAACCTTTCCTTCACTTCCCATTTGATCTTTTGTGTACTTTCCATCATCCTCCCTCTCTCTTTTTGACTTACACTTGTGCCCATAAAACTCCTGTTTTATAAAACTACTTATACCTGTCCCAACAATTTAGACCCTGGCAATAGGCATTCCAATGCCTGTATTAAAAACACATACCCTTTCAGCACGCCTGGGTGGCCTAGTCAGTTAAGCATCAGACTCTTGATTTTGGCTGAGGTCATGATCTCAGGGTTGTGAGATCAAGCCCCCTGTTAGACTCCAGGGAGAGCTCAGCAGGGAGTCTGCTTGAGATTCCCTCTCTCTCCCTCTGCTCTTCCCCCCACCCCTACTCTCTCCCTCTCTCTCAATCTTAAAAAAAAAATAAATAAAAACACATACCCTGTCAACAGTTCCCTAATACATATACAAACCCAATTTTTTACATTAGTCTTCTAAAGCCTTCATCATGTTCTTATGAATTTTTCCTTAAAGGAAGGCTCAGTTCAACTTTTACATGCTTAGTAAATTCTGCTTGGACCCTCAGTCCCCACTGAGCCCTTTCTCTCCCAAGCTACCAATAAATGAAGACAGTAAAATTATCTATTGACTCAGCTATTTCCAAACATTTCCTTCCCCTATCCTCAACTCTTTTTTCAAAGGGAAAACCTACAAGGAAAATCAAATATGTAAAACACTAACTAACTCTGTATGAAAATGGTACAAACTCCCCACCTTCCTTTCCCCTATCTCTGAAGATGTTCAACCAGGTAGGTGTTTTTTTTTTTTTTTAATTATGGGTTGATTCCCCCAATGAATGTTTCATGTCAACTTCCCAGCTAGATTATTCATTTCCGGGGGGCACAGGCCCTGTTTTATTGACCTAAATTCAACTAGTATTTCAGCATTATGTACCAGCTACTAAGCCAGCAAGGGTAGAGTACTTTCGTATCTGGCCTTTAATACAATCTATGAGAAAGGCATTTTTTCTCTCCACTTTTTACACATAAAGTTAGGTGGAGCTGGAAGAAAAGACCTAATTTAATCAGTGGCAGAAATGCAACTCACACCCAGGACTTCAGAGTCTAGACCCAGTGCATTTTCTATTCCACCATGTAGCCTCTAGGTCTGTCCTAGACCATTCTTTCCCAGAGTTCCCAAGAGAGACTAGCTGGGGCCACCAACAGAGAGGCTACAATTAGTAGTGGTCATGAAAGTAAGTTCAGTCATGGATTAAGTTCATATGGTCCTATGATAATGCTTAGTGTTTCAATTACTCCATGGTTCTGGGCTACTGAGCTATCCCCTAACAGCTATTTCCCCTGTTCATCATTATTTCCAAAGCTGACCTGCCAGGATGATGGTATCTTCCCATATAATCTACAATTAAATCAACACCAACCAACAAACAAAACTTTAATGTATTTTTTGCTTCTTTTCCCTCCCTCTCTCTTTTTTTTTAAAGATTTTATTTATTTGTCAGAGAGAGAGAGAGCGAGCACAGGCAGAGGTAGAGGAAGAAGCAAGCTTCCAGCTGAGCAGGGAGCCTGATGTGGGACTCGATCCCAGGATCCTGGGATCATGACCTGAGCTGAAGGAAGACGCCTAACCAACTGAGCCACCCAGGCATCCCACCCCTCCCTCTCATCTTAATCCACAATTATTATAATGCCCTCAGGAAGATGATTTTTCTTCCCTAGTTTACACAAAAGAAAGGAGAAAGGGCAAATGGCTTATCTAAGAGACAACTAAGAATTAGTAAATGCCAGGAACTAGACACTATATTAAAATTTAAAGTTGCTGGGCCCAATCATTTGCAAAAATAAAAATTTACTGTATAAAAAATAGACAAGCTATATTAGTAATGCAAAGACATTCAAATAAGAGACTACAATTCAACTTTCAAATGTTTTATTTTTAGTGTTTTTAAACATTTTAATACAACAAAGATATAAAATAATATATTAGTTAAATCTGGATTTAATTTAGAATCAAGATATTTACTTATATACAACACTGTGCTTCAAGGTATGGCTACCACAGGAACATTCACATCTTCAAGTAATACTAGTTTCTCTGTGGACAGAGTTACATTTAGGTAGAGTTCTTAAAACAAAACATGCCCACTTTAGACCAAGCTAATTTTGCTTCCCCCACTAAGTACCAGTTTCTACTTCCTTTGTTCCATATCAGAAATACTTCAATTGTCCTAACAATCCATAGATTCTCTGAATAAAAATTATTAAAATTAAGCATTTTTAAGATGACATTAATAACATGGCCTGGCTACCATTCAGACAACTCAGTAGTTCATATTGAAACAGATCTGAAATAATAATGAAATTATCATAGTATTCCCTCTCCCTTCCTATCAGGCACAAACCTTCCTTATGCTTAAACATGGAATACACTGAATAGAGTCTTTTGGCTAATTTAGAATAGAACATATTCTAAAACCAACTTTACTGGTAGCTGAATTACAAATTTCATAGATATTTTTATTGGACATAAGGTAAGGTAAAGTAATAGGCCACGTTTTAGTTCCTTGAAATTGATAGCATTCACTGGGTGTAAGTGGTAGGTGAGAGGGGAAACCAAAACCTACTTTCATAGTAATTTCAGTCATTCAGAGGCACTCAAACACAAAGAGGGAAAAGCCCTCAACCTCCTTCCTTACTCACTGGTCACCTGAAGCAGTCTGACTTTTGATGTTACTAACAGCCTCTATAGAGGTATAGGGGTAATCCAGGCTACACTTTTTACAAATGCAAACCATCTTAACTGCCAAGTGATGATGGCATTAAAACTCACATGCTTTGTTGGCTTTGAAACTATCTAAAAGAAACCAATACTGTCTAAGAAAGCTATTGGACTATTTTAAAAGAGAACTTTGTCTCAAATGCCTGAATACCTTAAAGAACTGACACATGACTATCACTGTTATTACTCTTAGTAAGGGATAACTTAAGTCTACAAAAAGACTATCAAAGAATTCAATTTATTAGATCGCAGAGTTTAAAACAAGAATATGGTTAACATTCTCAAGCATTTTGGAACAAGAATGTTTAAAAAATGTTTACTATAAAACTCATGATGAAATTGCCTTTGCTGAATACACTCAAAGCAGGTTAGTGTTATGAATACGACTTTGAATATATAAATAACACTTTCCAAACAGATGTCTCTAAAACAGACTGTTTCATATCAGCTGTAAAAGGATTTGGCTTCTCTGTTCTCTGTAAGATTTTTGGAATTCTAAGTAACAATACTTCAGCAGGTACAGGGCAAGAAAGACCACCACTTGCAGTGTCAGAGTTATAAAACCAGCAGGTCTGCAGTGAATGGATTCTTTCTCATGAACAGTCCACATTTCTTTAGCTGACTGGTTCTAAGGTTACTCTCATTGCTTTCTGATTAAAAAAAAAAATACTAAAAAACAGACCCAGCATGTGGAAGTTGTATTTTTACTCTAGCAATTCTGGCCATTGAGAACTATGGAGAGGACAGACATTTGAAAATTCTGCAGCATAGCCAAAAAAGGTTTCTCCCAAATTATTCAGTGATAATAGCATACTTGTCTTCTTCAAAACCTCCTTACTCCCTATGAACTTCAATACCTTCAGTAACAATGCCCTGCATAGACTTATAAAAGAAAACAGGAAAAAGAAAAGAAAAGGAAAAAAGAGAAAAAAGGCTACAATTTCAGCGGAATATAGAGAAAGGCATCAGGGACTTTCAATTTGACCTCCAGTTTGTATCCCCAAACCAAAAACCTTCTTGGTTCCTTCTATACTAAGGTCTTAGTATTTAAGAATATAAACCTTTCATAAGTCTGCAACAGTAGACAGGATCAAAAGTATGTAGCTTCTCCACCTAGGCCCATTCATACCCAAAATGTAAATATAAATACCACCCTTCCAATGGTTTACACTTTAACAAGAAAAAAAAATACAAAGACAAAATCTGGAAATCTCTGGACAAAACGAAAAAACAACTAAAATACAGGTTTCATATTAAAAAAAGAAATGGAAAAGAATTTTGTGTCCAAGTTTTTCAAGAAAGAGACTTGGAGATGGTGAATTTATGTAAACACTGCCTTGTATTAGTTATAACAATAAATTATAAATCTAGCTTACCTTTTCCTCAAATCAGATATGATAAATGCAAGGCTGAAAACTTATTTTACAATCCTCATTGCAGTCTGCTGTTAGGCACTCTCAATGTCAACAGCTCTGCAAAGTTAGTTGCAATTTTTTTCTATTTTGTTCTAGAATAGAATCCATATGAAGGAAAGAAGACTGATGTTAGGAAGTTTACCATTAAGTAGCTATCTAACATTCCTGAATTAATGTTGCCACAGATTCTTTTCAAACATTTTCCCAAAAGCCAACATTTGTCTCTCCCTAGCTAAATATGGTCTTGCTCTGTCACTTGGAAAGAACGGCAGTTACACGGCTTCGACCTCAAGGGTCAAAGTACTCTAAGTAGTATAGCAAACGTCCCTCACTCTTCACGATTATGCAGTTTCCTTAGATGAAATGTTGACATTTTTGTCCCAAGCATGTATTAGAATCAACAATTTAAGATATTATAAGATTCTAAAGTATGAGATTTACAAGCATAATAAAACTTGAATTGCCTTGTGCCATTTCTCAGGTGAGAAAAAAAATAATATTCAGAGTAGACTCAAATTGGGGTCATTCAGCACTGGCTGAAATTTGTTTGCATAATAGTCTTCTCCTGCCCAATCCATTCAGGCTCCTCTGTAGCTTATACAGGGGCGGGAATATGACTTAAAGTGCAAAAATAAAATATTTCACCCACAGTAGGAGCAGGTTTCTGCTAAGTGGCCTGATTTTAGACCTCAATATGCCAGCACTTTTTCTAACTCCTTGCTTTAAAATGGAATGTAAAAACTACTCATTTAACATTCTAAGTAGCTAAGCTCAATCAGTTGGGGCTCAAAATCCAATTTCATAACCATTCTACTGTCATAACTATTTACCAAAATCATTAAAAGTAAAGTGACGAATGTTACCACAAAGGTCAAATTACTTAAGGTACTAAATTTCTAGTGTTGTAAACAGCCACTAAGTATATCACTTTCGGACTGCCAAATTAAGACTAAGTAGAAAGAATGTATGTACACATTGTATTTGAAAATGAAAAACAACAAAACCTTTTTTTCGCATCCAAATATATCTGAGACTATTCACTTCTGATGGCCAAGAATGACAAATTTCAAAAATCAAAAAGTTGTATTATGCCTGCAACTGTTATAAATTTCTTTTCAAAAATAGAAAAAATATTCTTTGCATGCATACCTCCTTACTTATGGACATAACAATTTTATCTAACATTTGGTAACACACTCCACTACTTTGCTCATTAAGTATCATCATTTAAAGGCATAAAATTGGGCTGTCATATGTCTATCTAACAACTATAGCACAAAATTGTTCCAGGTACCTACCTCACTAAAATTAAGCCAATTTTATTTTTATGGATGCAGACATTTTTCCCTCATAAACACTTAATGACAGTCATACTGAACCCTCAGAATAAAAGAGGAACTGCATCTTTTGTTGCATCTTTGGTGAAAAATGGCAGTACTATACTTGTACTTTTGTCACCTCATGTATGGCCCCTTCCATTCTCTTCTTGTTTCAGGGATCCTGGTATATTCAGTACACTTTTCTTAAAGATGCTTCAGAAGGCAAAAATTATTTGTTAGTAACACAGATCACTTTCTAGAGTTACATTTCTTAAAAAGACAGATTAGTTCAAAGAACAAGTACTGCTCATTTGGTAGGGGTTTTTCCTTTGAGGATAATAAGGACCTAAAAAAAATTATTTCTTGACTAGTGTTCTAATGAACTTAAAAAAAAACACCCAAAAACTTTCAATCAGCAAATTACTTAAGTTCAATAAGCAAGTTCTCAAGAGGTGAGGGTAACAGCCTGACTTCAATTACAACATTAAGTCTGCCAAAAGAGAAGGGTCAGAAACATCTACTTAAGCTTCCTATTCAAACATATGTAAGGACTCTTGATTGCTCTTTCTTGATTTCTACAGCCACAGCCTTGCTCAGAACATGGAACTTCACTTTGTCAAAATACAAGCCAAAAAAGCAAGGCATCCAGGAACAGCTTAGGAGGAGAAAGCCAAAGTTATTCACTTTCAACAACTACTGTATATTTAACCATGAACCCATTACAAAGATAGACTTTATCCAATCAATCTTTTCATTATTGCTGGTTTTGAAAATGGCCAACAATATTCATTAGGTACTGTACCATTCACATTGCATTCAAAAAAAGAAAACATGGGAAACCAAATTCTTGCTCTCCTACTCTGCTGATATGCTCTAGTATTGGCTAGAGTATGGTAGTACAAAAAGAGTCTTGTTGTGATATAAAAGGCAATAAACACATCAATGGAATAATGTTCATGAGCAGCCAAAATGAAGAAGATTCCAAAGAGGTTGAGAACCCAGGATAAAGTGTGTAAGAAATTCCAGCTTCTTGGTGTATCTGGGAAAAGGACAGAAAGATCATTTTAAAACCATATTCTTTCCAATGCTTCTAAGTCACATGTTTCTTAGGTCTGCTACTCCCATTCTTCATAGAACTTGACACCCTTCCCACAGCCTCCTCTGCAGCCAGTCATCTAATGCATGGAAGCACTAAAGAGATACTTACATTCAGTGACAAAGAAATTCAGCATAGTTAGGACGACTGTGTGGCCACTGAACATGTAATCTCCACAAGTGTGAACACCAGTTAGGGTCATACCAAAGCCACTCCAAATGGCAAAGGCCCGGTGCAGTTTCTCCCATACACTGCCATATATCTATAAAGAAAGCTACAAATTAGTGCTTCTAGTGCTTAGAGAGGTAGGGGCTTCGAAATATCCCTCACGTTGAAATTCAAATGCCGAATGACTTAAATAAGATCTGAAAAAAGCAACCAGACTCCCAGTCTAATTAATTCATTCCAGACATCCAGAAAGGGTGGTCAGAAATATTCTGGTAATTACATGAAATCAGTGTAACTCAAATTTCTCTGCTAAGAGTTCCTTTACAATGAAAAGATCGCTATTACACAAAATATTTTCAAGTTTTTAATCCAATAATACAGTAGTGTTTGCTGGTTGCTCTTGCCAGTAAGAAACAGGCTATGACAGAGACAATGGCTACCACTCAGTATCTATTCTCCCCTTCTTCAATGGTAACAGAATGTCTAATTTATTTGACACAGCCATGAACTCAACCAAAACACTGCATTTCCTAGCCTCCCCCAGCAGGTGTGGTTTTGCGACTAAGTTCTATACATTAAGATGTAAATGGAAGTGTAAAAGAGTTCTGGGAAGGCTACTTATAAAGGAAAGAGATAACAACTAGGAGGAAGTCTTTTTCGCCTTTCCTTCTTCGAGCCTATACCTCAGACATGATAGTTGAAGCTCCAGCAGCCAGGACTACTAAGTGGCCTTGAGGATGAAAGCCAAATGTTAGGACAGGCGAGTAGAAAGAAGACTCAAGGGTTTTTGACAACTCCGTACAGAAGTGTTAGGATAGGAGAGGATAAAGACAGAAGAATCATGGGTTTTTGTTAAGTTCATATAGGTACACCTGACCTAATTTCAGATTTCTCTTACATGGGAGAATAAACCACTGTTTATTAAACCATGCCATCTTGAATTTCCTGTTACTAACAGCCAAACCCAAAGCCAACTCCCATATATAAACTTAAAAAAACAATCCATTTTGAGGAAGAGTTTGAGTAATGGTCCTTCTTTAAAAAAAAAAAAAAAAGCATTTAACACCTAATAACAGTACAAAGAATTCCTAAAATTTTATATGCATTTACTATGTGAAAGACATGGTGCTAAGTGCTTTATGTGTTACTGTATTTAATTTCCACAACAATCCTATGAAGTGTTTCAATTATGCAGCTGAGGAAACTGGCTTAGAGAGGTCACACAGCTGGTAAGTAACATAACCCGGATGTGAATCCAGGACGTCCAATTCCAAAGTCCTATGTCTTAGAGGGTCTCTCTACTTGCTAGATGGGGTGCTATCCAATTCATGAATCATTTAATAAAGACAATTAGAGCTTCAAAAAAAATAACTTCACAAAACAAAACAACCAAACAAAAAAACAAAGGCCTATGTTTTAAAGATTCTACTATGGTTAATTAACAACAGAAACAACCTCATTAGATAACACAATTTCATTAGAAATCTCACCTGCTGATTATATACTCTGGCTTTCCCTTTCTGCCTCAGTGAGGGAGAGATAGGAAAATGGATTTATTATTAGAAAAAAGGAAGGAGAAGTTACTAAAATACACATAGTTTGGTTCTTCCAAGACCTCTAACGAGGATAGGGTTGGAGATGGTACTCTTGTGAAAGTAAAAAATCAGATAGTGAAGAACGGAGACTACTAGGAAAATATCTCTCAGGATATAGGAAACAAGTGATGCCAGTCAAAAGAAAACAATCATTGCTCAGTCTCCTTATCCTTTCCAATTTTAAATGTCCCAAATATTCTGTATTTTCTTTCCTTAAGGTGGGTCCATTGCTACATTTCAAAAACAGGTAGGTTCTTGGTTCTGTCCCTAAACCTCCTACTTCTGGGAAAGAGATTTCAAGCAATTACTTTATTTCAATGAAAATACCCAATGGAGTTTACTGTAAGGGACTTGATTGCTAGTTATTATCACCTTAACTTTCTATTTTTAACAACTGCTACAAATAATACAGGTCAATAAGTAGGTTAGATTATAACGTAAAACAATTAATAGTATTTAGGGCAGATTTGAATAGAAATGTCCATATATAACTAACTGATAATGAAAAACAGCCATTAGAGACAGAAAGAGGGCTATCCATATTATAGAGGAATGGTATCTAATTTATTTTTGTAGCACACATTACAGCCCTATGCACATCTAACATTCTCTTTCGTGGCTGACCCACAATTAAATCCCTCCACTATAGGAAATTCTCTTTTCAGAATAATAAGCTTATATTTTTATTCTTTAAAATCTCTTCTAATCAATTACCATACTATCTGGGGGAAAACTGTTCTATCCCTATTTCACATCATATGCAGAAATAAATTCAAAACAGTAAAGATTTAAATATAAAACATTAAGACCATAGGGGCACCTGGGTGGCTCAGTGGCTTAAGCGTCTACCTCGGGCTAAGCTCATGATGTCAGGGTCCTGGAATCAAGCCCAGAGTTGGGCTCCCTGCCCAGCGGGGAGCCTGCTTCTCTTTGCTTTGCTCTGCTTTGCTCTGCCTCTCTCCCTCCACCCCTCTCCCTCAGCCTCTTCCCCTGCTCTTGCTCTCTCTCTAATAAATTAAATAATAATCTTCAAAACATAAAACTGTAAGTCTCATATCATCTTTCACGAATCAGAATGGCAATGACTCCAATAATTGATAGTAAGTAGTGCTGGCACAGGAGTGGGAAAACTGACATGCATACAGTATTGGTAGTAGTGATAAATTTGTTTATTCTGCTGGACATTTGTGCAGTATGTACTTAATGTGGATATTCTTTGATTTCATAATCCTACTTCCAGGAATTTATCTTAAATAGATGATTAAATAATGGAAAATGCATAAATGCACAAGAACGCTTATGATGGCATGATTTATAAATAGTAAGATTTGGAAAAAACATAAATGTACATGATGTGGAAACTGGTAAATCATACAATGGATACTGTAGCTATTAAAAAGATGAGATATAGCCATATTTATTTCTTCAGAAAAAAGTAAACAACGTACTATTAAATAAAATATAAACTAAAGAACAATGTCCGCAATATAATCTTACCTTTTATTTAAAAAGTATCTACTATATAAACTTATATGAATGTGTAAGAATGCTTAAAAACAGTCTATGTGGGGTGCTTGGGTGGTTCAGTCAGCTGGGTGGCTGCCTTTGGCTCGGGTCATGATCTCAGTCAGGGTCTTGGGATTGAGCCCTGCCTTGAGTTCCCTGCTCAGCTGGGAGTCGGCCTCTCCCTCTCCCCCTGACCCTCCTCCCTGCTTGTACTCTCTCTCTCAAATAAAATATATTTTTTTAAGATTTTATTTATTTATTTGTCAGAGAGAGAGTGTATGAGGGAGAGCACAAGCAGGCAGAGTGGCAGGCAGAGGGAGAAGCAGGCTCCTTGATAATAAACTCAAACCCAGGAGCCTGGGATTGTAACCTGAGCCAATGGCAGATGCTTAACCAACCAAGCCACTCAGGCATCCCTCAAATAAAATCTTTAAAAAAAAGTCTATGTGGCTATATACCCAACTGTTAACAGGATTGTTTATGCGATGGGTGAAAAAAGAGGAAATGAAGTTTTTACTTTTTAATTTATATATTTTCAGAAAAATAAAACATTGCCTTCACAATAAATCCTAAGCGTCATATTAACCCTTCTCCTTTGCTTATTGTTCAATCAGTCTTGTAATACCTGGAGAAAGTTTTGTCACTCTTCAGCTCAGGGCTGTATTTTTAGTTACTGATTTTGGCTGCTTAATCTTCCTTGTTGGCATTTCAGCTATTTATATTGCAACAGAAGAACTGGCACATAATTTTGTTTTACACATATACAAACAATATTAAAATAAGAACAAAGGTGCTAACACATATGTCTGAATATTTGGCAATACATAACTAACGCATGGAGGCTTAGAAAAATGGGATAATAAATTCTTTTGTCCAAATTTAATGAGTCACAAAGACCAATTCTGTATATAACGTACAGGCGATTTTCAAGTTTTTAAAAATTTGGGGTTTTTTTTTGTTCCCATCTGCATAATCTCTCCTCTCTCAATTTAATCAGAAAAGAAGATATTGTCTATAATATACCAAAACAAGCTGTAAAATTTAAAACAAAAACAACAAGTTAGCCATTATTTAGTATATCCCAACGAAGAGTCAAGTTTAGAATAGTGGGTACTTTATTTTAAATGGACTATGGTCAAATGGAAAACTTTTAAAAAAGAAGTGGTAAGGACATCAAAGGGACCAGCGTCATGTTATATTGATATGGAGAACAAAGGTAAAAGAAAAAAATTAAATTTCCTTACAACTTACAGCCCACTGACAAGTCCTTGAGACAGGCCAAGTGACCTTCCTCTGGGAACTCAGGGGCTTCGATGTTAATACTTTATTAAGGGCAAAAGACAATTTTAGCTTAACATTATCCTGACCTCCAAGATTCTGTAAGTCTCCTTTAACATATAAAAATTCCTCTGGAAACTTCCTTTATCTCTATCCCTCAAGACATACGTTAGTAGTCACCCTCCAATATAATGGACCCCTGATATACATCTGAAGGGTCTCATGACTAAGGTTTTACTAGACAGTAATAAATGACCTTGTCCTAACAAAAGCTAACCCCCTCAAAGCCCTGGAAACTTTGCTCCCAAAATTCCCTAGAGACTTGATGCTAGTTCCTAACCCCCTCTCAACTTGAAAGTATATAATCAGTCAGTCATCCGTGACAACCCCAGTGCAGCTCTCTGCCCATGGGTCCTGTCCCTGTGCTTTAATAAAACCACATTTTTGCACCAAAGATGTCTCAAGAATTCTTTCTTAATCATTTGTTCTGAACCCCAACATTTCCACATCAATACGAGTTACTAAAGATACTCAGGATAGTGGGAAAGGGAAAATGAAAGAAACTTGTTTTCTATAGCTCCACAACAAAGAACCAGTATCAACGGACACATGTAGCAAGAAGGTAGACTCTGGCTTAAGATCTCTACCAAATTATTCCTAGAGGTTTATTACAGATATTGAAAATACTGAAAAGGACATTTTAAACATTTTATCTACTTACTTATTTATTCTTTAGAAAGGAGAGACAGACAGAGGGAGAGGGAGAGACAATTTTAAGCAGGCTCCATGGCCAGTGTATGCTGATGCAGGGGGCTCAAACTCACAGCCCTGTGATCATGACCTGAGCTGAAATCAAGAGTTGGACAGTTAACCCAACTGAGCCACACAGGTGCCCCTAAAAAGCATTTTAATATTAAAAGCAAAGTTTTAGTCCTTTTACATATATGGTGCCATTAACCCACCAAGAATAAGAAAGAATGATAAAGAAGGTAGCAGGCTACCTTTCCAGTACACTGCAGGTGCTGTCCTGGCACGGAGAGGGAAGTCACAAACATGGTAAAGCAGCGAAGCAAGAATACAGTGCCCATCAGACTACAGAGCCTTCGGAGAAGTATTGACCTGTGAACAGAGTGACCAAAAAGAGAGAAAGTTCAGAAGAAAGCAAACCAAAAAACTAGGAATCAAGTGTTTACTTAAAAGGAGAGCAAGTAGGAAAACCACTAGAACTACATTCTTTGAAGAAGACAGAAATCCTAAAGAAATCTTAGATCTGAAATATCATTGCCCAATAGAACTTTCTGTAATGACAGCAATGTTCTATAACTGCACTGTCCAATAAGGTATCTACATGTGGCTCTTGAGCACTTGAAATGTGACTAATAGATCCAAGGAACTGAATTTTAACTTTATTTCATTTTCATTAAGTAGTCACATGTGGCTAATATCTGCCATGTTAGTGCTGATCTAAGAGCATCATTTCATTGAAAAGAAGATATGGCTAAGAGAAAGTAAAGGAAATATGCAAGAAAGAAGACTAATACCTAGTCTGACTCTTAGCTTAATGTTAATGCTGTTATTCATATATTGCTCATTAATTATTTACTTTATGAGAGGTAAAATTAAACAGGATTCTAGGGAGTTTTTGCTCAATAATAACATTGTAAATTGGTTACTGATAGTAGTTATCTTAAACATTCTCTAATTTTCCCAAACTTAAAGTATAAAAATATGGAGTTTTTTTAAATACTAAGTTTTATATTAAGTATGCCTAGCAAAAGTATTGAACCGCACTGTGATATCACTTGTGCTGTCATATTATTTTTTTAAATGTCCAAACCAAAACAGACTACAGTAATCTTAAGCACAGGGAACAGCATTTACACATTTTCAAAATGCTCTTCCCACCCTCAAAGAGCATTGAACACAAGTCAAGAGATCTCAAGTTTTAGCGTGTACACTTGGGGTGGAGCCTAGGAAACTACATTTTAACAAGAAGCCACGTGATTCTAATGAAAGCAGTACAAAGGCCACGTTAGAAACACTTCCTTTGACCAATTAAACACCAAAACTTGCAATTAACTGGCCACTGCTATGCTTTGCTAAACCTACCAAAGTTTCCTAGATGGTAAATTCTTTCTTGTTTTGAAGAGTGAATAGATTCAAATTTACGGGGTCTTGTGAGCCAAAGTTAAACCACAAAGCAGCAGTGGTAGTACACGTTTTTAAACCACCTCTGGTGTTAAGCAATCCAGAGTTAAAAAAATATTGCTGGAAAATGGGAAGTGAAGCATAATACAGCCTACAAGTGTGACAACAATAGCAATGATCAACCTTGGTTTTCACCTTCAAAGCAATGAAATAACTGCTGCTTAGGACCTACAGCCCATCACTGGTTTACCTCAAATACTTCCTGGTGAGGAGGAAAGGATAAAAAATTCAAGAAAGTGTTCCTATTCTTCATCAGCGTCCACAGACAATGGATACCAGATCCATGAACTTCATAGTTTGTCAAACTTTTTCTTCATTATGCCTCATTTTTTTACTTAAATCAAGTAATTTCCCCTCAATAAGTAGGAAAAAAGCTTCCCTTTACACTTCATTTTAATAAAAAAATTCTTTCCTTTATATTTCTTAGTGAAAGCGCCAAAGAAGCACTTTCCCTATTCAGCAATTTCCTGTATCATCTTAAGCAAACCACACTGACTAGATGTACGTGGTATGCAAAATAATTCCTTCTCTAATGGGCCTCCTCCAAGCAGAGAATTTCTTTCATCCAAACACTGTCCTTGACCAAAGACTGTCCTTGGAGGAGTTTCTATCCTTCTACAAAAAAGGACATTTCCGATTTGTTTTCAAAGAAAGTTACGGCTAGACTATCAGCAGTTGGCTCATGGCTGAACATCACCATCTCTGATCTTTGCCTGCAGAATATATTCAGAACACTACTAAATATGCAGGTATTACCTCACAGTGACTTTCTTGTTAATCAAACCCAAATCATTTTTCATAATGTCTAAAGGAAACTAACAAGGAAACTACTACAAAGGGAGAAACAAGGTTTGATGAACTTTATCCAAGATAGTCAAAATATTTTGTCTTTTAATGGCATAACTGAGGTACCTGTGTTTGTGAAGAAGAAGAACCAGGAGCCAAATATAGCACAAAATCATGCCACATACTTCTGTCATGGCAAAGGCCCATGGGATTCTAGGAACACTGGAATAGAAAAAAATTACATTTTGCACTGACAAGAAGTGTATGTATGTAATTGACACCCTTTGCAATAAGATATTCTTCACAATTGCTTCCTATTAACTTTTATCCTTTTTAGGAGATGGTATTTAAAGAAACTGGGGAAAAAAACCTGTTTCATAAAGTATTCCATTTACCAAAACCTCTTTGCTGTCTGTGATTCCCAATTAACGGTTCTCTGTGAAGAGGTTACAACCCTTTTCTTTCTCCCTGTAGCACGGTAGACCTGGATACAGAATTGCCCACAAACATCAATGGGAAAAGTTTCACTTCTTGTATGATATGCTAACTGAACAATCAGGGCTTGAACTTGAGTCCTTTTTTTTTTCTTATAATAAACTTGGTTTCGTTTTAGATGCAATAAATAGTTTTTGTTTTGTTTTAATCCTTTATTTCTCTGTGCCCTCCTGTGTTTTATATCCCTGTTTTCTTCTCTCTTTTCCACTGGTTCCTCTTTCTTCACCAAATCCACATCACCATTATTCATTAGTAAAATACATGTCACATTTCTAAATTTCAAAAGAGAGAGGGCACCTGGCAGGCTCAATTGGGGGAGCATGTGACTCCTGATCTCAGGGTTGTAAGTCTGAGGCCCACACTGGGTGTAGAATTACTTAAAAATAAAATCTTAATAAATAAATACATACATAAAAAGAGGAGGAGGAGGAGGAGAAAAAGAAGACAGGGTAAGGGTAAAGGGAAGGAACAGGGTAAAGGTGAAAATGAGTTAGTGCAATCAGGTCATCTGGTACAATTATTGTCTTATTTTATTCTTTGTACATTTCCACTAAAAATTCTTGTACAATAATGTGTTGATTTTATAACTAAGGAAATAAAGGTATTTATTAAAAAGAAAACATGAAATCTGAATGAAACATATTAATAGCCTACTGCAAACCTTATTCAGAGTAAATGAAGAGAGTCAATCATTAGGGACTTATCTTTTATTACCTCAGAAAAAAGACTCTTCTGTATTTTTAATCTATTGTTGCCTTATTTATCTGGCATTACTGTGGAATGGGTTATTTCACATATCAGAAATTTTCATATAAAATAAAGATTCCTGAGGCACCTGGGTGGCTCAGACAGTTGAGCATCTGAGTCTTGGTTTCAGCTTAGGTAATGTTCATGGTCATGGTCTCAGGCTCTGTGCTAAACATGGAGTCTGCTTGAGATTTTCTCTCTCCTTCTCCCTCTGCCTCTCCCCCCTCAAATAAATGCATCTTTAAGAGAGATTCCTTTAAGTGACTTTTTAACTATATAAACTTTTAAAATGAACATTTAAAAACACCATATTTGTATATATACATATATACGCACGTCCAAAAATGTGTGTATGTGTATATATATATATTTAAATGTATGTAAAACAGTTTTACAATGTTTAGGATAAAAATTAATTTTCTGTCCCACCCCCTAATTCTTGCTCCCTAGAGGTAATCAGTTTCACTCTTGTGTCTTATTTAGCATTATATCTTTCAGTAAGCCCCCCTCCTACCTCCCACTCCCATTTTCTCTCCCCATTCTCAAAACTGTTTCACAATTTTTTAAAAAATAATTTTTGGCGGGGCGCCTGGGTGGCTCAGTGGGTTAAAACCTCTGCCTTCGGCTCAGGTCATGATCTCAGGGTCCTGGGATCGAGCCCTGCATCGAGCTCTCTGCTCAGCGGGGAGCCTGCTTCCCCCTCTCTCTCAGCCTACTTGCGATCTCTCTATGTCAAATAAATAAAATCTTTAAAAAAATAATAATAATTTTTGGCTTTTACTTAAGTTTGTAAATACCATTTGCAGCTAAGTCAATAGAGAACAATCCCTTTCTTTCTTTCTTTAAATATTTTTTATTTATTTATTTGACAGAGAGAGAGAGAGAGAGAGAGAGAGAGAGAAACCACAAGTAGGCAGAGAGGCAGGCAGAGGGAGAGGGGGAAGCAGGCTCCCTGCTGAGCAGGGAGCCCTATGTGGGGCTCGATCCCAGGACCCTGAGATCATGACCCGGGCTGAGGGCGGAGGCCTTAACCCACTGAGCCACCCAGGCGCCCCGAGAACAATCCCTTTCTTATAGCAGAAATTCTTATAATTCTCTAGAGCTAAAATACAACTTTTTTTTTTTAAGGTTGCTGTTTCTTGTGTGCCTATCACCATTCATCTTTAAACTATTCTATCAATTTCAATTTTTCCTCTTGGGGAAATCTCTCCTAGAGCTCTTGTCCTTTTTTTCCCAATTCAGTATAGTTGCATTTTCTAATTCCCCTGTATGGCTCTTTTTTGAAATAAAACTTGACCTTCATCTTGGAAATTCATCTTTATTAGATTCGTATCCTGAATCCCTGTTCTCCTCTTTTTCAGTTTACTCCTTAGTTCTGATGATGTGTATTCAGTTGTTTTCTAAGAAACACAGGCGAAGGATAAACTTGGTTGTTGTTTGTTTTTTGTTCTTGTTGGTTTTTTGGGGGGGGGGGGGAGAGCAGAGAGAGAATCTTAAGCAGGCTCTGCACCTAGCTCAGAGCCCCATGCAGTGTTCCATCTCACAATCCTGAGATCATGACGTAAGCAGAAGCCAATAGTCAGGATGCTCAACTGATTGAGCCATATAGGCACCCCCTAAACTTGTTGTTAATGTTAATTTTACTGAGGTTTAATTTACAACCAGAAAAAAAATCATCCCTGTTGGGTGTACAGTTCAATGAGTTTTGACAAACATATTCAGTCATATAACCACCACCACAATAAAGATATAGATATCCATCACTCCAAAAAGCTCCCGTTTCCCTATATAATCAATTCCCTTTCTCATTTCTAGCCCTGTGGCAACCACTCAACTAATTTCTGTCCTATATAGGTTTGCCTTTTCCAGAATGGCATATAAATGGAATCACACAGTATTTATCTACATACCTTTTGTATCTGGCTATTTTCACTTGGCATAATATATTTCAGATTTACCCATGTTATTTCATGTGTAAGTCTTTATCTACTCTTTATCTATAATTTCTTTATCCATTCACTGGTGGATATTTTGGATATTTGATGGATATTTGGATATATCCAGTTTTGGGTGGTTATGAATAAAGATCACTACACGTTTTTGCATGAACATACGTTTCATTTCTCTCAGGTAAACACTTAGCAGTGAAACTGTTGTGTCCTTTTTTTTTTCACTTTGTCACTTTTTTATTGTGTTTAAATATGTGTAACAAAAATTCACCATTTTAAATACTTAGGTATACAATTCTATTCAGTTGGCATCAAATACATTGGTTTTTGTGCAACCATTACCACTATCCATTTCCAGATGTTCTCATATTCCCAAACAAATACACTATCTATGAAACATTCATTTTTTGTTCTTCTTTCCTCCACCAGTAATGCACTGAGAAAAGTAGTTTCCACCCGAGTCTTGTTGGCAGTAACAGAAAATAAAGGTGCAATTAAAGATAATAAAGGAAAAATAAATAAATAAAGATAATAAAGGGAAAGGGAGGACAGAGGGTATGTTTAACTTTATAGGAAACTGTCAAACAGTTTTAAAAGCAGTTCTTTCATTTTTCATCTCTACCAGCAATATATGAAGAATGGCAGATGCTCTAGATCCTCGTCAGGTGTTATAAATTTTTTTTCATTTTAGCAATTTTAGTAGCAGTGGGGTTGGAAAGTAAATATTTAAAGACATAAAAACTTAAAAATTTCCTTGGGTCTAGCCTTATAACTAATTGGTAGTTTGCCTGGACAGAGAATTCTAGATTAGACCTTATTTTCTCTCAGAAAGTTAAAGATAATTGCTCTTGTCTTCTAGCTTCCACTCTTGTAAAGAAGTTTGATGTTATTTGGATTTCTAATCTTTGTATGTTACTTGTTCTGTCTCTTAAGAAGCTTTTAGAATCCTCAGTCTAAATCCAAAGTTCTGAAATTCTCCATTTCTTGTACTGGGTGCTCAATGGGCCCTTTTGATCTGGAAAGCCACATCCTTTGAATCTGGGAAATTTCCTTATATTCTATCCTAAATAATACCCTCCCCTTTTCTCTATGTTTTCTGTTTACTGTTTTTGTTTACTGTTGGGTCAGTTGGATGATCTTTCTTTTTCTCCTCTACTTTTTTAAGATTTTTTTTTAAAGATTTTTATTTATTTATTAGAGAGCAAGAGACTGAGAATGAGAGGGGAGAAGGTCAGAGGGAGAAGCAGACCTCCCGCAGAGCCGGGAGTCCAATATGGGACTCGATCTCGGGACTCCGGGATCATGACCTGAGCCGAAGGCAGTTGCTCAACCAACTGAGCCACCCAGGCGCCCTTTTAAGATTTTTTTTTAAAAGTAATCTCTACACCCAGTGGGGGGCCTCAAACCCACAACTCCAAGATCAAGTCGCATGCTCCACTGATTGAGCCAGCCAAGAGTCCCTCTCCACTACTTTTCATTTGTTCTACATACTGGGCAATTTCTTCAAATCTATGTTCCAACTTGTCTGCTGGATTTTAAATTTCTACTTTCATTTTTATTTTCCAAAAGCTTTTTTTTTCCCCCTGAATTTTTCTTTTTTATAGCCTACTGTTAACGGTCTTGTAAAATGAAACATCTCTTATCTGTGAGAACACGCTTATTTTTTTGGTGTTCTTCTGCTCCCTATTTTGTATTTCCTACTTTGCTTTTTTCTGTTTGCACTGTTGTTTTCCTTAAATGTCTGGTCATTCTTGACTGTCCATTCATATCTGACAGTGAAGTACTAAAAATAAATAATAATCTGGGGCACCTGGGTGGCTCTATGGGTTAAAGCCTCTGCCTTCAGTTCAGGTCATGATCTCAGGGTCCTGGGATCAAGCCCTGCATCGGGCTCTCTGCTCAGCAGGGAGCCTGCTTCCCCCTGTCTCTGCCTATTTGTGATCTCTCTCTCTCTCTGTCAAATAAATAAATAAATAATCTTAAAAAAAAAAGAAAGAATAATTTGATGCTCTTTGTGCATAGACTGAGCTTGTCATGATGTGGGTTTCACTGCAGAGTGATAGAGCAAAGGTCCGGCTGATGAGATAGAGATATCTCCCATTCCACAATATCTGTAAGTCCTTTTCTCTTGTACAGGTTTTCCAAGGAGAGGAATCTGTTTTCTGCTTAGAGAACTGGCACTGGGTGGAAGTAGGGATGGGAAGTCTGGCTACTTAAGGAAGGGAGCTAGAAGTCTCAGTGGTCAGTATGTAAATTTATAGGAATCACCTTGAAAACATACTGAAAACACCTTTGTTCTCATCTGGGCATGGTATCCCAGAGTCTCTCACATTTAACTAGTCGGAGAATATACCACTCATCTTCTGTTGGAATAGAGGTCTAAAAGCTTCTTAAGTTGTTTTTCAACCAATTCTCCCATATTTATTTGTACCTGGTCATGAAAGATGCTTGGTGCCACCTGTTTTCAGAGTTTTTCTGAAGCTCTGAAATACAAATAAACTCACCTCTTGGACACTGCTAGTCTCCATTACCAATTTTACAATAGGGACTGTGTTCTACTTTCCAAACTTTCATCATTACCACTGTTTTTGCCTTCATGGGACTATAGGGTTCCACCTCATCTCCTTTTACTGTCATTTTAGTGAAGTGTTGTAAGGAAATGTTTATTCAATATCTCATAATTATTTTGATGCAAAGTTTTCTAAAATGCATTATACATGGATATGCCTCTTTTTTCTGGATAAAAATTTAATTTTCTTTGGTAATTTAGTCATGATTGTGAACACTGATTATTGCACTGAACATGGTAATGACTTCAAGGACTATTGAGGAATGAAGGTTAAGCTCCAGACTAGAGTAGTTTTTCCTTTGTTTGTGTTTGCTTTTTTGTTGTTGTTGTGTTTGCTTTTTATAGTACTTCCGGTTCTTCCCTTGCTATTATGGCTATCAGCTAACCCTTCTCACTGTTCTAAGTGGGCCTGCCTATACAGGCATCCCTTTCTTCTTCTAATTTTCTTTTTATGATGTGCTGAAGGTCTTGGAATTGTGTGACATAAGCTTTAGATGCAGACTCTGAAACAAAGATCAGTGTGAAAGTGAATAGAAGTGTTCCCAAGAGACACCTTAGTGTAGTGAGGAAATGAGATCAGGAAGGCGAGTAAGCAAGGCAAGGGTGAGACATTAAACAAAGCCTTGTGGAGTAACTATGGCAAGGGTTAACTATGGCTCAATCCTGGGTGGAATTTGCGAGACAGTGTAGGTCTGACCTAAAAGTTGTTCCAATTAGAGTGAAGAGAAATAAAATATTTATACCCCACCTCATCAGTTATTGGTTACAGGCTGTTGCTGGTGGGATATAAAGTCCTAAGCATGTTTGCCTCTCTCCAAGCACACACAATGTGCTCAAGAACTCAGATGCAGCTCTTCAACAGAGACAGACATATTTACTGGATGTTGGGAGTATCTGTGTGCAAGAAAATGAAAAAGAGCTAAAAGTATATAGGAAGAACACTGACAGCACTTGCTACCATTCTCCTAAGAATAAAGCTTACATGCTTAAGAGGATGAAGATTTGTGGTGGGAGACACTACAGAGAGGCAAAATTTGGCTTCAAATCCCCATTGCAAACTGAAAATCACATATAGGTCTAAACAAAACTTTGTACATAAATGTTCAGAAGCAGCATTATTAATAGTAGCCAAAAAGTGAACAACCATTACAGATAAACAAAATGTAGTATATCCATACAATGGAATATTATTCTGTAATAAAAAGGAATGAAGTACTGATACATACTACTGTATGGATGAATCTTAAAGACATGCTAAATCGAAGAAGCCAATCACAAAAAAAGGCCACATATTATATAATTCCATTTACACGAAATGTCCAGAATAGACAAATCAACAGATACAGAAAGTAGATTAGTGGTTGCCAGGGAATGAAGAGAGGAGGGAATGGAATGGCACTGATAATAGATAGGGGTTTCCTTCTGGGGTAATGAAAATGTTCTGGAATTAGTGGTGAGGGTTGCGCAATTGTAAATATACTAAAAACCACTGAATTATACACTTTAAAAATAAGATCCTCATTTTTCTTTCAGGCCAGTTTTCCTCCTTTCTCCCACTACGCCTTGGTTTTATAGTCTATATAGAACCTCAGCCTCATAACTATTCCATGTCTGGATTTGTTTGAAAATTTCCTCATGATTAGATTTAGGTTATATTTTTGGGGGGGGGGTGCAAGATTATAGATGATGTTGTGAACATCACATCCAATGCACATAATGTCACTCTGTCCCACAGCAATGCTACATTTGATCATTTGGTTAAAACGATGCATGTCAGATCATGCCATCGTCAAGGTACCTTAATCTCCATGTAATTAAGTAATATGTGAGATATTTTCAAATTATGTGAACATCCTTGACCTTTCACCTAATGATTTTAGCATCAAATGATGACTTGCCTGAATCAATTACTAGGTTGGATGTTGCAAAATAGGCCATCTACGTTTATTCATATTACTCCGAAGAATATCCCCTCTCATCCCCCCTCACTTTTTATCACTATGGATTCACAGATTCTCTTACTCCATATATTAGAATCCATTACCATCATTGTTTTTGATGTTCCAATTGTCCCAGTTTGCTCAGTGCAAGCCCCTTCAAACCAACTCATATGCTCTTTTGACATGCTTTCATTGGTTTTATGCACTTCCTTGCTTTATGGAACAAGAGCTGTTTTACTCATTTTATATTTTCCTTGCCCCACACTTAAAACCAATTCATATCAGTTCTTAGAAATCTTCCTCACTCTTCTTTGATTAAATAGTACTCTGCTATATAGACGTACTATAGAATATTCGATCAGTTTTTCACGGATAAGCATTTGGATTTCCAATATTTCCAATTACTACAAATAATGTCACAGTGAATAATTTCGTACATATGTTGTTTCATATTTGTGGATATACATCTTTAGGTAAGTTCCAGAAAGTCTCCTATTGTCTTCTGAATCCATAACAATTAGCTTTTGTTCTTATTGACTCTTGTGAAGGTCACAGATGACCAACATGTTGCTAAATCCAGTCGTCAATTATCCATTTTACTTGATCCCTCAGCAGAACTTGAAACAGTTAATTATTAATTATTCCTGCTCTCTTACATTTTTTTTTAAGTTGGCTTCCAGGATACTACTTTCTCTTTCTGTCCTGACATTTTCAGTCGTCTTTGCTGGTTTTGCTTTAATTCTCAGACTTCCATTACAACGTTCTTGGGCTCCACCTTTAATTTTCCTCCTTCTACCAACTCATTCCCTAGAATACCTTCTCTCACATCATGGCTTTACCTATTCTGGCAACTTCCAAATTTCAGCCGGTGTATCTCTGAACTCCAACTCATCTTTCCGTCTCTTATATGACATCTGATCTTGTGTAGAAGACATCTCAAATTTGACATGTCCAACACCAAATCCTTATTTTTTCTCTCCAACTCAAGTCTTTCCATAGTCTTCCCATCTCTGTAAAGGGCAACTTCATCCTTCCAGATGCTCAGGTCAAAAATCTCAAGAGTAATCCTTGACTTTTCTTTTTCTTACACCTTACATGCAAATCCATCAGGGAATCTTGTGGTGGTGCTTTCTAAATATATGAATAGAACTTCACTCTTTCACACCATCTCTCCCACTATTATTCTCATCCATCTCATCCATTCTCATTCATTTCTGTCTAGATGAATTCAATAATTTAATCCCTGCTTTCCCACACCCACATCCACACCCAGGCTATTCTCAATACAACAACTATAGTTACCTTTTAAAATGGAAGTTAGATCACTGTACTCTTCTCCTAAATACTTTCCAATGGCTTCCCTTTTCATTCAAAATGAAAGCTAAAGTCCATAAAATGGTCTACAAGTCACTATACAATCTAGATCCCTGTCTCCTCTCAGACTTCATCTCCAACAGTTCTCCCCATCTCTCACTGTTTCTTGAACATGCTACGGATACTACCAATTCAGAATTTTTGCACCTTGCTGTTTCCTCTGCTTAGAATACTTTCCCCAGATATCCTCATGCTTTCTTCCTTACTTCCTTAGGTTCTTCTGTTTATAGTTGGGAAAACTGTATGGAATAGGGGAGGAGATATAGGGATCTAACAGCTTCTTAAACAATTTCACTCGATTCTTCTTATTTTAGCACCACCCTTTCACCTGCAGTATCCAGAACTCTGAGAAATCTGCAGCATAGACTGGGTTACTACTGTTTTGGAATTAGGTTATTTTAGGTCTGTTAGTTGAAATTCAAAAAAAAAAAAAAAAAAAGAAATTCAACCATCTATTTTCAAACTTCCAAAAATGTACGACTGCTTTCTCCTCTCTTATCTGCCCCATCCTTGTAGGCTTACAACTTAAACAAACAAAAACTTCTTTACTATATTTTTAGTCAGGGTTTGAGAGGAACAAAATGTGATATGTAAGTCATTCTGACATTGTAACATGGATACATTGATTCATTTCATTTTAAAAAACATGCACTATAAGGCACTTTCAGAAGGGTAAAACAGTTTATAAAAACAAACAAGAAAGCTCTACAAACTTTAAAGGCTTTAAAAAAATCACAAATATAAAAACTAACAGTTTTGAAATTTGTTCTATTCTTATTTTTCATATGCATATACTGTATTCTTTTTCATGCACTCAGCATTTCATAAAAACAAGATACTATCAATGAATCAGTTTGTACTATTTGTGATAATTCCAATTTATGTGGTGATACAGGAGCCCTCCCCCTACTTTTGGAAAAGCTGAACTCCAGTTCATCATGTTACAGAAAACATTCCATGAAACCCTTTTACAATCTCAAGTGTCCAAAGAGCTATAATATAGCTATAAAAAAAAAAAAATAAACTAAGCAGTGGCCTTTCCCACTCACATAGGCCTAAGATCTAATTTGCTCTAGGACAAAAAGGCAATTTCAAAGTATATCTTCATATATCACCAGATAAAGCAAAGAGAAAAGTGTGTATCAACCAAAATAATAATAAAAAAACAATTACCATAAATACATTATTTTCATTGTGTTATAGCAACTTTCTACAAACTTGGCAACTAGAAATAAAACTTACCTGTCTAAGAAGATATCTGGGAGTGGTGGGTAGGTCTGCATATCAGGCACTCGCTCGTGGACTATAACCATAATGAAAGATGTAAACCCAAATACTATAAAAACATATACACAACTCAATATGGTCTTCCAGTACTCTGGGTCCAATCTTCGAATAGAATGTTTGTTTTTACCATTCATGTATTGGTACTGATCAGAATTCAAATCAGTGATGGGTCCATCACAGTCATGTGAAGGCTCCCCATTACAGAGCCACTCTGCGCTCTGAAGAGCACTAATGAAAGGTGTCATGGAACCCATGGGACTGTCACTGTTGTATCCCATCTCTTCTAAAACATCAATATGTATTTTCTGCAATTTTCGGACTGAAAGCATTAACCTTTTAATGTCCCCTAAGATTTTGATTTCCAGAGGAGGAGACCGGAGATCATATTCAGTCAATGTTAATAATGTGATTCCATCAAGTCGATGCTTATTACATAAAATGTCCACATATTCAAAAAAGCCTTCATCCTTCAGCCAAACAGCTACATGCTTGGTAGTCCAGCGACGAATGCAAAGGTGATTAGGAACAGCCATTTCCTCCTCCACTGTCTGTCCAGGGAAAACAGGGAAACAAAACAAAAACTTCAGTGTGTCCTAATAACTCCTTTAATACCAAACACATGCAAACGTACCAGAAACAATAATTTATTTACATTGATCTATTAGCTTCTAGAAGAGAGTAAAAGGAATGAAAATTACTCAGTGATTGGTTTTCAGTAGATTAACATTCTAATAATTTTATGCATATAAACCCAACAGCAGGAGGAAGGCTAATGATGAAACATTTTTACAAAAAAATTACTCTACAAATGGCCTTTCCACACTATAGCAACCATAACTTAATTGAGAAAAATCCTATATTAATGCTTTTCATAAAATGAGATACAGAAAGATAATACATAAAAATAAACCAAACTTCAGAAATCTGCATATTTGATTAAGTATCTCCCAACTCTCCAAAATGAGAAAACAAAAACAAAAAACACAAAGGCAGATAGATAACTAGTTTGAGAAAACTCCTTAAACATATTTCTATCCACTATACGAATAACGATTTCTACAACAGATATAAAGCCTGTAAACTAGATATAAATATCTATAAATATCTTAATAGCTCAGTTCTTTCTATACCTTGAATATACCATTATAGAATTGAATAAGCAATTTCCTTCTTAAACTATCACCGAGATTTCAGTGACAAAATTTTAAAAAGAAAACTGTTATTTTGATGTACTCACAAATATAAAGACCCAAACTTTATATTGGTTTACAGAAGGCCAATAATTAGTTTCAAAAAGTACTAATAATTTTTACTACTTTGATCCATACAATTCTGTTTATGTTCTTTTTCCATTTTAAAACTTTCAGTATTTTATTTCTCTATAAGATCTATAAGATACACAGGAGACAAAGGCCTACATTAAAAAAAAACCCTATTTTCCTAAAGTACTTTTCTTTTCTTTTTTTTTAAAGATTTTATTTATTTATTTTGACAGAGAGAGAGATTACAAGTAGGTAGAGAGGCAGGCAGAGAGAGAGGAGGAAGCAGGCTCCCTGCTAAGCAGACAGCCTGATGCGGGGCTCGATCCCAGGACCCTGAGATGATGACCTGAGCTGAAGGCAGAGGCTTTAACCCACTGAGCCACCCAGGCACCTCCCTAAAGTACTTTCCACAATTACTAAAGCATGTGGGTTTTCTAACATTTTCCAGAGTTCTAAAGATCCTATTTCCTTCTGAAATGATTCTTTAAAAAAAAAAGTAAGCAAACTTTAAAGCATAAAAACAACAACAACAACAATGACAACAAAGAATGATACAAGAAATACCCATGTGCCCATTACCCAGCTTGAAAAAATATAAAATAATTCCAGTACAGATGCTCTGTTTCTTAATCTGGGTATTAGTATACAGGTATGTTCACTTTGTAAAAATTCAAGAAGCTGTATATTTATGGTCTATGCTTTTCTCTACATATGTTAAATTATATTTTATTTTATTTATTTTTTTAAAGATTTTATTTATTTATTTGATAGAGATCACAAGTAGGCAGAGAGGCAGGCAGAGAGAGGAGAAAGCAGGCTCCCTGCTGAGTAGAGAGCCCGATGCGGGGCTCGATCCCAGGACCCTGAGATGATGACCTGAGCCGAAGGCAGAGGCTTTAACTCACTGAGCCACCCAGGTGCCCCTTAAACTATATCTTTTGTTTTAAAAGCCAAAACCAAAAAATCAATACAAGTGAATGTCCTTCTATGGTATCATCCCTTTTCCTCCCCTTTCCAGATGAAATAATTCTTGATTTTGGTGTTTATCATTTCCTTATAACATGCATATTTGGCTATGAAAAACTTCTATCCTTACTTATGCTGAGAAAAGTAAAAAACTGCTACTGTCCTATATTCTTCCACTATCCACACAAACTCTTGTCACGAAGACTCATAATTAATTGAAAAAGGAAGTTACTTAACTACATGAGCACCACTTACACCATCAGAAATATTCAGCTAGCAAGAAACACTCACTAAATAGTTCTTAATTGCTAAAAAAACAATCTTATCATATTTTGTTTCCAAACAGAGTTTTTCCTATTATCAATCCACAACAGCTTTTCAGTCTTAGGAAATTAAGAGCACATCCACCTATAAGTATCTGTATGTTTTAAAAGGCTAATTCTTATATACTGTAGGGCTATAAGAACTCTTACTCAGCTCTTTTTAGCTACATCACCATTCCTAAGACCAAGGAATTACACATTTTATGCAGTTTAATACTGAATTTTATACACACTAATGTATATCATTTAATATAAGTTATTATATACATATAAAATCCCATTAAATATCATTTTGCTGTTTTAGTTCATATATATACCCGGATGGTTTCATCCCACTCACTACATACATCTTTTTCCCAAGACATGCTCTGAATAAATTACTTCATCTTTGAATATCCAACAAGCACATGCTACAAACTCTGTAGCAGTTGCAATGTAGCACATTTGGGAAGCTCATCTCACACACAAAAAGGCCAGATTTCTTCTGTCATTTTATCTTCTATTCTGCTGCCTTTCTCCTTTCTCAAACGGCTTACCACCAATGGGTTCCAAGTCACTCCCATCCTTGCAGCATTATCCTTCAGTATGGTTTTGTCTCATACATCGCTCAAAATAACCTTCTCTCTCATAGCTTTTTTTCCCGTCTTACATCACAGTTCTCTATACCCTCAATCAGGCTAACAGGCTTTGAAACTGGTGTTTTAGCTGCTAGAAAATATGAGTTACACAGGAAGCCTTCTGGAAGCCTTTGAGCCTGCTGTCGCAATGCCCTAAAAACATGACACACTCCACTAATGTGCTTCATCAGGTCAGGACATGTCCTTTAATTGTATGCTACTACACATAGTTAGAGACCTATATTTACCTAACACTGTGAAACTTGCTCTAAAGAGGTATATTAAAAAGATGATAAAAGGCTTTAGGGCCAATTTAATATTTAGGTTGTGCCATAGAAACTACATGAAACAGGAGACTTTGAACAAACATATGGCAGTTATAAGTTTCATACAAATCCAAAAAATGAAGAAATTAGGTTAATAAGTTTATAAGAACATTTTCAGCTTTTTTTTTGAGGGGGAGGGGTAGAGGGAGAGGGAAAGAGAGAATCCAAGCAAGTTCCACACCCAGCCTGATGCAGGACTCTATCTCATGACCCTGAGATCATGACCTGAGCCCAAATCAAGAGCCAGACGCTTAACTGACTAAGCCACCCAGAACACTTTCAACTTTAATCAATAATTAATATGAATAAATTATCAGTTAAAGGGACTCCATTTCTAACCAAGATATAATAAAAGGGACCAAATTTACCCTCCTACCTCAAAAAAACCAAATAACAGACAAAATATATGGGGGGGGGGGCGGATCCAGCTTCAAGACATTGGGCATTGGACAAAAAAGATCCCTGAGAGACGTGAAACAAAGTGAGCCCTACTGTTGCAGCTTACTGCCTTGAGAGTGTCCAAGTGATGTTTGGCACAGGACACAAATGGGTAAGGCCTGGCAGACTTGCTGAGTTGAGGAGATAGAGGTGAGAGTCTGGGGAGATCCAGGTGGCTAGTGTTCATGAAACAGAATACTGGAGAGGAGAAAGGTGCACAGAGAGAACGTGTTATGGACTGAATGTTTGGATCTCTCCAAAATTCATATACTGAAATCCTAGCCCACGATTAGAAAATGATTAGGTCATGAGGCAGAACTCCCATAAATGGGATTAGTTCCTTTTTTTTTTTTTAAGATTTTATTTATTTATTTGACAGAGAGAGATCACAAGTAGGCAGAGAGGCAGACAGAGAGAGAGAAGCAGGCCCCCCGCTGAGCAGAGAGCTGGCTGCGGGGTTCGATCCCAGGACCCTGGGATCACGACCTGAGCCAAAGGCAGAGGCGTCAACCCACTGAGCCACCCAGGCACCCCGGGATTAGTTCCCTTATAAGAAATAGCCCAGAGAGTTTTATCACCCCTTCTACCATTTAAAGACAAAGCTAGAAGACGACTATGAAGCAGGAGGCAGGCCCTCACCAGACACCAAATCTGCTGGGCTTTGATCTTGGACCCCTCAGACTCCAGAACTATGAGAAATAAGTATGTTTTGTTTAAGACACTCAGTCTACAGTCATTTTGTTATAGTAACCGAAAAAGACCAAAACAGAACCCCAGAGATATGCAGACTTGCTCTTAAACCTGTAGCTGAATACTGATCATCACATATTTATGAGGAAACAAAACAGGACAGAAAAAAGAACCACCCAAAAAGATTAGGGGGAACAACATACAGTATATACACAAGACCAACAGAAGTGCCTACCCCAACAGCCAGACCAAAAAAAAAAAAAAAAAAATCTCACAATCCATGGGGCATTGGGTAAAGCACACAGGAAGATCTTGCCATAGTAGTGAGACAAAATTAATCCCAAAGCAGTAGTTATTCAACTGGGAGCAATTTGCTACTCCTCCCCACATTTGGCAATTTTTGGAGACATTTTTGGTTGTCACAAGTGGGGGGGAGGTCACCTAAAGGGTAAAGGCTAGGGATGCTGTTAAACATTTTACTAAGCACATCATAGCCCCCCACAACAAAAAATTAACTGATCCAAAATGTTAGAGTGCTGATACTCAGAAACCCTGCACTAGAATGAACATGTCTCTGGTCCAGCCAAACAAATCTTAAAAGCAAGATCCAAAAAAGAACAAATTGTTTTCCAGTAATTTAACTACCTCCTACAACAAAACTCAAGAATATTACTAGCAATACAAAAGTATTCAGCATCCAACAAGTAAAATTCATAATGTTTGGCATCCAAAGATTACCAGACTTACAATGTAAAATAGGAATTTAC
Organism: Nasua narica; assembly: GCA_028533885.1. Taxonomy (NCBI): domain Eukaryota; kingdom Metazoa; phylum Chordata; class Mammalia; order Carnivora; family Procyonidae; genus Nasua; species Nasua narica. The sequence continues at coordinate 29,104,586 of CM052812.1, read as the reverse complement.
CTATAATGAATAGCAAACCAATCAGTCAGAACTGACCCAAAACTGATACAAATAATAGAATTAGCAAAGAAATTAACTAAATTATAAGAATTCTATTACATATGTTCAAAAAGTTAGAAACATGGACACAAAGAACACTCAATTCAAACTTCTAAAAATGAAATTACAATACATGTAATGAAAAATATGCTAGATGAAATTAACAGCTGATTCTTATCTGTGAGAAGATAGGAATAATAAACTTGAAGACATAACAATAGGAATTATTCAAAAGGAAACACAAGAAAAGATCATTTATTCCATTCTTCCAAAAAAGGAGAGAACCAAACTTTCTTTCTTTGAGGGAGGGGAAGGGGACAGAAGGGGAGGGAAAGAGAAAATACCAACATGGGGATTGATCTTACCACACTGAGATCATGACCTAAGCTGAAATCAAGAGTCAGATTTTTAACCAACTGAGTCACCCAGGCGCTCCCAGGAGAGCATATTACTGAATTTATTCCATGAGGCCAGTATTACCCTGATACCGAAATCAGGCAACAACAGCCCAAGAAAATAAAACTATAGCCTGATAATCCTTTAAAAACATAGATGCAAAAATTTAAAACAAATCTTAGGCAATCAAATCCAAAAATATTTTAAAAAGAACTAATATATCATAACCAAGTGGTATTTATCCCAGGAATGCAAAGTTAGTTTAACACTTGAAAATTGAAATAATTCATCATATTAATAAGCTAAAACAGGGAAGCCACATGATTATCTCAAAAGATACTAAAAAAGTTGGGGTGCCCAGCTGGCTCAGTTGGAAGAACATGTGACTCCTGATCGCATGGTCATGAGCTTGAGCTCCATGTTTGGGGCGGAGATGACTTAAAAATAAAGTCTTTTTTTAAAAAAAAAAAAAAAAAAAGGAGACTAAAAAAGCATTTGACAAAATCCAACATTCATTCCTGATAAAAACTCTCATCAAACTAAAAACAGAAGCTTCATCAAATTGATAAAGGGCATCTTTGAAAAACCTATAGCTACCATTGTACTTAATGATGAAAGACTGGGCTTGAGGAGCAAGATGGTGGAGGAGTAGGAGGCTGAGATATTATCAGATCCCAGAAGTTCTGCTAGATAGTTATCAAACCATTCTGAACACCTACAAACTCAACAGGAGACAGAAGAGAAGAAGAACAGCAATTCTAGGAACAGAAAATCGACCACTTTCTGGAAGGTAGGATGTGTGGAAACTGAATCTAAAGCGACTGGAAGATAGACCGCGGGGAGAGGAGCTGGCTGCCAGCAAGCCGCAGAGCTGCAGAGCACAAAATCGGAAAGTTTAGAAGTCTATTCCACTGAGGGACGTTGCTCTTGAGGCTAAATACAGGGGTGTGAGGTGGAGCTGTCACAGGGACAGTGTGGTTTCAGAACCCGTGGGGTCACAGAAAGACCAGGGGTGTTCGAGGGTGGCAGAACTCCCAGGTATCAGAGTGGGTAGGCCAATGGCAGAGACGGAGCCAAGCAGTGGGTTATCAGCTTGGGATTACCTTAAACCATGATCTGACGCACAGTCGGGCCACTGCTCTTTGATCAGGGACCCCACAAGGGGCAGATCCAGAGAGACTCCTCCCTTCCTCCTTCGGGAGGAGCAGCACGGGGTGCACAGCAGGAATCTGCTGTGTTTGGAGACTCCAAACGGGGCTGTGCACCAGAGACAGAAACACCAAGTCACAGGCCGGCTGAGCTTGGAGTGTGGCCGGAGACCAGGGAGATGGGAGTGATTAACTGCTTTTCTCTGAGGCTGCACTGAGTAGCCGGCTCCTACGGAGACGGGAGATGGGGGGGCCGCCATTTTCATTCCCACCCTCCAAAGCTGCACGGAAAGTGTTCAGGGAACAAAAGCTATGAGAGCGAACCTGAGCAGATTGCTTGGCCCAGCCCCTGGCAAGGGCGGTGCAATTTCACTTAGGACAAAGATATTTGAGAATCACTGCAACAGGCCCCCCCCCAGAAGAACAACAAGAATATCCAGCCAAGACCAAGTTCATCGATCAGTGAGAACTGCAGAACTCCAGAGTCAGGAAAAAGCAACACAGAGAATTAATGGCTTCTCTGTGAATTTCTTGAGAATTCAGGAAATCTGATCCTTTAGTCTTTCAGAGTTAAATCTCTTAAATTTTATTTTTCCATTTTTTATTTTATCTTCTTTCCTATTTTAACGTTTTTTAACTAGTATCGTGTCAATACCTTCTAAAAAATCTTTTCTAATCTTCACTGTTACATTCATTTTTTATCCCCTCATTGTATTTAAACTTATTTTTTGTATACATATAGGGTTTTTTTCTTTAAAATTTTGGGATACAATTTCTTCTAATAGATCAAAATACACCCTAAATCCAGCACATGGCTTTGTTCTAGTCTCCAGCCTGATCACATTCTTTCCCTTTTTTTTTCTTTTTTCAACCAACATCTTATCAATCCCTTTTTTAGAATCTTTTTTAAATTTCATCTTTATACTCATATTCCATCCCTTCATAGTGTTTACCCTTATTTTTGTATAAGTTTTTCTTTCTTTAAAATTTTGGGAGGTAGTTTCTTCTAACAGACCAAAAAACACCCAAAATCAGGTGTGGGGCTCTGTTCTAATCACAAGTCTGATATATACATTTTTTTTCTTTTTTTTTTTCCTCTCCTCCCTCTCCTGTCCTTTCTTCAACCCCTGATTTTGGCTCTCTTCTGATTTGGTTAGTATATATTTTTCTGGGGTCGTTGCTACCCTTTTAGCTTTGTTCTCTCCTTCATCTATTCTCATCTCAATAAAATGACAAGGCAGAAAAACTCACCACAAAAACAAGAAAAAGAAGCAGTACTGATGGCTTGGGACCTAATCAACACGGACATTAGTAATATGTCAGAAACAGAACTCAAAATGACAATTATCAAGGTGCTAGCTGGGCTCAAAAAAAGCATGGAAGATATTAGAGAATCCCTTTCTGGAGAAAAAAAATCCCTTTCTGGAGAAATAAAAGAACTAAAATCTAACCAAGTTGAAATAAAAAAAGCTATTAATGAGGTGCAATAAAAAAATGGAGGCTCTTACTGCTAGGATAAATGAGGCAGAAAAGAGAACTAGTGATATAGAAGACCAAGTGACCGAGAATAAAAAAGCTGAGAAAAAGAGAGACAAACAGCTACTGGACCACGAAGGGAAAATTTGAGAGATAAGTGATACCATAAGATGCAACAATATTAGAATAATTGGGATCCCAGAAGAAGAAAGAGAGAGAGGGGTGGAAGGTATATTGGAGCAAATTATTGTAGAGAATTACCCTAATTTGGCGAAGGGAACAAGCATCAAAATCCAGAAGGCACAGAGAACCCCTGTCAAAATCAATAAAAATAGGTCTATACCCCATCATCTAATACTAAAACTTACAAGTCTTAGTGGCAAAGAGGAAATCCTGAAAGCAGCTCAGGACAAGAAGTCTGTAACATACAAACGCAGAATTATTAGATTGGCAGAAGACCTATCCACAGAGACCTGGCAGGCCAGAAAGGACTGGCATGATATATTCAGAGCACTAACTGAGAAAAATATGCAGCCAAGAATACTATATCCAGCTAGGCTGTCATTGAAAATAGATGGAGAGAGAAAAAGCTTCCAGGACAAACAAAAACTAAAAGAATTTGCAAACAGCAAACTAGCCCTACAGGAAATATTGAAAGAGGTCCTCTAAGCAAAGAGAAAGCCTTTGTTACAGAAAGGAACAGAGACAATAACAGTCACCTCACTGGCAGTACAATGACACTAAATTCGTATCTTTCAATAGTTACCCTGAATGGAAATGGGTTCAATATCCATTTACAATCAAAAGACACAGAGTATCAGAATGGATAAAAAAAAACAAGACCTATTGATATGCTGTCTACAAGCAACTCATTTTAGACCCAAAAACACCTCCAGATTTAAAGTGAGGGGCTGGAAAACAATTTACCATGCTAATGGACATCAAAGAAAGCTGGGGTGGCAATCCTTAGATCAGATAAATTAGATTTTAAGTCAAAGAGTATAATCAGAGATGGGGAAGGACACTATATCATACTTAAAGGGACCATACAACAAGAAGATCTAATAATTGTAAATATCTATGCCCCTAACATGGGAGCAGCCAATTATATAAACCAATTAATAACAAAATCAAACATCAACAATAATACAATAATAGTAGGGGACTGTAATACCCCCATTACCAAAATGGACAAATCATCTAAGCAAAAGATCAACAAAGAAATAAAGGCTCTAAATGACACACTGGACCATATGGACATCATAAATATATTCAGAACATTCCACCCCAAAGCAACAGAATACACATTCTTCTCTAGTGCACATGGAATATTCTCCAGAATAGATCACATCCTGGGTCACAAATCAGGTCTCAATTGGTACCAAAAGATTGGGATCATTCCCTGCATAATTTCAGACCACAATGCCATGAAATCAGAACTCAATCACAAGAGGAAAGTTGAAAAGAACTTAAATACACGGAGGCTAAAGAGCATCCTACTAAAGAATGAATGGGTCAACCAGGAAATTGAAGAAGAATTTTAAAAATTCATGGAAACAAATGAAAATGAGAACACAACTGTTCAAAATTTTTGGGACACAGCAAAGGTGGTCCTGAGAGGAAAGTATACAGCAATACAAGCCTTTCTCAAGAAACAAGAAAGATCTCAAATACACAACCTAACCCTACACGTAAAGGAGCTGGAGAAAGAACAGCAAAGACAGCCTAAACCCAGAAGGAGAAGAGAAATAATAAAGATCAGAGCAGAAATCATTGAAATAGAAACCAAAAGAAAAGTAGAACAAATCAACGAAACTAGGAGTTGGTTCTTTGTAAGAATTAATAAGATGGATAACCCCCTGGCCAGACTTATCAAAAAGAAAAGAGAAAGGACCCAAATTAATAAAATCATGAATGAAAGAGGAGAGATCACAACCAACACCAAAGAAATACAAACAATTATAAGAACATATTATGGGCAACTATACGCCAGCAAATTAGACAATCTGGAAGAAATGGATGCATTCCTAGAGACACATAAACTACCAAAACTGAACCAGGAAGAAACAGAAAACCTCAATAGATCCATAACCAGTAAGGAGGTTGAAGCAGTCATCAAAAATCTCGCAACACACAAGAGCCCAGGGCCTGACGGCTTCCCAGGGGAATTCTACCAAACATTTAAAGAAGAATTAATACCTATTCTTCTGAAATTGTTCCAAAGAATAGAAATGGAAAGGAAACTTCCAAACTCATTTTACGAAGCCAGCATTACCTTGATCCCAAAACCAGACAAAGACCCCATCAAAAAGGAGAATTATAGACCAATATCTTTCATGAACACGGATGCAAAAATTCTCACCAAAATTCTAGCCAATAGGATACAACAGTACATTAAAAGGATTATTCACCACGACCAAGTGGGATCTATTCCTGGACTGTAAGGTTGGTTCACCATCCACAAATCAATCAGTGTGACACAATACATTAATAAAAGAAAGAACAAGAACCATATGATATTCTCAATTGATGCTGAAAAAGCATTTGACAAAGTACAACATCCTTTCTTGATCAAAACTCTTCACAGTGTAGGCATAGAGGGTACATTCCTCAATATCATAAAAGCTATCCATGAAAAACCCACGAGTATCATTCTCAATGGGGAAAATCTGAGAGCTTTTCCCCTAAGAACAGGAACATGGCAGGGATGTCCACTATCTCCACTACTATTCAACATAGTACTAGAAGGTCTAGCCTCAGCAATCAGACAAGAAGAAGAAATAAAAGGCATCCAAACTGGCAAAGAAGTGGTGAAACTCTCACTCTTTGCAGATGATATGATACTTTATGTGGAATATCCAAAAGACTCCACTCCAAGACTGCTAGAACTCATACAGGAATTCAATCAAGTGTCAGGATATAAAATCAATGCACAGAAATCAGTTGCATTTATATACACCAACAGCAAGACAGAAGAAAGAGAAATTAAGGAGTTGGTCCCATTTACAATTGCACCCAAAACCATAAGATACCTAGGAATAAACCTAACCAAAGGGCAAAGAATCTGTACTCAGAAAACTATGAAGTGCTCATGAAAGAAATTGAGGAAGACACAAAGAAATGGAAAAATTTTCCATGCTCATGGATTGGAAGAACAAATATTGCGAAAATGTCTATGCTACCTAAAGCAGTCTACACATTTAATGCAATCCCTATCCAAATACATCAATTTATTTCAAAGAAATGGAACAAATAATCCTAAAATTTATATGGAACCAGAAAAGACCACGAATAGCCAGAGGAATGTTGAAAAGAAAACCAAAGTCAGCGGCATCACAATTCCAGACTTCAAGCTCTATTACAAAGCTGTAATCATCAAGACAGTGTGGTACTGGCACAAAAACAGACACATAGATCAATGGAACAGAATAGAGAGCCCAGAAACGGACCCTCAACTCTATGGTCAACTAATCTTCGACAAAGCAGGAAAGAATATTCAATGGAAAAAAGATAGTCTCTTCAACAAATGGTGTTGGGAAAATTGGACAGCCACATGCAGAATGAAACTGGACCATTTCCTTACACCACACACAAAAATAGACTCCGAATGGATCAAAAACCTCAATGTGAGACAGGAATCCATCAAAATAGTTGAGGAGAACACAGGCAGCAACCTCTTCAACCTCAGCCGCAGCAACTTCTTCCTAGAAGTATCACCAAAGGCAAGGGAAGCAAGGGCAAAAATGAACTATTGGTACTTCATCAAGATCAAAAGCTTTTGCACAGCAAAGGAAAAACAGTCAACAAAACCAAAGACAACTGACAGAATGGGAGAATATATTCGCAAATGACATAGCAGATAAAGGGCAGGTATCCAAAATCTATAAAGAACTTCTCAAACTCAACACCCAAAGAACAAATAATCTGATCAAGAAATGAGTAGAAGGTATGAACAGACATTTCTGCAAAGAGGACATCCAAATGGCCAACAGTCACATGAAAAAGTGCTCAACTTAACTTGGCATCAGAGATATACAAATCAAAACCACAGTGAGATACTACCTCACACCAGTCAGAATGGCTAAAATGAACACGTCAGGAAATGACAGATGTTGGCGAGGATGCGGAGAAAGGGGAACTCTCCACACTGTTGGTGGGAAAGCAAGCTGGTACAGCCACTCTGGAAAACAGTATGGAGGTTTCCAAAAAGTTGAAAATAGAGTCATGACCCTATGACTCAGCAATCGCACACCTGGGTATTTACCCTAAAGATACAAATGTAGTGATCCAAAGGGGCACGTGCACCCCAATGTTAATAGCAGCAATGTCCACAATAGCCAAACTATGGAAAGAACCTAGATGTCCATCAACAGATGAATGGATAAAGAAGATGTGGTATACACACACACTGGAATACTATGCAGCCATCAAGAGAAATTAAATCTTGCCATTTGCAACGATGTGGATGGAACTAGAGGGTATGATGCTAAGTGAAATAAGTCAATCAGAGAAAGACGATTATCATATGATCTCTCTGATATGAAGAATTTGAGAGGCAGGGTGGGGGGTCGTGGCGGGGGGAGGGAAATGAATCAGGATGGGATCAGGAGGGAGACAAACCATAAGAGACTCCTAAACTCACAAAACAAACTGAGGGTGGCTGGGAGTTTAGGTGGATAGGAATAGGGTGGCTGGGTTATGGACATTGGGGAAGGTATGTGCTACGGTTAAGTGCTGTGAAATGTGTAAGCCTGATGATTCACAGACATGTACCCTGGGGCAAATAATACATTATATGTTAATATAAACAAACAAACAAACAAACAAACGACTGCTTTCCTCTAGTATCAATCACAAGGCAAGACTATCCACTCTCACCATTACTATAAAATATTGGGCATTCTGTTCAGTAGAACAAGGCGAGAAAAAGAAATAAAAGCCATACGGATTAGAAAGTAAGAAATAAAACTCACAATTTGCAGAATTTACAAACAATATGTAGGAAATTCAATGGAATTTACACACAAAAAAAGAACTAGAACTAATAAGTTAGTTTTAGCAAGATTGCTGGATATAGTATATTTCTATATACTAGTAATAAAAAATTAAAAACCAAAATTTATAAAATAACATTCATAATAGCATCAAAAACTATCAAATACTCAAGGGTAAATCTGACCAAACATGGGAAAGACCTGTACACTAAAACCTATAAAACATTACTGAGAGAAATTAAAGATCTAAATAAACGGTAAAAGATGGTTTGGTCAGAAGATTCAGTATTTTTAAGATATCAATTCTTTAATTTGATCTATAGATTCAATTCAATTCCAATCAAAATCCTGGCAGACTTTTTTTGGTAGATATTGTTAAACTGATTTAACATAAGCTCACGTGGAAATGCAGAAGATCCAGAATAACCCAAAACAGCTTTGAAAAAAGAAAATTTGGGGCACCTGAGTGGCTCAGTATTGTTAAGTGCCTGACTCTTGATTTCAGCTGAAGTCATGATCTCAAGGTCATGAGATCGAGCCCCAAGTCAGCAGGCAGTCTGCTTGAGATTCTCCCTCTCCTTCTGCCCCTCCTCCTGTGCAGGTCCACACACGTGTTCTCTCTCTCAAATAAATGAATAAATCTTAAAAAAAAGAACAAAACTAGAGAGCTGATTTCATTATTGTACAATAATTATTTTCTACTGCCATGTAGCAAATTACTATAAACTTAGTGGCCACCTGCACTTCTTGCTATGTGGCCTCTTCTCATTTTGAAAACCAGCAGCTTCTCCTGTGTTAAATAACCCTTGCACCTGGAAGTTCTCTAGGAAAAGCACATTCCTTCTTAACGGCTTGCCTGATTAAGTCAGTCCACCAAGAATAATCTCTGTTTCTTATTCAACTGCATCATATAACACAACCTAATTACAGCACTCAGAGCCTATCATATTTACAGGTCCCTTCCATTATTATACAACAGTCACTGGAGGTCATTTTAGAATTCCGTCTATCATACTACATTAAATCAAGACAAAATGGTAGTGGCATAAAGATAAACAAATGGAACAGAATGGGAAACCTGGAAGCAGACTTACATAGATTCCTGATTTTCTACAAATGTGCAAAGGCAATTTAATGAAGAACAGTCTTCATCAAATAGTATTGGAAAAAATGGATATCCATATGCAAAAACAATCAATCCATATCTCTCACCATATACAAAAATTAACTCCAAATGGATCACAGATCAAATGTAAACTCTAAAACTAGAAAACATCTAGAAGAAAACATAAGAGAAAGTCCTTCTGATCTTAGGTTAGGTCAAGATTTCTTAGCTATGACACCAAAAGCAAAATCGATAAAAGAACAAGTTGATAAACTGAATCTCATTTGTCTAGGCAGGAGACTGAAGGACTTTAATTGTTTTTAGTCTGCAAATTTCTGCACTGTTTGAATCTTTTATAGCAATGTATTTCTATAATAAAAAGAGAAAATACATAAAAGCAATATAGTCACTGAAGAACATTTAAAATTACCTTTGAGAACTATTGCTTGTAATTTGTTATATACCTCTCTCACACAGAATTTTCTATAAAGAGAATCATACCATAGATAAATCTGTCTCATTTTACTTAACATTATTACAAGAATCCGACCTAACATTATTAAATTATCTTTTTTTTTTTAAGATTTTATTTATTTATTTGACAGAAAGATAGATCACCAGTAGGCAGAGGCAGGCAGGCAGGCAGAGAGAGAGGGGGAAGCAGGCTCCCTGCCGAGCAGAGAGCCCGATGCGGGGCTCGATCCCAGGACCCTGAGATGATGACCTGAGCCAAAGGCAGAGGCTTTAACCCACTGAGCCACCCAGGCGCCCCTTAAATTATCTTTTGAAAAGGACATTCCAGGGGCGCCTGGGTGGCTCAGTGGGTTAAAGCCTCTGCCTTTGGCTCAGGTCATGATCTCATGGTCCTGGGATCGAGCCCCGCATTGGGCTCTCTGCGCATTGGGCTCTCTGCTCGGCAGGGAGCCTGCTTCCTCCTCTCTCTCTCTGCCTGCCTCTCTGCCTGCTTGGGATCTCTCTCTCTCTGTCAAACAAATAAATAAAATCTTTAAAAAAAAAAAAAAGAAAAGGACATTCCATTCTATGGCTATACAATAGTTTGTTCGGCTCTCCATTTTTGGGCAATTGTTTACGATTTTATTACTATTAAAAATAGTACTGCAGAGGGCATCTGGGTGCCCACAGAAAAAATCTAAAGTGTTGACATACTAATATCATTAAAGGTTGATTCACACTAAAAAGTGCTGCATGCAAAGCTTGTACCTATCCAAAATGTTGATTAGTATGTATAAAGGAAATGTATATATAAAGGAATGTATGTATAAAGGATACACACATAAAAATGTATGTATAAAGGAAATATTCCAATGAGATAAAATTTTAAATTTAATTTATTCTGAAAATTTAAATTTATTCTGAAATCATGAGCTATTAGGAAATTAATTATCAAAGTACTTTACTATCAAGGCACTGAGAGAAAAAATAGTTCACTCCTGCACAATCTCACTATCAATAAGCATTAGTCAAACAGTTTCAAGTCCTAGATAACAGATAAACAAAAAGCTGATTGTTCTGTACAGAGTGGAACAAAAGATATCTTATCTTATGGGTGGACTCTGGTTAGAAATTTTTGCAAACTATAAAAAATGCAATTTTCTGCATACCAACTCTTTTATTTACAAGCATGTTTCTTTTCTCTCCAAATTTAGTTCATACTAGTTAGAGATTTAACCAGCCTGAGAGCAAAAGAGCACAGTACACTTCCTATGATGATCTTATCTCCATACTTAAGAAAATGAAAAAAAGCTTATTATAAGAACTTCAAATCTGCTATTTCTTAATAGTAGCATCACTATTCTTTAATTAATGAGCCTTTAAGGCATCCCATTAGAGTGGTCCAAATCTCTCCACAATAACTCAGCCGTGTGCTACCATATTAAAATTGCAAATACTGTATGTTAGTTCTGACAAATGAGTACAACCAGTCCAGAACAGCAAAAGGAGATAGTGAATATCAATAAACTCTTTCCCTACTCCTCCTTGTTGAAATCATTTGTTGTGCTCCACCCTACCTTTGTATCAGCAACTGTAGGACAATCTGGTCACCACTGAAAACAACTCAGCTAATGCTCCTTTTAGAGCATTATATTCTGTGAATCACTAGTGACTCAATATCCGTAATGAATACGTATTTAGCACCAGTATCTTTTCTAATCTCCCTCTAGTTGTTTTCTGCTACTACAGAGTTTGAAAAGCTAAGAATTATTCCCCAGGATCTCTTGCAGCTAGGGTTCTAAATGTGAATTAGGTTCAGCCAAGTAGAAGCTCTGATGTGAGATACAGAAAGCAGAAAGTGAAGTAGGAGCCATTTTCCTGAAGTTCTGGCTATTCACAAGACAAACTACGTAAATGTTGGGTGTCATGTGTGTGCATTCATGTAATTCTCCAGCTTTCAGTCACTGGAGTGTAAGGAAGCAGTTGCAGTTGTGGAATAGCAATACTGGCTTTCTAACACCTGCATCACAGATATGATGGTATGTTCTTTGTTTTGTTTGTGTGTGTTTGTTAAACTACACATAAAACTTACGATTTTAACCATTTTTAAGTATACAGTTCAGTGGTATGAAGTACATTCACATGGATGTGCAACCACTACCACTACTATCCACTTCCAGAACTTTGTGTTCATTAAACAATAACGCGCCACCATCCCCTCTTCCCTCACCCTGCAACAAACCACCAGACTACTTTCTGTCTCTATAGATTATACTAGGTACCTCATGTAAGTGGAATCATACCATATTTGTCCTTTTGTATCTGGCTTATTTTCCTTAGGATAATGTCTTCGAGGTTTACCCATGTTGTAACATGTGACAGAATTTCCTTCCTTTTTTAAGGTTGAATAGTATTTCATTATATGCATATATGACATTCTGTTGATCCATTCATTCATCAACAGACATGGGTTGCTTTCAACTTTTGGCTATAGTGAATAATGCTCCTATAAAAGTGGGCATACACACTACTGGGTATTTACCCTCAAGATACTAATGTAGTGATGCAAAGGGTCACATGCACCCGAATGTTTATAGCAGCAATGTCCACAATAGCCAAACTATGGAAAGAACCTAGATGTCCATGACAGA
>CM052812.1:28875661-29092224 GCA_028533885.1 Nasua narica | reverse complement strand
AGATGGGATGGGGAAGGAGACAAACCATAAGAGACTCCTAAACTCATGAAACAAACTAAGGGTTGCTGGGAGGTGGGGGGGTAGGGATATGGACATTGGGGAGGGTATGTGCTATGGCAAATGCTGTGAAATGTGTAAGCCTGATGATTCACAGACATGTACCCTGGGGTAAATAATACATTATATGTTAATAAAAAAAAAAGTGGGCGTACAAATATCTGTTCAGGTCCTATTTTCGCTTCCTTTGGGTATGTGCCCAGAAGTAGAATTGTTGGGTCATTTAGTAATTCTATTTACTTTTTTCAGGAATCACTATAACATTTTTCAAAACAGCTGTACCATTTTACATTTCCACCAGCGATGTACTAGTGTTCCAATTTTTCTATATTTTCATCAACACCTGTTATTTTCTGTTTGTAACAAAGTGATAGCTGTAAAGTGATATCTCATTGTGGTTTTTTATCTGATTTCCATAATGATTAGTGATGTTGAGTATCTTTTTATGTGCTTACTATACATCTGTATACCTTTAGAGAAACATCTATACAAGTCCTTTGCCCATTTTTGAATCAAGTTGTTTGTTTTTGTTGTTGAAATGGTATTTCTTAAAACAAACAGTTCCATGGCCTCCCAATTCTAATACTTTTACTGACTGTGACAAAGGTAGCACTTTGGGCATACCAGTTCAAATCTTGTTATAGAAATCATTCCTAGCAGCTTAGCCCGAGCCTGGAGTAATTTCTATCTCTTGCAACTGAACGCTGACTGAATACACCACTATGGGCCCTTCAGTCTTCCAAGTTATCATTCTTCAAAGCGAGTGAAGTACCCAAGGTTAAAGGCTTCAAGCTCTCTCCTAAGTTCCACATTTTAGTTCAATTCTAGGTAAGGCAAATAAATTTCTGCAATTTCTTTAATTTCCTGGGAAATTAATTAAGCAGGACATGGTTTCATATGCTCTTTTCAGCAAATGCATATACTCTTGCATTATCTTTGGAATGAATGACATGTTTTATTTCAATAAGCTGTATGACTTATTTTTTTCTCAAACAAGCACATTGTGCCAGTGGAAAAAGACTAAGCAGTAAAATGTCCCTTTGATAATATTAACACAGCAAAAGCTCTGCTCTGGCCATTTCATCTATTAAGTGAGTTCAACTTAAGAATAAGCAAGTAGAGGGGCACCTGGGTGGCTCAGGGGGTTAAGCCTCTGCCTTCGGCTCAGGTCATCATCTCAGGGTCCTGGGATCGAGCCCCGCATCGGGCTCTCTGCTTGGTGGGGAGCCTGCTTCCCCCTCTCTCTCTGCCTGCCTCTCTGCCTACTTGTGATCTCTCTCTCTCTGTCAAATAAATAAATAAATAAATAAATAAATAAATAAATAAATAAATAAAATCTTAAAAAAAAGAATAAGCAAGTAGATAGGTGCCCCTTGGCTTCCAGCCAGCCACAGGTCTCACAGGAATATGGGGAAAGTGAGGAGGCTGTGGGCCCAGGTGCACCAGGCTGGGGGCCTAGGAGCAGGGATGGAATAAAGTAGACAAATAGCACACTAAAAATTAAAGAAAGGGAGAGAAAAAGATACAAATGTACCTAGCAAAAAAAAGTATCTAGCACTTAGGGCAGCAGAAGAGCCTAATATATTTTTATTTGTTAGGCTATTTTTATTTTTAGAGAAGATAGTAGGGATTACTAACACCATTACATAGGTCTGTATGATTAGCACATAATAGGTTCTTAATAAGCACTATTAAATAAATGTGCAAAAACAGTGGCGCTTGGGTGGCTCAGTCAGTTAAGAATCTGCCTTCAGCTCAGGAATTGATCCTGGGGTCCTGGGATCAAGCCCCATGTCAGGCTCCCTGCTCAGCGGGGAGCCTGCTTCATCCTCTCCTTCTGCCCCTCCCCCTGCACATGCTCTCTTTCTTAAATAAATCTTTAAAAGAAAATAAATGTGCAAAAACAAAGTAGCAATCAAAATAACAACTCAATGCCCTTCCAAACAGAATTATTAAAAATAAAACAAAAACTCTTGCCTTTACACTATTATTATATTCTTACACTATTCTTATTACACTATTATTTCATTCTTAAGAGTGTACTCTTGGGGCACCTGGCTGGCTCAGTCAGTGAAGCTCGTGATTCCTGATATCAGAATTGTTGAGTTTGAGCCCCATGTTGGGTATAGAGACTGCTTAAAAATAAGAACTTTTTTTTTTTTTCAAAAGCAAAAGAGCCCTTTATTCAAGCTAGCTTGAGTTCAGTCCATCTTACACTCACCGACGCGGCGGCGTGGTGTAGAGAAATAAAAATAAGATCGTAAAAAAAAAAAAAAAGTATATTCTTAAAGACTTAACATTTTCCCTTTATTTAAGCATGTTTTTAGTTATATAATTTTTTTTTTTTTTACAAATTCTTCATGCATCAACAAATTTATAATGTCTAACTACCAAGAAATAACCTCTGGTCATTAATTTGATAAATTCATAAGGAATCAGGATCTGGTAATCAGTCTCAAAGATTCAAACCTTTATCTTGTCATTATCCCAGAGTTGATAAAACCATGGAGACTAAGAGCAAATTTATAAGCTACTGATAAGCTAGAATGCTTCTTAAATGACTAGAAAGAATACTCAAGAACCTTGTCCCAGGCAGACTCTTTCAAAACTGAAGTACCTAAGAGGCTGATTTAATAATCAGAATGTTACTTATAGAATAAGTAATCAAAGCAAAGAAAAGCAGATTTTTAAAAAAAGATTTTATTTATTTATTTGAGAGAGAGAGAGAGAGAAAGAGAGCAAGAGCAGGGAGGGGCAGAGGGAGAGGGAGAAGCAAGCTCCCTAATGGGGCTTGATCCCAGGACCCTGGGATCATGAACTGAGACAAAGGCAGATGCTTAACCGACTGAGCCACCCAGGAACCCAAAAAGTAGATGATTTTAAACAAAATTTAATCCAGATTCTTGTGAGACTTAATATATAATGTCTGTGCCTCACAGAGTATCTGCCTAGAAAAAGTTGTTCACATCTCCCAGTTTCCCCTACACAGAGTTAGGATATAAAAAGGCTTTGACTCCAGGGCACCTGGGTGGCTCAGTCAGTTAAATGTCTGCCTTTGGCTCAAGTCATGATCCTGAGATTGAGTCCCTGCCAGCTCAAGTCAGGGTCCTGAGATTGAGTCCCTGCCGGCTCAAGTCAGGGTCCTGAGATTGAGTCCCTGCCGGCTCAAGTCATGATCCTGAGATTGAGTCCCTGCCGGCTCAAGTCAGGGTCCTGAGATTGAGTCCCAGCCGGGCTCCTTGCACAGCAGAGAGCCTGCTTCTCCCTCTGCCAGCTGCTCCCCATGCTTGTGTCTTTCTCACTCTCTCTGATAGATAGATAGATAGATAGATAGATAGATAGATAGATCGATCTTAAAAAAAAAAGTCTTTGAGTCCTTCTTGGAGGAATGTCTATGCTCCAAGGAACTGATAAATACAATGGTTCTCAACCTGGCTACATATTAGAATAATCTGAACTTTAAAAACATGTCTGTTCCACTGCCCACGCCCCACCCCAGAACAACTGGATCAAAATCTCTAAGGGGACAGAAGCCTGACATCTGCATTTTTTAAAAGCTCCCCAAGTAATCTGGAAGCACTGTATTAGACCATCCAATCTAATTCTGCTTGTTCTTCTATTTCTGGCTTGGCTAACATTTAATCTTCCAAGGCCCTTCACACACATCTTATTTCATCCATTTTATGTTGATTTTGTGTTGGGTAGCTGTCTCTCCTATATTATAATCTACATGATACAACTGAATAAAACAGTTAAACACATACATAGAATTGCTGGTAAAGAAGTATCATACTCTAGGGTTGACTGCTGATATGTATTAAGAAAAACTGCATTTGGTGGCACCTGGGTTAAGACCTCTGCTTTTGGCTCCAGTCGTGATCTCTAGTCCTGGGATTGAGCCCCGCAGGCTCTCTGCCTGGAAGAGAGCCAGCTTCCCCCCACCCCCCCACCTACTTGTGATCTCTCTGTCAAATAAATAAATAAAATCTTTAAAAAAAAAAAGAAAAACTGCATTTATTTTACATTAAAAATAATTCTTTAGAGTCAGTCTGTTTATAATACCAAAACCTAATACCCAGAAAACAGAATTTTTATTATTTTTTTAAAGATTTATTTATTTATTTATTTCAGAGAGAGAGAGAGAAAGAGAGAGAGAGCGCGAAAAAGCAAGTGAGGGAGCGGCAGAGGGAATCTTTAAGCAGACTCCTCGCTGAGCATGGAGCCCCCAGAGCTTAAGCTGATGACCCATGAGATCACGACCTGAACCAAACCAAGAGTCAGATGCTTAACCAACCACTAAGCCACCCAGATGACCTGAGAATTTTTATTTTTAAATAACTGATCAAATTTATCCACAATTTATATATTTCTGATAATTATAAGAATAAGGAAATAAGTCTTCAAAATATAGTAAGAATGCTAAAAAAAAATCTATAATAAATATTTTTAAATCTGTAAGTCCCTGGTAGGATTTAAAAGCTTTATTTTCAACCTGTTCTTTAGCTTTAAGGAAAAGCAGCATGATATGGTGAAGAACAGTGAATTGGTTGTCAAAATTCTTGGAGCTTAATTTCATTAATATTAACACTTTAGGTGACTTAAAACAGTCTAAACTTTGTGGCACCTAAATACCTCACCTGTAAAATGAGGGAAGGAGCCAGCTAATAGAAGGAAACTAACATTTATGAACATCTATTACAGGTCGGACACTATCCAGGGTTATTTCACATGTGATTTCATTTAATAATAATAATAATAGCAATAATAATTCCTGCTTGATCTTCAACTAGTTGCTTTGGGTAATCTGCCTGACTGGACCCGTTTTATCTCTTATTCATTTATTTTTTTAAGACTTTTTTTAAAGATTTTATTTATTTATTTGACAGAGAAAGAGATCACAAGTAGGCAGAGAGGCAGGCAGAGGGAGAGGGGGAAGCAGGCTCCCCGCGGAGAGAGCAGGGAGCATTGAGCAGAGACCCCAATGCAGGGTTCCACCTCAGGACCCCGAGATCATGACCTGAGCCGAAGGCTGAGGCTTTAACCCACTGAGCCACCCCTTAAGACTTTATTTATTTATTTTGTCAGAGAGAGAGAGAGCACAAGCAGGCAGAAAGGCAGGCAGAGGCAGAGGGAGAAGCAGGCTCCCCGCCGAGCAAGGAGTCCGATGCAGGACTCGATCCCAGGACGCTGGGATCATGACCTGAGCTGAAGGCAGCTGCCCAACCAACTGAGCCACCCAGGTGTCCCCCTTAAGACTTTATTTTTAAGCAATCTCTATATCTACATCCTAAATCACACACTCTAAATTCTGATCTGTGTTCAACGCATTTTCAGGAAGTAACAAGAGGCAATAATTAGATTAGCTAACATCTTAAGACATTTACAAAGTGCCAGAAAATGTTCTAAGTGTTTTTACTTGTATGCTCAAATAATTCTCACAACCATATAAAGTAGGTATTATTATCTTCCTCATTTTACAGATGAGATAACTGAACCAGATGGATTAAATAACTTGCAAGATAAATGTGCACTAGTAACTACTACAAGTTTTCAACCCAGGCAATTTCATTTCAAAGTCCATGTTCTTACTCACTACACCACACCATCTCACATAAGCTGAAGGCTCTTGTACTTCTGTAGGGATTGGATCTCATAAATATTAAATATTTTCTAGTTATCAGCAGAGGAATTTATCAAAGGTTTTCATTTACATTACATAAAGATTACATAAATGAGATGCCTAATGATGAAAGCTTTTTTTCTTGATGGAAGCTTTTTGAATCACAAATTTTACACTATTCAGTCTCAAACATTTATTGTCTACTATATGCAGATGTCAGGTAATAAGGCATTGGGGATACAGACAGTATTAAAATGCCCTCATGTTGTTTGTTCACCTATTAAGTATTTATTGTGCACCCTCCACGTGAAGGGTATTGCACTAGGCAAATGGCACTTACATAGATATATCTGAAACAGAACCTGCCCTCAATGATTTTAATCTAGAAAGGGATATTAAAGAAAGTTATTTTTTAAAAAAGGTAAAATGAATTATAGCTGTTGTTCTTTATCTACATTAGCTCACTTAATCCATAAAACACTAACAAAGCAGTTTACTTATGAAACGTGTTTAAAAAATGGGAAAGTTAAGGGAATTGGAAAAGAGAAGTTATTTCCAGTTGGTGAGATCAGAAGAGTTCTTGGAAGTGACATCTGAGCTGAGCCTTTGAGACATGAAACTGTGGACAGAGATGGAGAACTAAAAGTACACTAGTAGAGGAAAACAGCATGAGCAAGGCTATGAAGACAGAAAACAAGGGAGAAGGGTGCCTGGGTGGCTCAGTGGGTTGGGCCTTGCCTTGGCTCCGGTCATGGTCTCGGGGTCCTGGGATCAAGTCCCACACCAGGCTTCCCGTCCTCTCTGAGGAGCCTGCTTCTCCTTCTCCCTCTGCCTGCCATTGCCCCTAACTGCACGCTCTCTCGCGCTCGCTCTCTCTCTGTCAAATAAATAAATAAATAAATAAATAAATAAATAAATAAATAAAATCTTAAAAAGGAGAGAGAGACGATATATGAATGGCAGAGAAGTACATGAGAAGAGGTTCAGCATCACAAGCTGTTAGGGAAATACAAATTAAGACCATGGTGAGGTTTCACTACACACCTGCTGAACAGCTAAAATAGACTGTGCCAATATGGAATGCTATCAAGTATGCAAAGAAACTGGATCTCTCACACACTGCTGGGGGAAGGCAAAATTGTACAGCCATGCTGGTTGATAGTTTGGCAACTATTTGAATTAAAAAATGTATTTGAAAACAACTGTAAAGTCCTTATAAAGGTTTTGTTCAAGGTGGAAATACCTTTTAGGGAAACAACAGTGTAGTAAAATAACATAAACCAAAAAAAATAAGAATAGTGATTTCAGTTAATCAGAGTGGAATTCCACTCAATAGGAGTTCCTCATATAAAGACTTATTTAATAACAAGTTTAACTTAATAAAAATATTTCAACAAGAACATACCAACCTTTAAAAAAATATGTTACAGGTTGATGCAATTGAGTATTGTTGGTATCTAAAAGTACTTCTAGGGGTCCCTGGCTGGTTCAGTCAGTAGAGCATGTGACTCTTGATCTTGGGGTTGTAGGTTCAAGCCCCACATTGGGTGTAAAGATTATTTAAAAATAAAATCTTGGGGATGCCTGGGTGGCTCAGTCAGTTAAGCATCTGCCTTTGGCTTACATCATGATCCCAGGGTCCTGGGATCGAGTGCCACATCAGGCTCTCTGCCTTTGACTTAGGTCATGAACCCAGGGTCCCAGGATCAAGTCCCACATCAGGCTTCTTGCTCAGCGGGGAGTGTGCTTCTCCCGCTGACTGAAGCTCCTCTGCTTATGCTCTGATAAATAAAATCTTTAAAAAAATAAATTAAAAAATCTTTTTTTTTGCAAAGATTTTATTTATTTATTCGACAGAGAGATTACAGGTAGGCAGAGGCAGGCGGAGAGAGGGAGAAGCAGGCTCCCCGCTGAGCAGAGAGCCCGATGCGGGGCTTGATCCCAGGACCTGAGATCATGACCTGAGCCGAAGGCAGAGGCTTTAACCCACTGAGCCACCCAGGCGCCCCATAAATTAAAAAATCTTAAAAAAAAAAAAAAAGCACTCTATAGTTCAACAATCTGGGAAGAAACTGGGAAAATTTCCTAAAGTGACAGGTACTAATAAGTAGAAAGACACAAACTATCCTGCTGGTTCTAATTATGCAAACACATAAAAGACCAAAGTGGTTTCTAGTCTATCGTTATGCAATCTTTAGAATACAAAGGATACATCAACAGGGGCACCCAGGTGGCTCAGTTGGTTAAGTGTCCAACTCTTAATTTCAGCTCAGATCTCAGGGCCATGGGATGGAGCCCCTCCTGCACTCAGTGCTTGGTGAGGAGTCGGCCTGAGATTCTCTCTCTCTCCCCCGCCATTGCCCCTCCACCTGTGTGCATACACACCTATTCTAAATTAAATAAATCTTAAAAAACAAAACAAAACCCACAAAGGATATATCAGCAAAATGAAAACTTTACTTTCTGTGTGTCTTACAGAACCAATGTCTAGGATCATATAGTGATAGTGATTTAAATATGCTTGATTTTTCTTACAGTTTCACTTGATTGTGCGTACTAGAGTATAGCCTGAAGCAACTGTCTTCTTTAAAAACCATACATTGTCTTTAAAAATCATACATTAAAATGCCTCTGAAGGAATTTAGAACAGATGAAACTTGATTCAGAAATACAAAATGTGCTATTTTTGGAAATTATTACTGATTGAGTATACAATAAAATCTTTTTTATTTTTTTAAAAATTTTATTTTGGGGGGGTAGAGAGCACAAGTCTGGGGAGGGGCAGAGGGACTAGCAGACTCCTCACTGTGAGTGTGGAGCCCAATGTGGGGCTGGATCCCAGGAACTGGAGATCATGAAGTCAGATGCTTAACCGGTGAGCCACCTAGGCACCCCAAAAGTAAAATTTTTAAAAATTGTAATTTTCAAGTGATGTATAAAACCTAAAAAATAATATCCATATCTCAAGAGAAAAAAAGGGGGAAGATATTTTTTAAAATTATACAAAGTTAATGTTAATATATTCCCCTTTAGGCAACTATATAGTTGAACTTACACTAAAATATACTTAAGTCTAATTTTATCTAATAAAGCTTAATTATTATGCACACAATAGAGACAAACCATACCAGTCTGTAGATTCATAAACCAGAGCATAAAATTAACTTTTATAAAAGTAGAAAGCCTACGGGCGCCTGGGTGGCTCAGTGGGTTAAAGCCTCTGCCTTCAGCTCAGGTCATGATCTCGGGGTCATGGGATCGAGCCCCACATCCGGCTCTCTGCTCGGCGGGGAGCCGGCTTTCCCCTCTCTCTCTGCCTGCCTCTGCCTACTTGTGATCTCTCTCTGTCAAATAAATAAATGAAATCTTAAAAAAAAAAAAAAAAAGATTTAAAAGTAGAAAGCCTAAATTATAACATAGAAGGATGAAGTTTACTTTGGGCATTTAGCTCTGCAGTTAGTATTTAGGACTATGCAGCTTTTTTTTCTAATCTCATTTTGATTTTTTTAAATTCTAAATTAAAATCTTTTCATTGAATGCAAACACAAAACTATTATTTTCTCTTTGTACATATCAAATAATAGTTTACTTTTCTTAATAAGCACAGAGCATTGTTTCTAAAACATCAATGAAATCTTATATAATTACAAGACAGTTACAAAGACTTGGAACCAATTTCTATGATCAATTTTTTTTTTATTTGACAGAAAAAGATTACAAGTAGGCGGGGGGGGGTGCGGGGGGGAAGCAGGCTTCCCACTGAGCAGAGAGCCCGATGTGGGGCTCGATCCCAGGACCCTGAGATCATGATTTGAGCTGAAGGCAGAGGCTTCAACCCACTGAGCCACCCAGGCGTCCCTCTACGATCAATTTTTGAAACTCTAGCAGTAATTTTCTAATGTTTTGTTATGTTCCACTTTTAAGCAGTAGAATGTGGGGCAGCACATTTGAAGAAAGTCTGTACTTCAGTTCTCAGATATTTTTTGCTGCCTGGACCACTTATATATTATTAAAAAAAAAATTTGTCATGTATACCAAAGAACACAAACTTTTTCTGGCTCCAACTTGCCTTTAGACTAAGACTCCCACTAGCAGGTTGCACCTAATTCTATACCACATCCAGAACGTCTCAGCTCAACAAGTAAGGAATCTAATAGATAGCATTGCCCAGTTTAAATCCTCAGTTAAAGTTTTTACACAATGATGAAAATTTAGTGGTAAATGTGATGAAGGGTTCTTGATCTCGCTGCTAGTCAATACAAAGAAATACACCAGCAAAGAAGCAGATAAATTTCTAATTCTTATTCTAATCACTAAAATCATATTTAGAAAGGCTAGTGGTTTGACATATTGATTAGTAAAATCTTTATTTTTAAATATACTACACCTCCAAATCAAATCAATATAGTGGAAAATGAGAAACTGGCTCAAGATTTCAAAATCTATTGTAATATTGCAAAAATATATTGGACTTGAAACCCAAACTTAATGTATGGTTTTGGCAAGCTTTGACTTTTATGACAATATTATATTGATGAAACTGACATTAATTAGTCTCAAAATTCCAAGCTAAAACCTATTTGCAGACATTTTCAATAACTCAGTGATACAGTTTCGCTTATAAGAAGACCTGAAATTGGTAGAATTTGTGGTTTTCATTTCTCATCTCCTATTAGAATGTCTTACCTGTCAAGAATTTTAAGAGAACAAAGGGTCAATAGACATATTACTACCTCTCTTGACACTGCCACAATTCAAATGCTTAACTAAACCCACAATAAAAATTTGAGACGAATATAAATATAGGTCACTGACTTCACAACACCCTTTTGAGGTACATATGATAAAAACTGTTTTATGGTGAAACACTGTGATTAAACTATTTTAACAAAGTTTTCCCAGTTTCTACTATCCTAAGCAAGAGCCACGAGAGACTCATGTTACATTCTGTATTGAAGTGATTTTATTACTGGGAGGACCCAGTGTGTAGTAAAGTAACAGAACACTTCAATATGGAGGCATGAAGTCTAGAGTCAGCTAGTAGGGGTCAGGTTTAAGATCCAGTGATGATGGTGCTGTGTATATGGGAGGAGGAACACTGACACCACAAGTCTGTCACAAATCCATATCCCATACTCAAACGACAAATTACAAACCAGTGACAGAGGCATCATGTAAACACTGAATTGATCTCCAAGCGAGTCTGGTTCATGTTCTCCAATTTTTGTTAACTTCTGGATTTCTCAAAGTTAAGAGGACAGTAAGACCTAAAGTAAGAATCATTATTAACATCATATATTACATCAGGCCTGGAGGCAAGAATTATCAAAGAATATCTAATATCTAATATGGCCATTCTTGTAAGACAAAATAACAATAACATTCATTAGAACATCAGTGATACAAGAACTTCTCAAAAACAATGTTCAAATTTCAATTCTCAAAAAAGCCATGAAAATGTCTCTAAATCAGCTATGGCAAAGTTTTGAAAAAGCAGTGAAGATTTGGTGGTTAACAAAAAAAGAATGTTTACAAGAAGCAATGCACTGTGAATTAGAGTCTTTACAGAATGGAAAGTACTACTGAAATAAGAACCGATTTATCTAAGTATATCTGCACGTTCTGCCATTGTGGTCATGATGGCTTCTTCTTGTCTAGGGAAACTGCTCAAGCACGAAACTTTTTTTTTTTTTTTTAAACTAAGTGTGAGAACTGTGAAAGGGAAACAAAAATAACTAGTAGACATGCTAATCTATTAATTGCTCAACTCCATTTAGTGGTTTATTTAATTTCATAGTAATATTAAGATGTAACCTTAATAGTTCTATTTCAGTTCAATTCCATAAATTTTTAAATGCTGACTTTTATTTAGGCTAAGTATAAAGACAGTCTTTAGAGAATCTCAGTCTGGTGTCCTTAAGCAGAAACATAAACAATAGTAATATTATGTAACTTCCAACTAAAAACCATTTGTATTAAGTTAAAGAAAAGGGAGTTAATCTTTTGACAACAGTTAAAGAAAAGAGAATTTATCTTTCCTTTGAAGAAATAATTACTAGTCCCCTGAGCATCTGAAGATATGACACCATCTATACACATAAACTAATATTTAAAAGTTTTTGCTCACTACATTTTCACTGCATGAAAATTAAACAGTAAATACCCGTTTAGAGAAGAAACACTTGATTAAAAGTTTGTTTCGAAATGGCCAACAAATTTGCAAAATGTATAACCAAACAAAAAGTTGTAAAAGTAATCCTATGAAACACAGCTAAAGATTTCCTGAAGCCCCGTTATAATTTAACAATTACAAAAGGAAATTAACTTATTTCTACCAAAGTGAATATAAGTATTGCAATGATCATTTTTCTGGCACAATTACTGTTTTGGTACTATGTCTTCTACAAAAAGTATCAATGTACCCACCTATCCTGGTTCTGTTTACTGCCTACTACAAGCATCCTCTATTCTTATTTTTCTAGATCACTCTACTAAAAATATTATTCATACAATATATGCAAAATTGCATTAATATTGGTCCTGCAAATTTGTCAAAAGTACCCCTCCAATTTTCAAGAGATCCCAATCCTGGAGTTATGAAAGAGCTAGTACACCTGGACTGTGGTGATTTCACATATACAGCTGACTCTTGAACAACAGGGTTTGAATTGTATGGGTCCACTTATATGCAGATTTTTTTTCAATAAATGCAGTACAGTCCTGTAAATTTATTTACTCTTCCATATGATTTTAACATTTTCTTTACTCTAGGTTGCTTTATTATAAGAATATAATACATAATACACATAACATAAAATGTGTTAACTGTTTGTTATCAGTAAGGGATAAAAGGGATTACGAATGCATGCTTCTAAACCCCTGCTGTTCAAGGGTTAACTGTAGTTTTATAAACTTTTAACCCAGACAACTGCACTGACCATATTTTTACCCTGTAGTAAATATGTGTCAACTCAAGCTGGCAAAGTGTAACCTGTCAATACTGAGTATCTGTAAAACCTAAGTGTCCACACTCTTGTTTTGAGTTTTTAAAATTAAAGGTAACGTATCAAATCTTTTCCTTCTTAAATATCTAAACCTGTCTGGTAAACTTTAAGAAAAAAAAAATACAAAGAAAAAATTCACACTATTACTGTTAGAAGAAACCCAAATGATATCTTTATTGTCAGAATCACTCCTTTCACTATCTTTTCCGAACATCACTTCCTTTTTACCACTTCCCCCAGCCGTTACGGCAAATCAGTGTTCAACACCGCCCCAAGATTCTTAAAAGGATTCACTGTCCACAAACGAGAAAGCCCCACAGTCCAAACCTATTACCCTAGTGATCTTCGGCGCTTTCAAAGACACCTGTGAAAATGCCAGAGCCTTGAATTAGATCCCCAAGGGCTCCTTTTCTTTCTTGACCCCATTTCTCTTTTTCTGGCCCTTCAGGTCAGACGACTTCCTATCCGACAGCCCCTCCCTCTTCCAATCAAACCTAAATTCTTCTAATTAGCAACCCCCCCCCGCTTCCGTCAGCTACGTCGTCAGTCACAGCCCGGTCCCGTCTCCCTCGCCAGGCTATAATACCGACCTGCCTGCTCCGATCCCTCGCCTCCACCGCCAAATCTTACAGCATCCCCTCTTCCAGCCCTGCATTCCCACGGGACCCCTTTAATCCGCTTCCCTTACTACTCAGCTTCCAAAACCCTCCAAGCCCTAGCCTTTTCAAAGCCACCCCTCCCTCAAACACCCTTCCCATTACCCTCGCCCCTCTGCCTCCCGCCATCGCCACCCCCCTCAGGGCCTCGGCTCAACAGCCTCCATTTCCCACAGATTCCATTCTAGAGCAGACTCTCCCGGCTCCCTCAACCGTCTCCTGTGGCCCCTTCGGATCCCAGTCCTCTGCAGCCCGGCTCCGCCCCTGACTCCCAACTCACCCTCGGCTGCGGGCGCCCCCCAAACTCCCCTCTCCTCAGGCATTGCTTCCGCTCACCTCCGCGGTCCGAGTCGGGCTTCCCCGACCCACCTCCGAGTCGGCGTCCGAACCGCCGTCGGAGTCCCAGGCCCTCCGGGCCTCGCCGGAGTGAAGCGCCTCGAGCGGCGGAGGCGGAGCCCGGGGAGGCGAGCCAGAGTGGAGGCGGGGGCGGTGGCGGCTGCGCGCAGGCATCGCTTCGCCTAGCCTCTACCGCTCCCGCAGCCGCCGGAATCCGAACCGGAACTGCTTCTGGAGGAGGGGCCCTACGGGCGTGAGGCGGAGCCCTACCGGCGGGGGCGGGGCCCAAACCGGAAGGGTAGCGGGATTCAAGATGGGCGAGGGAAGAAAAACCGCAGCGAAGGAGCCCGAGAGCGCATGCGTCAGACCCATAGCCAAAGTGGAAGAAATTAAAGGGCTGGTGAAGATGGACGGGGGTGGGGGCTCTTATGAGATTAGTAGATGAAGTTTGGGAGCAAGAAGAGGTTGCCTAATTCCTTTGGAGGGAGCCAGCTCCTCTGCAAGAGCCAGCATCCAACGAACATTGTTACCATTTATTGCCCCTTTACTTTCTGACAGTCCTTATTCCAAATGCTATATAAATTTCTCACTTAATCTTTGTGCCAACTCTGCAGGGTATTAAAACACAGTGGGGCCAAGTAACCTGCTTGAGGCACTGCAATTAACATGTCCTAAAGCCGTATTCCTACTTAAATCTGTCTACCTTCAGAATCTGTGCTCCTCTCCATTATGGGAAAGTCCTTAACCCAGGCCTAGAACTGGCCTAAGCCAAATCCCAAACCACTTGCAACCTGGGCTCCAACCCCTCCTTGAACTCCTTTCTTATCAAGTGCCATTCTTTGGTGGCTCTGATGGGGTGGAGACAGGTTCTAGGGTAGACATGAGTGCATACTTCTTCCACCGGATCCCCTGGTGTAGCCTTTACCCTCAAGCTGGACTCAAGACCAGGGGCAGCTGGGAACCTTCCCACTGCAGCTCATGCTCCTTCCATCCTGTCAGGGCCTTCTCGGAGTCACCTGAGAGCAGGCAAGTCATCTTCCCTCTTCTGCCAGTAACTGGCTCTGACAGAAGGACAGATATATAGAACTTTCTCAGTTTCTTTTGTGGGGATAAAAGCCCTTGTAAGCAGAGGAATCTCTGTCCCACCCCAAAAATGTTTCTGATGACAGCCCCTTGGGTCTTTGGAAGCTTTAGGGCAACATTCACTTCTCTTCTTCCCACTTTGATATACATGGCCCATTTCAGCCTTCTCTTCTGAGAAATCAGCTATTTTCATTATAGAATCATTGTTCAAACCTTCCCCCACAAACCCCATGAGCACGCTTTAGATGAAATCCTCCATGCCTCCTCTCCACATTTCTCCAACTCTACAATGCAGGAAACTTCCCCTCAGCCGCATATTCCAGAAGCTCACTCAGCAGCCATATGGTTCCCCGCCGCCCCCGTTTGTGGCTCACCCAGACTCGCAGGGCTTTTTTTTTTTTTAATCCATTCATTGTTGAAACCAGTGACTCCCTGTCCACCCTGGATCTCCACTTTAACTCAGTCCTCAGAACTAAATAGCCTTATTCAGAGCCCTAAGCCTATTAGTTCAACGAATGTTTCTTAGGCATCTACTATGTGTTAAACACAGAATAGCCTTTGTTTCATTTAATTCTCATAATTCTTTGAGGTAGATGTATTTATCCTTACTTTACAGATGAAGAAACTGAGGTAAAAATGTAAAGTGACTTGCAGGGATATGACTGATTAATTCCATGTTGTCACAGAGTTTGGGGTTAAGGGGGTGACTTGGGGGAAAAAAGGTCCTGTTCTTTCTGAAGGCCTCTGTGACTTGCTGAGTCACTTGCTTCTGTCCCACCTGTCCCTGCCAATCTCCAGGAAGGAGAAATGACACTGGAGAGGCAGAGAGGAGTGACCGCAGAGACAGAGGGGTGGGTGGGCTGGCCCATGGCTGAAGCCTCGGTCCCAGAGCTGAGGGGAGATGAAGCCACACCTTGCCCCAGCGTTCTGGAACTGGAGGAGCTCCTGAGGGCAGGGAAGGTTTCTTGCAGCCACGTGGATGAAGTTTGGCCCAACCTTTACATAGGAGATGCGTGAGTGGTAGCTGGTCGAAGGGGTGTGGGGAAGGGGACAAGGAGAGAGAGTTCTTGGGCTCTTTACCTTAGATGGGAGCCGGGTGGAACAAGAAGAAATAGTTCTGCTCCACACATCCCAGGCGGGGGACTTAACTCCAGGACCCCAGTGTGCTGGGGACGGTGCAATGATCAGGAGTGACCACCAGGGGGAGCAGGGCTTTTGCCTGCCTGGATGAGCGGAGCTCCCAGAGGATCCTGAAGGCTTCTGATATATCCAGGACAATTGGCGAGTCTGGGGGACAGAGGCCTGGGGAATGGTGCTTTCAGGTATGACATGGGATGGACAGAGAGTTCCTCTTCCTGGTCCTAGCCTCCTTCCTCTGGACACAGAGTGGGTGAGAAAGGTGAATCAGGGAAGGTGTCACCATTAAACATTTGCAAATTAGAAGCAGGTATGAGGTAGTGGCCAGGAGAGGCCAGATGTGGGTGGGGAAACATGGGTCAGGAATGGAGGGGCAGCTGGATTCCAGGGCTGAAGCAATTCTTTCCTTCCTGTCTTGGGCAAAGCAGAAGCAGATGGCCTCAGGTAGCACAGAGGGTCTAAACATAACTCCCCATACCACCAACTCTTCCACCAGAAAGCTCTGAGGGTCGGGCTCAAGCTTCCTGGGTTCCTTGTGGCTCCCTTTGGACCTCTATGGCTCTGTCCCTCTGAAGCAGGGGGCCTGAAAAAAACCTCCTTCCTGGACCCTATGTCTCAGCCAGCATCCAGCCCTATTCCTCCCCTTCCTAGGGCCACGGCAAATAACCGCTTTGAGCTATGGAAGCTGGGCATTACCCACGTGCTGAACGCAGCCCACGGGGGCCTCTACTGTCAGGGTGGCCCTGACTTCTACGGCAGCAGTGTGAGCTACCTGGGGGTACCGGCCCACGACCTCCCCAGTTTCGACATCAGTGCCTACTTCTCCTCAGCGGCCGACTTCATCCACCGTGCCCTCGGCACACCTGGGGGTAGGACTTGGGTCTGAACCCATATCCCATCCTGCTTACTCTTGGGGGGGGGGGCGATGTCCACTTTCCCCTCAAATATCAGTGCCTATAATCCCTGCCCCCGGGTTAGCCAGTATCCCTCTCTGGACTTCAGTTTCTCATCCACCTGACGGGAAAGACAAGACTATGGCTCACTGCACTTTTCTGATACCCAGAGTGCTTTGACATTCATTTGTTCGACATCCATTCATTTACCCTCTGTTTATTATCTTTTCTGTGCCAGGCGCTGAGCTAGATACTGAATCCACACTTAGACAAGGCAGAGTCCCTGCTCTTATGGAACTTGTCGTTATATACTTCATGGAAAGATAGTCAAAATTATGAGTACTATTCATATGAATGGGTAAATGTGAAGAGATCTGGGCGAACAGGAACAGGGCAAGGGTGCTCAATCCAGGGGTCCAGGGAAGTGAGGGGCCCACCCTCTACGACAGTATTCACTGGGCCACATGCAAAAAGGATGAGCTGCTCTGTGATTCAGGTGATGCCGTGAATGGTCAGGGAAGACTGACTACACAAGGAAGCCACGTCTTAGCCATAACCGGACAGATGAGTAATAGACATTAGTCAGACCAAGAGCAGGAGAAGTTTTACAGGTAGTTGGCTGGAGGCCAGAGGCCAGCACAGCTTTAAGGAACTGAAGGTGACCCAGTGTTCCTCAGGGTGAAGGTCGGGGTGAGGCAGCCTGAGACGACGCTGTAGGGTCGGCAGGGGCCAGCTCATGGAGGGTCTTGTAAGCCATGTTAGGGAGTTCGGACACTGTTCCCAGGATAGACTAATTAGGTGTGGGTGTACCCATTGGACAGATCAGGAAACTGAGAACCATAAAGGCTGAACAGTTCGCACGGGGTTGCAGAGTATAGCCAAGGCAGAGCAGGGGAAGGGACGTGGGTGCCCACTCCTGCTCCTGGGTGGGCCGGCAGGCGGGAAAGGGTCTTTGACCAGGGTGTCTTCCTCAGCCAAGGTCCTGGTGCACTGTGTGGTCGGGGTGAGCCGCTCGGCCACGCTGGTCCTGGCCTACCTCATGCTGCGCCAGCACCTGTCCCTGCGCCAGGCAGTGATCACCGTGAGGCAACACCGATGGGTCTTCCCCAACCGAGGCTTCCTCCACCAGCTCTGCCAGCTGGACCAGCAGCTGCGGGGCGCAGGCCGGAACTGAGGGGCCAGGTGAGGGCTGGGCAGGGCACGAGGGGGGAGGGGGCCAGGCTGGGTGCAGTTAGAAGTGACAGGTCAGGTAAGGGCCGCCCAGGGAACGTGGCAGGGAAGGCCAGTGAGGCCTGGTAGGGGTCTGGACCCCAACTACAGCTCTCTGGGGGGCCAGTGCGGCCACAGCTGTCACTCCATGCTTAGATATTTTCAGGTCAGCCCTGCGTCTCCTTCTCACAGTGGGGAAGGGGAACTGGGGCTCCTGCCACCAGCCATGGCCTCCTCAGATGAGTCCTGCTTGATACACAGTTCTCCTGTCATCGTGCCCTTCCCTTCCCTTCCCTGCCTTGGACCCAGCGCCCCACTCCCTGCCTGACCTCCCCCAGTCAGTCTGATCTCAGAGATCCACAGAAGGAGCTTCCCTAACTTCGCTCCCTCTCTGGTTCTCGGGATCCCTCTGGGACATCAAGGTCTTCTGGGAGTCTCTCCAGCTCCTTTCTGCTTCTGTTTACTCCCTGCCCGTCTGCTCTGCATGCAAAGGCATTTGGAGCATTAGCAGAGGCAGTCCTTAAGTTGCACACGAGGAATAGATCCTCAACACCTCCTCCCCTAGGTCTCCCCACTCCTGCTGGAGGGCCCAGTGTCCCCAGCTCCCTAGGAGAGGGAGTTGGGCTCCCCCTGCAGCCACGGTGCTTCTCAGGCTTCCAGACCACAAAAAGTCACCGAGTGCTGCGTCAATCTCCTTGGCAGCAGCCCTATGAAAAGTTTTCCTCCAGCTCAGCTGGGAGGAGACAGGGGTGTCTCTTCCGGCAGTGGACCCGTGCAGGTAGCAGCATTGTGAGGGAGCCGCAGTGTCCGCGGCCCTTCTTCTCCCACCACGCCCAGGCTGGGTCTGTTCCTGTCTGTCTCCCACAGCCTGCCTTCCTCTCGCTCACACCCCGGCTGAGGGCCATGGGCTGGGGAGCTAAGTGCCAAGGCTGCTTTCCACTGGCCCTCGCCCACCTCCAGCTCCTACCCATGCCACTCCTTTCCTCATCTGTCCTCAGCGCTGATTTGGGCTGTGTGCCTCACCCCCTCCCCCCGCCCTTGCCAGCTGGGGTGGGAGACTGGCCTAGGCTCTCTTGGGAGTTGGGAAAGTGGCAGCACTCTCCTGCCAAAAGCTTCCCAGGGTGTGGATTGAATTTCCCCCTGGCCCCCCACCAAAAGCTGTTTTTGTCTCTGAATGCATAACCAGCGCCACTAAGGGGGAGTACTTAGCACCCTGCCCCCTTCCTGACGCTGGCAGGAGGGTGAGCATCTTGGGGATGGGGGTTAGGGCAGGATGGAGAACTAGGTTTAGAGTTTGGGGGTGAGCGTAATGAAAGAAATCAGTTATAGCTGGGTTTGGGATTAGGCCCAGGGCTGAGCTGGGTAGGAAACTGTTGTGGGGAGCTCTGCGGGTTGGGGAGCCAAGAGAGAGACAGGAATGGCATGTTGTCATCCTGCTCTCTCCTCTGAACAGGTTTCAGGAAACTGGTAGAACAACAGATCTCTGATTATGCCCAGTTGCCCCACGTCCTTGGCCTGGAGCCCTTAAATACCCTGACCTCTGGCCACAGCATCTTTCCCATCAGGCAGCTGGCTTTGGGGAAATCGGTCGGGCTGCAGCATTGCACAGTTCCTGGAGATGCTGTCCCCAAAACAGCCTATACAACTGGAGCCCCCAGGAGTTATGCAGTGTGCAGCCTATGCAGCCTTACTCTGCAGACCTAGGGACTCTGAAAGATGATGGGAAAAGGTCATTTCTCTCCACGAGCCTTGGGCCCCAAACCTGCCTTATCTCTCTTGGCATCCATACCCATCTGACCATACACAGACGGCTCAAGGCAGAGAGAGGTTAGGTGGCAGGTCTTGCCCCTACCCTGACAAGTCACAGCTGACCTGGGCCTTGGATTGCCAGCCTATAACACGGAGCTCATCTCTCCCCCAGAGCTGGTCCTTCCTCCCTGCCACAGGGCTGGGCCACTTTGTTTCCCTGACACTGGCCCTGTTGGTGCTGCTGGAGGCTCTGGCCCAGGTGGAGACCAAGAAGATGGTAAGAACCCAGTGTGTGGCCCGCCCTAGAGCCGGCTACCCCATCTGCTTCCTCCTGCTGCCTGCAGTCCATGTTGGCTACTGTCTTCAGTTCCCACAGGTGGGAATGCACTGCCTTCTCAGCCAATACCTGAGGCTCCTCCGTCTAGGACTCCAGGTTCCCTGGGCTATGAGGCTGGGAGGAGAGTGGGAGGGGATTCTAGGTGTTTGCCATAGCCCTTGGCCACAGCTGCCTCCACCAGCTCTCCCCAGGACTCTGGGAGCCCCAGCAGGGGGCTGAGTCCTAGTTCTCTAGTCCTGAGAACCCCTGTGGGGGTGACTGCAGGTAGGCAGACATCTATGTGTGTCAGTCATCTGGGAGTGTGAGTGGAGAAGAGTACTGAACTATATGAGTGCATGGGGAGGGTCTCTGGAGGGCAGGAAGGGTTCTTAACAAGCCCAAATCCAAGGTCCCTAACTGACCCTAGTGGCCTTGGGAGGGACCAAAAAGACCATCTGGCTGGCATCAAGGGACAGTGGGGTCTGGGTTAGAAAGGCCTTCTGGGGCAGAGGGCACAGTGGCTTCTAGACACACAGCTTCTGACTGCAGGCCGAGGCAGGTCTAAAGTCCTGCTCTGAACCTCACCTTTGCCTTTGTAACTATACCCTCACCTTCTTCAGCCTGAGTCTTCTAGACCTGAATCCTGGGCCAGTCCTATAGTTCTCAGCTCCCAGCTCAGCACCCCTGGACTTGAGTTCTGATGTTGGCATTGCTGCCAGTTTGTGTGTGGTTTTGGCTAGTCTCTGTTCTGTCCTCCTCCACGGAAAATCCTTCCCACTCTAGCCTTCTGCCCATGCTTTGCACCACCCTTGAAGTGCGCTTTGAAGGGAGCTTTGAAAATGGCAGGGGCGGGTCTTCCTTCTCCCTGCCCCACAATCAACATGCACATATACCCAGACCACAAGCAGACCCCTGCGGGCTGCCTTCACCCCCAGCCAGGCCAGGTGCCTGGCTGGGCTTGGCACTGACCATGCCAGGGACCAGTGGGTGAGTTGGGAGTGTCAGGGGGAGGCCAGAAGAGGGGAGCAGCACATCATGCTTTATAATTAAACTCAAATCAAAAAATAGCAACAGCATCAAGTGTGCGGAGACAGGGAGCTGGAAGCAGACGGCACAAAGTACCCGTCAGAGAAGACCACAGCCGGGGCCAGATACCCCCACAGGTGGGTGAGTGCCCCTATCTCAGGGGGGCCACAGAGCATGCTGGGTCGTGAGGGCCTGGGCACCTGGGCCTGTGTTGTGGAGGGACTGGGTTAGATTGGAGGACAGACTGGCTTAGAGACAGAGGCACAGACAAAGCAGGGTAGAGTCAGAAAGACGTGGTCTTGAATCCTGGCTCCCATGCTAATTGGCCGTATGACCTCAAACGTATTGCTTAATCTCTATGAGCCTCAGTTTCCTCATCTGTAAAATGGGGATGATAATATTATCTGCTTCGTGAGGATCCAGTGAGAAAATGGAAGCATTTAGCTCTGTCTGGCACACAGTACGTCCTTAGGAAGTGGTGAATATAATTACCATTATGCCTGGACAGAGAAAGAAACCTCAAAAAATACAAAGAGACGAAGACTAAGCCTCACTGTCCTTTGGGGAGAGATGACTGGGGCTTGAAAGAATAGGAGTAATAATAATAGTAATGATAATAATAGTAAGATGTACCCTCTGGGGGGGGGGCATCTATCGTAAGAGGCCTTGTGGAAGGGGCCTGCCTTTTAGTATCTCATGAAATTCTCACAGCAGCCCCGTGAAGGAACTGGCTCAGCGAGGACCACACAAATACTAGACCTGAGAACTCTGCCCAGATCTGTCCTCCTCCCAGGCCTGCAAGCTGAGCGCAGAGCCCCACTGACAGCTCACCACTGGATGCCCACCCGCCCCTTGCCCCCAGGCGTCCTTCGCCAGACTCATGCCTCTGCCCTCAGATGCCTGGCGTCCACTGGCCTGTGGCCACGGTCCCATCTGCTTGGGGAGGAGGGGGGGGGGAAGCAGAGAGACTGGCTAGGGCGGGAAGGCCAGTGGGAACATCTGGAGGTTCAGCGGAGGAGGTGGCTGGCCACAGCTGCCCCCTTGCCCTGAGGAGGCCTGTGCCTTGACCTGAGTCCCCGGGCATGCAGCGGGGTGTGGCGAGCGCTGAGGCAGAGCACGAGCTCCTGTGAGAGGCTGGGGAGGGACACACGCAAAGAGAAAACAAGTACCTAACCTCGTAAACAGCGAGAAGCCACCACCTAGGGAGGCAGCTGTTGGGCTCAGGGAGAAGATGCAGGAAGGAGGCAGAATGCGGGCCAGAATGAAGGAGGAGAAGAGCCCGGCTTGGCCCGTCCCTATGAAATGTTGGGCCGAGGAGCCGTAGGGGGAGGAGTCAGGCCAGCTCTGGGGGCAGCAGAGACCAGAGGAGCTGCTGCAGCCACCGACTTCCCTTCCTTGGGTATGTCTGGAGCCTGAAGGATGAGTCCTTGGCAGTGGACTGGAACCCAGTGGGATAAAGCAGACAGGTGTGGGGGTACATCTGTGATCATCAGGCGTGAGGCTCTAGGTGGGACGAGACAAAGAATACCCCTAAGTCCACGGAAAGGCCCCTTTCTCCAGACTTGGACCTAAGGCCCCTCAGAAGCTGAAACATGGGCTGTGGCTTAGCAGCCCCCAATCGTTGGTGTCAGTGCTGTGTCCTCCTCTTCCCAGGAGCCCCCTGAGATCCGCTCTGTCTCAGCCAGACCCTGGCGGCCTGCTCCCTGGCACAGCTGGGCTGCAATGCACCCACTGGCCACAGGGTGGCGGACACACCCCACGCCAAGCTCAGAGGCAGGGGTAAGCCTGCCCGGCTTCCCAGGGCTCAGACTTCGAGCCCACCTGCGGCTCACTCAGCCCCAGCCTTTGGTTCCACATCGGTGTGGCTGTTGGACAAGCCTGGGGCCTGGGCTTTCCCCACCCCCAACACACTCCGCTGCTCCCCACCTGTGGTTACCACAAACCCAGCCACTGCTCTCGTTCTCAGGTCAGACCCCCCAGGGAATCCTAAATTCAGGCAAGGCCAGGATCTTGCACAAGAGAGAGGCCACGGCCTAGACAGGAGCAAAGACTTGCTGGAGGCCACAGAATGAGTTACGGCCACTCTCTCCTCCCTCCCTCCGAAGTTCTCTTTCCATCACTTCAGTTAGCCTCCTATGTCCAAGGGGAGTTCCAGGGCCAAGAGCCTTTCATCCCAAAGAGATGCCAAGCAGAGAGGGGCCTGGGATTTGGAAGGACTGCACTTCAGTTCTCGGTGGCTTAGGTGTGCGCTCAGACCCCACCCCCACCAGCTCCAAGGGAAGGACCTGGAATTCTAGCCACTTCACAGCATTTGTGTTCTGGGCGGAACCCGCCCCGGCCAGGTTCCGCTTGGGTGCTGAGTCCCGTCCCTGTACCCACTCCCCCATTCCCGGCCCCAGGCCATGTCCTAGGTAGGTGGCAGGCCCCTCAGCCTGCCCTGAGAGGTGACAGTGGGGGATGAGGGGGAAAGGCGGGTCTTCACTTCCACCCTGCCCACCGGCAGCCCACTGGGTGAGCTTGGCCAAACCAGTGGCCTCCTGGGTGCCCATTTCTCTTCCTGGTCCTGTCACTGCCTACTCAAGAGAAAAGATGTTCTTCCCAGTTTGTACCTTCCCTAGTTACTGGTTGAGGGGGCCAGGGACGATTAGCCAAGACAGGCACTCCTTCCCAGCACCACACCAGCCCCAGGTTTTGGTGCCGCTGACATCCCAGCTCTGCAGGGGCCCGGACACCCCCAGACAGCCGACTCCTGACACAAGCCACCCCACCTGGGTGAGGCCTGACCTGCAGCACTGGCCTGAGTCGTGGGGGTAAGGAGGAAAATCCCAGGGCCTAGAGGTAGAGGTGTGACAGCAGCACCAGGCTCCCCTGTAGAGACAGCTGGAGTAGTGACCACTCTCTGGAGCTCCCAGAGGTGGCAGCTAGAAGGCTTGGGGCACAACCGGACTGAGACCCCAGCCTTGCTCCCTATCAGTCACACAGCTTTGGGCATCACTTAAAACATTCTATCTGACCTTTGGCTTCCTCCTATGTAAAATAGGGACCTACCCCAAATGAGGCCTCAGGCTCTTGTGAGGCATCAACTTACTTCGTATGAAGATGCTAACAAATGCCATTTCATGAGATGGGCTCTGCCCTTCAAGCACCCGAAAATGGGAGGGACCGGGGACCTGGGGACCGGCCCTGGAACTAGTAGAGGAGGGGGCCTGAGGTAAGCTGCCAGGTGTGGGCGCCTTCCTAGGTGCACTCTGAGGTCCCCATCCCTACAAAGCCCCAGTACTGGTGATTTAAGGGGGGAAGAATCTATACTGATTAGTTGCTACAGACAGGGAACTGCAAGGGCCCCTTGGCCAAAGCTTCCAACATCCGGGACCTCTGGAAAGGGCAGGAGAGACCTTCCCAGCTCCACAGCAATGACGACGGGTTGATTCCCTTGTTCTCTGGGAAAAGGAACTAGGTCTCAGACCCAGCTGAGCTGGTTAATAACCTCATCCAAAATAGCTGAGGCCCTTCCTGCCGCATCCCAGTGGCCCCTGGGCCCTGCACTGTGTCGGGGCCTCGCCTTCAGCCGGACCCACTGGTGGGGTTCCTACCCCCAACCACCACAGTGTCCACTCTGTTTCAGGATGGACTCGCTGCAGAAGCAGGATCTCCGGAGGCCCAAGATCCACAGGGCAGTCCGGGGATCCCCCTACCAGCCGCCCACACTGGCCTACCTCCAGCGCTTGCTGTGGGTCCGTCGGGCCGCCATGCTGAGCCACGTCAATGAGGTCTGGCCCAACCTCTTCCTAGGAGATGCGTGAGTACCACCCACAGCAGGAGGTGGAGGGAACAGAAGGGGAGCCTCTCCCCAAGTCCTGCAGGGGCAGACGGAACACCGTCTTCACCTCCCACCATCTCTTCCCACATGTTCCTATCCTTTTGTGTTATTAATTTTAACCGTGGAAATAGAACACACATA
The DNA here is from genome assembly GCA_028533885.1 of Nasua narica. Lineage (NCBI taxonomy): Eukaryota > Metazoa > Chordata > Mammalia > Carnivora > Procyonidae > Nasua > Nasua narica. Next base: position 29,067,177 of record CM052812.1, on the reverse strand, counting down.
AGTAAAGTACATACAGTGCATGTGAACTGTTTCACCAACCATGTTAAGAAACAAGACATTCCTCACGCCCCAGAAGTAACTGACCCTTCTCAGCATAACCCCTTTCCCTGTAGATGACTACTAAGTATTGAAATAATTATCTTCTTGCTTTTCCTTATAGTTTTGACATCCATGTACCTAACAATGTAGTTTCGCTTGTCTTTTAAAGTTATATGAATGGAATCATGTTGTCTGCATTTTGTGCCTGACTTTATTGGCTCAATATTGTCAGATTCACCCATGTTCTATGCAGCTGAGGCTCACTCATTTTTCATTGCTGTATACTATTCATTTGTATGCATGTACCTTAGTTTATCCATTTAGTTGTATATGGACATGTGAGTTTTTGACTTTCTGGCTATTATGAACAGTTATCCTAGGAACAGTCTAGTACATGGGTCCTGGGAACATACACACAGGTTTCTCTAGGGTATATAGATATAAAGAAAGTAGAATTGTGAGTCATTTTCCCAAAAGTTTTCCTAAAATTTGAAACCTATGGATCAATATATGTGGATTTTAGAAATTTTCCTTAATATTAAGAAAATAGGTTCACTATCTGGTTAATAATATGGCAAATATGGTATCTCCCCACCAGGTAACCAGTAATAAAATCTCTGTTGACTTTTAAAAAAAGGCATACACATGTATGTACATAAATGCCTGTTCACTTTTTTACAAAAATGATACCTCTCTCTAGTCCCATTTTGTAATCTGCTTTATGTAGAAAGCTTTTTAAATGGAACCACATGACATCTTTTGAAAATATTTTTAAACAATGTTCTGTACTGTAGCCTGCATTTTCCACAGGTTCTCAATATAGCATAGGCACTTTCCTCCTTTACCTGCAACCACAACATTTTGGGAGTTACTAAGTATTTCCTTTAGCTATACCACACTCAGTCTCCTGTTACAGGATATTTAGTGATTTTTTCCAATTTTTCACTATCTTAAATGTCATTAGATTCACTTTTTGGGGCACGTTTTGGATTTTTTTTTCCTTTAAGTTCCTAGAAGGGGACTTGCTGAGGCAAAGTATGTATATATTTTGTATATCTTAAGGCTTTTGATGTATGTGGCCAAACTGCCCTTGGCCAGAGTGAAAACTTGAACTTCAACTAGAGCAGCTCCTTCACTTAGGCTTGTTCACTTTTTCCAGTCTCACACTTGGAGAAGGATGGCAGAGGAGGGAAGGGGGGGTAAGTTCCAGGCCAGCCAGAGGGGACCCAACGAGACCTGCCCCACCTCTCAACTCCCCCATGCCTTCCCTCTAGGTATGCAGCCAGGGACAAGAGCAAGCTGACCCAGCTGGGCATCACCCACGTCGTGAACGTTGCTGCGGGCAAGTTTCAAGTGGACACAGGTGCCAAGTTTTACCGTGGAATGCCCTTGGAGTACTATGGCATTGAGGCTGATGATGACCCCTTCTTCGACCTCAGTGCCTACTTTCTACCTGTTGCTCGATACATCCGAACTGCCCTCAGTGTTCCCCAAGGTAAGCTGCTGGGGAAGGCACTGGGGTGGGGGTGGGGGTTGGGATCTGGGGCACTTTTTCCAGTAGCACTGCCTGGTTGGGTGTCCACAGTTACAAACCTCTTCCACAACCTTCCCACCCCATGGAGCAATGAGCTACTACCATTTAGTAAGTGTCCCCTTCAGGGGACCAACAATCGCAGACATAGTTAAGGTCCGGTATGGTGGTCAGAGTAACCATATCCCTCAGTAAGTGTGTTGGGCAGAAGGTACAGGACCTAGCAAAGGCTGGGCAGGCCCTTCTAAGATGAGGCCTTGGCATAGGGCTGCAGGGACAGGGGACGGGGAAGGACTGGGGGAAGGGGAGGTAGGTGGACACCTCCTGTCATCTGCCACAAATCCAGGGGACTCCAGAAATCAGTAGCCCCTCCCACCCTACTGGAGTGGCAAAGGATGCCAGAGGAAGCCCCTTGGACCTGGAGAAGGGAATCCCAGCTGTTAACTTGCTGTGTGATCTCGAGCCAGTTCCTCTCCCTCTCTGGGCCTAGCTGCCCCATCTGACTGTGAGAACACTGTCCGTATTCCAGGGTGCTGTGACAGGTGGGCTGAAGGCCGGCAGAAGGATCTTCAGTTCCCGGTGGGGTGGTCAGTGCGAGGGCAGGAAGCTGACACGAGGTTGTGTCTTCCCGCAGGCCGCGTGCTGGTACACTGTGCTATGGGGGTGAGCCGCTCTGCCACAGTTGTCCTAGCCTTCCTCATGATCTGCGAGAACATGACCTTGGTGGAGGCCATCCAGACGGTGCAGGCCCACCGTGATATCTGCCCCAACTCGGGCTTCCTCCGGCAGCTCCAGGTTCTGGACAACCGACTGGGGCGGGAGACGGGGCGGCTCTGACTTGGTGAGCGGCCGGAAGCCCTGACCCTCTGGCCAGCGTGGCCCAACCCAGCCAGCCTGGCCCTGGGGACAGCAGCCTCTGCTGTTTCCAATGACCTGGAGGTATAAATAGCAAGTGGGGGCTTAGTTGAGGCAGAAGCAGGGAGAACTGAGTGGTGACCTTTAGCAGGAGGACTTCCCTGACCCAATCCAGAGATTCTTTATACAAAAGAGAGTTCGGTCTGTCTCTATAATAAAAGGTTCATCATAATAAAGACAGGAGATCTTCTGGTGGTTTGTGGGGTGGTGTCTTACTCCCAAGATGGTCACGAGAGTCCAGAAGGCTGGCCAGCTCTGAGTTAGCATGAGGGCAACCTACAGAAAGGGTCTGAGTCTATGTCAAGTCTCCGTGAAGACGGAGAGCAGGTGAGGGCTAATCAGCGGTATCTGCCTCGGGTGCAAAAGGGAGGAAGAGGGTCCAAGGGCTGAGACTTGGCTGGCCCTTTCCTCATCTTCTCCTCCCTCAGAGCATCAGCCAAGAGCTAGGTTGTCAGAATCAAGACCGATGTTCAGTGCGTCAGCACCCTCCCCATGCCCACCCTAGCAAAAAGCAATCGTCAGAACTTTTGCTGTGCGAGTCGCATCTCTTGAATCTTTTCATCTATGCTCTACTTTCAAAAGGACTGACTCAAGCGAGAGGCATCTGGAAAACACAAGTATTAACTGAGAGGATAGGGTCTGGGGAGGAGACAGCCCAGAAATCCCAGGCGAAGGATGGTTATATGATGGAGCAAAGCATTTCACTCTGAGTTTCTTAGTATTTGTGTCCTAATAAAACAATGTAAAAAGCCCCCAGGTTTCTCAGGGTTCTCGCTGCTACCTCTTCACTCCTGAAGAGTTCCCGCCCTGCTGGGAGGGGGGGTCCCCTTGCTCCCACAGCCTCAGTTCACATCTCCAGGCCGATGACTCCTAGACACTAACCCCTCCTTCCCCCCGTAGCAACCCAGTTCTCCACCTGAGCTTCAAACCTCCGTATCCCACTGCCCACCTCTATTTGAATATTGCGCTTGAATTTCAAGCTCAGCTGCACTTTTCATCAGCCCCATCCCACTGGCTGAATTCTTCCTACTTCTTCATTTGAATAAAGAGTTCTGACAGCCATTACTGCTCAAGTCAGTGATGGATGGTACCTTGGACCCCTGCCTCTCAGACAATTAGCCTGTGATTCTGCCTCCTCAGTGATCTGCTCACTTAGCTTCATCTTTGTTGTGAGTACCCAAGTTCGAGTCATCCTCACTTCTCCCCTGGACCTCGGATCACCAATAGCAGCCCACTGCTGGTCTCTCTGCCTCCAGCCTTGCCCATCCAAGTCTCCATACAGACGTCTTACTAGAATGAAAATCTGATCACGTCACTACTCTGCTTACAACCCCCTAAGTACAAACACCTTGACAAAGTATAAAGACGCTTCATTATCTGAGAATCTTCTTGTATTTCTAGCCTCATCTCTTGTAATCCTGTTCCCATACACACCGTGTAATTAAGAAATGGTAAGTGCCTTTGCCGGTTCCTGAATTCACCACATTCTCTTACCTCTGGTATTTTGCATAGGCTTCGGATCGGACCACCTGAATGTACCACCCTCCCCCATTCTCACGGGGGTCTCTGTGAGTCTCCGTTTAGCTCTCGCTTCTGGAAACCCTTCTGGACCCTCTAAAACTGAGAGAAGGGCCCCTCCTTGGGCTGCCAAAATGTACATGTACCTTTTGTGATGTCACCCGTCACTCTGAATCAGAATTTACTGGTGCCTCGTCATTCTCTTTCAAGTGTCTGTCTCCATTCAGGCTTCCCATGGTCTCAAGGTCCCTGTGGCTCCCGCACACGGGCTGTGATCCTGCCCTCAGGTGGAGCTCTGGGATGCCGTGCACCAATGCTGCAGGTTGCCTCCACTGCCACGAGGCCTTCTCTACAGAGTTCGCTGGGGGCTGGATCCCTGCTGACCCAGGAGTGGGCCTGCCTCCGGAGGGCACCTCCTCTTCCCTGAGCTCCACCTGCATGCTTACCCCTTGGGGACCCCTGACACCCTCTTTCCAGCCCATCTCGTTCTTCCGTGGCCCCTTTGACACTTCCTCCTCACTCCGCACCAGCACTCCCTGGGGCCAGCTCTGCGTTCTGCGCAGACCCGTCCTTGCCCTTCTCTGCCCTCTGGTCTGTTTCCAGAAGACAGGTGTTTTTCCTTTGCAAGAATCAAAGAAGGTGCCTCCTTGGAGCAAATCAGCCTTTCAGGCTTAATCACTGCTGGGTTTGGTGGAGGAAAAGGTGTCCCTTTCTCCCGAGCGGACGCAGCTCCACGTCAGGGTGCCCATCTGAGTGAGCTGAGCCCAGGCTGTGGCTTGAGCCCCCGTTCCTCCTTCTGCAATTCATGAGCTGCACAAAGAGCTGCTGCCTTGCCTGATACATAGGGTTGACCAACCCCGTTCTATCGTTGAACGACCCAAGGCCCAGAGAAGATAAAATGAGGATGGAATATGCCTCAGGGATGCAGGATCTCTGGGCTCTGGCATCAAAGGGCAAGTCCTACCCATCCAGCAACCTGCTCTCTTCCCTACGGCACTTGGTCCTAATCCCAGCTGGTTATTGGCTACCTGGGGTTCTCTCTGAGCCCAACCAGGCAGGGCCCCTCTCCAAGCTGGGAATGGACAACTGTTCTCAATTCATCCTCAGGTGGGGGGAACCTAGTCTCTAGAATAGACAAAGCTAGTCCCTGCTCAGTAGACCTGCCTGCCCACTCCCAATTCCTGTGGATCCCCTCGGTGCCTGACACTTCAGCCCTTGTTGCTATTTCTTGCTCATGCACCATCAGCAGGACCCAAAATAGTGGTACCAGAAGTCAGTCTCTAAGTCAACATCCGGGTCTATGAATGTGGGCAGCCTGTGCCCACTGGCTGGGCTGGAGTGCCCAGAATCCTGACAGAGCCACATGCTGGGGCTAAAGTTTCAGCAGGTCACCTTCTTGAAGCTTTGAGGTTTGGGCTCAGAATCTGGGGCTGCAAGGAGAAGAGGAAAGGAAGCCTAAGAAGACACGTGGTAGGAAGGCCAAACATTCACCAGAGCATCCAAGGAAATAGAGGCTGAATTCGAGACTGGTGTCTCCATCAGGAAGACTTCCTGCCTGCCATGCTTGCCCTGGGAAGCCTATGGTGCGTCTTCCTCCCCTTCTCCTCTAGAGCAGCCTCACGAAAGAAGTGGTGGTACTGTTAAGAGCATGACTTTGGAGCCAGATTACCTGGGTTCAAATCTTACCTCTGCCCTTGACCTGAGGTGCGTGACATTGGTGAATCTCTCCATAACCCAGTTTCCTCATCTATAACGTGAGACTCATGAGAGCCAACATACAGGATTGTTAGAAGGATTACATGGGGATTATAGGAAGGGCTTTGTGCAACACGTGGATAGCTCCCCAAGAGAAGAGCTGTGATTATTGTCACAGTCCACAGTCCACGGGCCCCGACATCGTCTGCGGCACAGAACCCAGTCTCGGACAAAGTCGGCTATGCTCTCAGAGGGCGGAATGAATGTTTAAAAATTAGCTGACCTAAATGCAACATTGTATTTTAGATTAGATTCTGGAACAGAAGAAGGATAGAAGTAGAAAAACAGGTGAAATCTGAAAAAAAAGTTTGTGGTTTAGTTAATAGCATGACACCAATTTTGATCTCTTTGATAAATATGCCGTGGTTATGTAAGATGCTAATGTTAGAGGCAGCTAGGTGGTGGGTATACAAGAAATGTCTCTATTAGTGCTATAACTCTGTAAATGTAAAATTATTTCAAAATAAAATGTTAAAAAAAAACTTGCTGATAATTACAGACTGCCTTGCAAATGCCAAGCACTATGCTAAGTGCTTTAGAAACACTGTCCCCGCCCCCCGCCCTGGTTTTATTTCTTTAGGAAAAAAACACAAATATAGCAAAATGTTAAGATTTGACCATACTGAGTTGTGGGAATACAGGTGCTTGTTACATCTTTTCTCTTGTATTTTTTTAAAGACTTATTTATTTATTTGAGAGAGAGAAAGAGAGAGAGAGAATGTGAAAACAGGGCAGAGGAGCAGAGAGGGAGGGAGAGAGGGAATCTCAAGCAGATTCCCCACTGTGCGAAGAGCCTGACACAGGGCTTGATCTTACGACCCTGAGATCATGACCTGAGCCGAAACCAAGAGTTGTACACTCAAGTGACTGAAGCCCCCAGATGCCCCTTCTTAAAATATTTCCTAATTTAAAAAGCCAAAAATAAATTGACTGTCTTCTAAAATTAGAAACATCCTATTCTATATATTTAGGTTTTGAAATCCATATCAAATGGATTTTAGGAAATATTCTGGATTTAGATGATACCATTTTCATTGGCTTCAGGCCTAAAACAGTGAAAATTCACATGTTATTCTTTTAAAACTTTCAAGAGTCTTTATTATAGATAATTTTGTTTTAAGAAAAACGTAATGATGACCTGGTTTATAGTATATAGTGCTTAGATGAAATAACCGTGATCAAAGAGGAGTGAAGCCATTAAGTCAAACTACATATTATTTTATCCCATCCTCACATCCTCACAACCCTAGGGGGGATAAGTTCCTAATATCACCCTAATTTTATAGATGAGAACACAAGTGTAGAGAGGTTAGGCCAGAGAACCTCTAACTTTAATTGAGAATTTATTATATACTAGGGCACTAGTCAGGGCAGGCTAATGGCTCCGACAGGCAAATTTATTTCTCCCTCGCATACAGGTTGGTGGGGGCATGGAGGTTAGGAGAAGCAAGCATGGGGGATGTAGAAGCCGGATGAATCACATCCTCTCTAGTGCCATGGACAGAACTCAGTCACATGGTCACGCCAGCTGCAGGGGAGGCTGGGAAATGTAGTCCGTCAGAGTGCCCAAGAAGAGGAGGAAATTGCAGATACTGGTGATCATGAATAGGCTTTTATACAGCAGTTGTTGATGAGACACATGTAATTACTTAATTCTCATAGGTCATAAGAAGTTGATACTGTTGCCTTATTTCCATCTTACGGTTGTGAAAACTGAGGCTCAAAGAGTTTAAGTAAGCTTTCTCAAGGTCACTCAGCCAGCAGTGGTAGAATCATCATACACTTCCTGAACCACCTTCACTTTGGGTTGGCCTTAGTGACTTGCTTGCCAATAGAATTTGGAGCAGAAGTGGCATTGTGGGACTTCTGAAGCTGGGTCAGAAGATGCTTTATAACTTCTGTCTGGGTTTCTGGGAACACTCTGGGAGCCCTGACCCACCACACACGAAGTCCTACTGCTCTAAGACCGCCATGCTAGAGAGGCCATGAGCTGACAAACTGGTCAACGGTCTCAGCTGAGTCTAGCCTTCCAGCCTCCCTTCCCAGGCACTATGAATGAATGATCAATCCATTGTGGACTCTCCAGACCAACATGTCTGGCAGCTAAATACCACCAAGTGACCTCCATCAGTGCCACATGGAACGGAAGAATAGTCCATCCAAGCCTGCCTGAATTAAGGACCCATAAAAATCATGTGACATAAGGACTACATTTTGGGGTTCTTTATTACATAAGAATTCATAACCAGCACAGAAGTGAGCCAGCTCCAACCAAAAACCCTGGTTTTTAAAGACCCAGTTAGCCTCTGGAGGAATGGGCAACTGAGGGAAGGACAGAGCAGCCACATCCATCCACTCCACTGCTGACAGAGTGCAGGAAGATGAGCTCCCACATCTACAGAGGAATAAGGAGGGCAATAGGGCCCTGGCTTATATCTGCTCAGAGACCCACGCAAGATCGGAGACAGGGGCTCCAGGGGGATACTGATGGCAAAAGCCCTGAGGTGGACAGGGTGGAGAGGCTGCCAGAAAGGGAACATTCCCATCCATACCTCCCTCTGTTCTAAGCTCCAACCAGCTGACCTTCCAGGCCAACAGACTCCCACCGAGCCTGACTTCCTGGCCACCAGGGGCCTCTCTGGAGCTGCTGACCTCCAGCTCCCAGTCTGCTCGTGGCAGCTGCCGCCTCCATGTCCTCCCCTACAGGGGCTGGGGATGGCAGCACACAGAATGGGCTCTGCAGCCACTGGGGCCTTGGGAAATCCTAGTTTGAGGAAAACTCAAAGGGAAATACCCACTCTGTCCCTACCCAGGTACTGCCCTCCCGCTCCCTCCCAGCTCCCAGTATTCTCACTTTCCTCAGCTCACTGTGCTCTTCCCAGCTTATTCCCCAGTCTTTCACACTAATGTCCTTATCCATGCTTCCTGAGCCATTTGATGCCTGGTCAGCCTGGTCCTCCCTCCTGGGGAGCTGCTAGAACTTCCCCTCCTCTGAGATTTCCTACACCCCAGCTGCCACTTCAGAGCCTTTCATCAGTCCATCTGTGTGGCCTCCCTTCCTCAAAACCCTTCCCTTTCCACACCCCTGTACAGGTATTCGGGCTTTGCCTTCTATACCCTCTAGGCCTAAAATGGGGCTCCCGGGACCCAAAACTGGGACCCCCCCAAAAGACGAGCTATCAAGCATCCCAGGACTCTGGCTCAGTGCTGCTGGCTGCTAGGGCCATCCTGACTTTGGTAGTCACTGGGAATGAAGGTTGCAGCTTAGGCTGACATGAGAAAATTCATAAATAATTGAGTACAAGTTGATTTTCCCAGGATCATGGGCATGCTTTAAAAGGGGTGCTGGGGAAGGCACTGGTTTTACTGGAATGATGAACTAGCAGACAGGACTACGAAGGGAAAACTTAGTGGAGAGATGAGGGAATGATTCTAGTTCCTTTTAGACTACACACCACAGGTAAAGATATGCCCTCTGTACCATCCATGCAAGTCCCCCATCAGGCCAGTATTGGTATGTATCCCTTGCTCAGGTACTCCTGGTATCACACACTGTCTATCATATGGATCTGCTGTCCTAGCCACAGATGGTTGCATCAGAATGGGCACCTGGGCACCGACTTCTACTTGCTCCCAATAGCCTCCCCTTTTGGTAAAGAACCTCAGTTATGAGCTGGCTGGCAATGTACCCAGCTAACACAGAACATCTCCCAACCTCCCTTGCCGGTAAGTGTGGCCACGTGACTACATCCTGGCCAATAAGATATAAGTGGAATTAATGTGTGGAACTCCCGGTCTCTTTGAAGGGGGAAGGGGAAGGCCCTTTGATTTCTCCTTTTCACGGTGCTGCCTGAAGTGGGAAGAGCATTGGCTAGTCATGGACTGCCTCTGCCTCCACACTTCCTCTCCCGAAGAAAGAAAGGCTTATCCTGTTGAAGCCACTATTTTCCAAGTCTCTGTTATTTGCAGCCAACCCCAGCCTTTACCATTAAATCTCCTGACCCACAAGGAGCCAGAGGTCTGTGGGGTGGTCTGATGTGGGAAGCTGATGCTGCTGGGTGCTCTTTACTGGACAAGACTGCTGACCCAGTGAGGTCCTTTCTTTTGGAGAGTTTGAGTGGGAGGTGGTCACAGGATGGGTGGGGAGCTACCGGGAGGGAAGTCAGGAAGCAGGAGCCATAAGAAAACAGAGACTCAAAGTAGAGAAGCAGAGGGAGTCAGCTGGTAGCTATAAGAATATCAGAAGCCAAGTGGGGCAAAGCCAAGGCCACTGAAAGCCAAAGTCATGGGATGTGGAACAGCCTCCACTAGACGAGACCCCATGTTTACCTGGTCACCAGAGTCATGGAGGAGGCCATTCCCATTCTCCAGGAGATCCTTGTTTTTAAGTGTGTTCTTTCGATGAATCTCTGAGGTCACTTGATTCTAAATCTATCTTTTGTCCTGAAAGAACCCCATCTATTCATTTCAGAAACTTTAATCAGATCACAGGCACGGCCGGGCAAGAATGAGTCCATTTGATGAGACAATGGGTCAGTGGATTCAGGACGGTCCCAGAAAGGACCACCACACAGAGGTGTCCGGCCTGACCTACCTCACTCTCAATCCAGCTTTGTCCCTCCTCAGAAGTAGTCACATGTCTAGCCTCGGAGACTCTAACATATATCACTCCTATCACCACGCTGAGCTGCCTGGGGCGAGAAGGGGTGACGGGAAGAACAGGAACCTTGGATACATTCAGACTTGGGTTTTCACTCAGACTCCATCCTGAGCCTGAGCAGGTAGCTGACCCCTCCAAACTTCACATTTCTCAAGTGTGAAAATGGGGAGGATAACAGCATCACACGGGTCTGTGTGAGGATGAAAACCAGCAACAAAAGCTTGAGTTTCTTTCCTTCCAGGGGGGCTGGGAAAAAAGATCTGGATCTCCATCCTTCCTGAATGGGGAAAATGAGAGGGCTGGTCACACAGACCCCAAGAGACACATGGTCTTTTCCTGCAGCTTCTCAGAACAGCAATGGGGCACAATGTGGCGGTCACACCCAGCCTGTTTCTAGAAGGCCATCATCTGGATTTACTTTCGTATTCTTTAAAATAAATGTGTATGATTTATAAACTTTTGCCAAGCAGTTTTACTTACATAACTGGCTCTGATTTCTATTACAGGTTTCTTAAGTATGGTTGTAAACTTACATTAGGATATTAGGCTATAATGACAAATGCAGCCCTCTTACATAAAACCCCAATCCTCCAAACAGTAGAATATTTGTTTAATGAAAAGGGTTTTATAGGCTCTCTGGACTCCGGGCTCATCTTTATTCCTTAATTTAGAGAAAAATTAAATGTCACACACACACACACACACACACACACGCATACACACATGTCCTCATTTTTTCAACAAAAACTCTGATGTGGTCTGGTCAAAGTCTATGAGTATTCACACACACACATGCACTTGCGTGCACACACACACACACATTTCTGAAGGAGGCTTATGAGAAAAATCTGGAATGTCTTGGAATTTTGCTTCTTTTCAATTACAGCTCAATAAAAATGTCCTCATAAAAATTCTAGGTAAGCAATCACTTTGCCAGCAGGATGGGGCTACCCACATCCCAGGGAGGCCTGCCTGGTGAGATTGGGGGGTGAAGGGCAGGAAGCCAAAGGGGACTCTTTCACCATCTCTCTGCCCTCCATTCTCATACACACATACCTCACACACAGTGAATTCCTCTAAGGAACAAGGAACAGCCTATGCTAGGGAGGAGGCAGAGGGAAGCTTTCTTTCTGAAGTCTAAGTCTGCCCAGCCAAGAGGCCAGCAGGAGCTAAGCCTTATTTGGGGCATAATAGTTTGAAAATTATATGGCTGTGTTTTTCATTGCTATCTGCCATAGCCAAGTTCCCTAGAAGTAGAAGTACCAGAGAAAATATAGGACACCAGTTAGATTTGAATTTCAGATAACCAACAATTTTTTAGTACAAATATGTCCTAAATATTGCAGAGAACATACTTAACGCTAAAAATTTACTTGTACGTCAGTCAGCCCTACCTGGGAGTCATTTTGTCAGTATGGCCCCAGAGAAATAGGAAAGGAAGGCCAAATCCCAGGAAGATTTGGAGGAGGCCCAGAGGATGTTCTGGTAAGAAAGGAAAAGCAAATGGATGGTTAAAGAAGAAGGCTGAGGGAGGGGAGCTGGTGGTGAGGCCTACAGATGGTGACCTCCATTGTGTAAGACAGTGTCCAAGGGACAAAGTAAAAAGTGGGGCACTTTACTCTTTACCCACTTAGGCATCTGGAAGGAAATCATTTTGTCCAACAGCAGCAGCAGCCAGGCTCAAGGAGACCCACACCATCCAGACCCCCTCCCCACCTTGCCTCTTGTGGTAAACTCTGAGCTACATCCATAATTCATGTTGAGGAAGAGAGAATTCTGAGGGCTTGGGCTTTTAACTGGGAAGAGACTGAGATATTATTATTTAGCAAATGAAGTGTGCTGAATTCCCAGCAGGGTAGATAGGGCTTGTGGGGGAGATTAGATGAGCTAATGGAACATAAAGGTGCCTCACTTTCCTCGTACCTCCCAGTGAAAAGAAGAGCAGCAACACCAGGGCAGTGACGTAATATATCTTGTTGTCACTTTTCCCTCAGTTTCTAGAACACCGCCTAGCACGCAGTAGCTGCTATACGGGGATGGGCAGAGCGAGTGAATTTTCAGACCCACTGCAGTGATGAGGGTCTCTCTGGATCCGAGCTGTACTCTCTCCCGAAGACTGGCCTCAGGGACAGTCTGAGACCATGTGCACAGACACCAGAGGAGTCATTTTCTTAGCATAACACGAACTTCTTTCCTAACTCAATCCGTCAGCACCTTGTGTGGGGATAAGTGACATCATTAGGGTCAGAGAGCCGTTACCCAAACAACAATACTGGTTCTATGCTAGGGCCTGTATTAAACACGTTATATTATTCATTTATTCCTAAACATGCAAAGCCCTCGAAGTCAAAGTTATGACGGGATTCTTCATCATCTGCCATCAAAACACATCTAGAGTCTGACTCCCTTCTTGCATGCTGCCTCCATCATCTTTGACCAAACAACTGTCATCTCTTGCCTAAACAATCAAAAGAGCCCCCTCACTGGTTCACCTTTTGTTCCATTCCATTCCCCACATACCAGTCAAAATGTTCTGAAAAACGCAAATTAGATCACGTAAGCATCGTCCCCAGAATAAAATCCAAGCTCCTTTACGTAAACATGGCTGCCAGGCCCTGCTGTCAGAGGGGCTCTCATCTGCTAACACTCTCTCCCTCACTCTCTGAGGGCAACCACACCGGCCTTCGAATGCATTAGAATAGGTTACGGTAACACACACTCCCAAGTATGATGGTTTCAATGGACAGCTGTTTATTTCTCTCTCATGTCACTGTCCAGAGGTAGAAGGGCAGTCCAGATAGGCAAGGGGACTTGACCTCAAGAGGTCACGGATGGATCCACGTTCCTTCTACCTCATTGCTCTCTTATCCCTGAGAGTGTTGTCCTTGGCTGCTGGGTTGAACGCCTCGGTATTCTGGGGCTTTCTAGGGGCTATGGCTTAATTTATTTAGTCCCTTAACCCAGCTCACACTCTGCATGTAATCCCTTTATCAACATCTCTTCGTGTAAACCATTCCTGATGGATTATGTCCTTTGTTGGACCCCCGACTGATCAGGGTACCCAAGGTGTCAAAGTCAATCCCTTCCTAAAACTGAGCTCACTCTGGTTGATGGGATTAGCTCAAGGGACCTGTCATGATGAAACTATTATGGGTTGGCTAATGCCTGTCATTGAACAAGAATGTCCATGACAGTATGAGGTTATACTCAGGGCAACAAGTATTTATTGAGTGCCTACTGGGTTCACGGATGACCAACATATGATCACGTGACACTCCCATCCGGCCTTCTTCCCCCAGTGCCAGAGTGGGTCTTCTCTGAGCATTTTTACTGAGTCTCCCAGCTCTTTTGGGAGCCCTTGGCCATTGTGCACCCCATCACAGCCCTCACTCACTGAGCTGCTGTTGTTCACTGAGAGCTCTGCTTCTCTGCTGGGCAGTGAATTCACCCCAGGCAGGGCCTGATTTCCAGCCTCCCAGTTCTGCCACCGGCTTCTAGAACCAAGTCTGGACACAGAGTAGGGTGTCACCTCAGTCAGTATCTACTAAATCCACAGGAAGATTTTGGCTCCCAGCAGTTTGTTAATTTAATCTTTTTGAGGACTTCTTCATCCATCCAGTGAGCAATAACACCATTAGCCAGAATTGAAGGAGAAGGAGAAGAGGAGCAATGACTAGTAGGTATTGGTTGCTTCTTCCAAGCCAAGAGCTTTACATGTATTATCTTATTTAATCTGCATAATAACCCTACAGGTAAGGTCCTTTTATGATTTCGAACGCACAGGCTCAGAGAGGTCAGGGGCTTTACACCAGCTCAGAGCTAAGTGGCAGGGGCAGGATTTGAACCCAAGTCCTTCTGTTTTGAAAGCACATGCCCTTCCCTCTTCTGCTCTCCTGCCTCCCACACACGAGTAACCACACTGTCAAGCCTCATCAATATCACTTTGATGCACTAACAGGCCGTGAAGAGGAAACTGCCATCTATCTGTGAAACAAACAGTCCTGACATGAACACAGAGGTGCTAATAGAGACACAATTTGCCCATTTGCCAAGGTCACTGACAGACTCGAGCAGGGCTCGAATGACATTTAGACTCCTGGGAAAGGGAGGAATTTGGGGGACCCCTGCCCACAGCCCCTGCCCTGGGTCCTAAGAGCTCCAGAGCCCCCCAGCAGGAGGCTGGCAGCCGGCGCTTCCAGTGTTTTGACAGCCAGGGAGATAAACAGATGTATCGATTTCAGAGAAACATCCTCGGCCCTTAGACCTTCTCTCCAAACACAATGTCCTCACATCGCTTGGCTATCAGAGTCAGGAGTGACAGCTTCACAACACCTGTGGCACAGCCAGCTGCCAGCAAACTCCGGGCAAGCCACAGAGACCTCTAGGGTACCCACACCACAGGCTTCAGGAAATGAGGACAGCTCATGCTGGGAGGAGGGAAGGTCTGTGGTCATCCAATGGGAAGAAGGCAGGCCAGGGCAGAAGGACAAATGGAAATCCCCATTCTATATTCCCGCCCTACACTCTTGTGGCTCATCCTCAGGGATCTAGACCTGGCCTGTCCTGTATGCAAGCCGTCGAGCACTCGAAATAGGGCCAGTCCAAATCGAGGTGGGCTGTCAACATAGATTTCGAAGACTTTGTATGGAAAAAAGAATGTCAAATATCTCAATGATTTTTCATATTGATTACATATTGAAATGATAATGTGTGGGGTATAGTCACTTAAAGAAAATACTTTATTAAAATTAATTTCACCTGTTTCTTTTTACTCTTTAATGTGGCTACTAAGAATTTTGAATCGCACACATGGCTTGCCTTATATTTCTGTTGGACTGCACCGATCTGAAAGATCAAAAATAAAATGCCATCGAATTCAAAGTGAACAAATGTAAATATTTTTATCAAACTGTAAAGTCAGTGAAAACAATAAAAAACTAAAATTGCTTCCATGTATATTTTCAAGAGTTCTTTTTCTAAAACATTTCTATTAAAAATAAAAGGGAATTAAAAAAATAAAAGGGAATACATAATTACTGAATATCAAGGTTTTAAATCAAAATTGTCTAAATGAACCTGAAAGCCTTCACGGACTTCTTTGAAAGGGCTTCTAAACTACTGTTATAGAGATACAATTATTTAAAAAAATAAAAGAAAACTAAAAGAAAATCCTTGATAATTCTAGTAGTCGATATAAAGAATTGGCATTATATTTCACACTTATTACATCTGGACCTACCTATATCTACCTGAAAGAATGCTCTGGTTTTTTTTTTTTTTTAAAGATTTTATTTATTTATTTGACAGAGAGAGAGATCACACGTAGGCAGAGAGAGAAAGAGAGAGAGAGAGAGAGGGAAGCAGTCTCCCTGCTGAGCTGGGAGCCTGATGTGGGGCTCAATCCCAGGATCCCAAGATCATGACCTGAATCGAAGGCAGAGGTTCCGGCCCCTGAAAGAATACTCTGAATTGTTAATATGCCAACATCTTCTTTAGCTGCTGTGTAACAGTTGTGACTATCACACTGATTTTGGACGCCCTCCCGAACCCCGAAGCAGAGCACGGAGACACCATGGGCGCTCACCACCACTGGCTTTTTGTACTGGGTGGACCCACTGGGTAAGCCGACTAAGCCATCTTCTCTCTCACCACAGCTCTTCTCTCTCATCCTGTCCATACTCCAGGTGAGCAAAACACAACCCACCAACCTGTATGGAATTCAGACTCAGTTCCCTTTTGTTTTGAGGACCCAGAGCAAGAACGGTATTAATCACAAAAGGGACTAGAACTTCACATTGCACTTGGCCGGTGCCGAAAGCCAGATCCCAAGTGGAAGAGGCACTCATGTACCCTTTTTCTTTTTTTAAGATTTTATTTATTTATTTATTTGAGAGAGAGAGTGATTGAGCAGGTGAGGTGGGGGCAGGGAGGGGCAGAGGGAGAGGGAGTGGCAGACTCCCGACTGAGCAGGGAGCCTGACTCTGGCTCCATTCCAGGACCCCAGGATAATGACCTGAGATGAAGGCAACCGGTCAACCGACTGAGCCTCCCAGGCGCCCCAACCATGTATCCATTTTATTTCTAAATTTACATGTAGCAAAATTGACTCCTCCTGGTTTTACGGACAAATGCATTTAATTGTATAACGATCACCGTGACCTAGACACACAACAGTTCCAGTACCCGCCAACATTCTTACCAGAGTTCGACACTGTTTTTTGTTTTTTTTTAGCCATTCTAACAGGTATGTAGCAGTGTCTCGATGATTGTACGTTTGTGATATGCACGGACCTCTAAAAAACAAGCTCAGGGCAGGGTCTCTTGTTGCCAGGGTCTATGGATATTATTTTCTAGAGGAGTCAAAAATTCCCCTTTTGGATTGATGACATAGCCAGGAACATGCCTTGGGTTGAGGGACGTTGAGTCTGAGAGGGAGCACCCGCTCAGCACAACAGAAGGAAAGAGGAATCTGGAGCCCTGGAAGGACTCCACTCGAGAGGCATAGGTGAGAGACCAAGGATGGAAAAAAAGGAAATCTGTGGTAGCACCTACAGAGAGGAGCCCTGTGGACAGGGCAGGATGGGGACAGAAGTCTGTAGAGGGAGAAATTCCCTGGGGAAAGAGCCCAGCCAACAATCTCCTAAGAACAGGAGGCGAGACATGGAATTTGGAGTTGTCTCCTGCTTTGTGCTGTGGTCCCTTCTGCCGTACACAACGACATCCATCGGGTGGGTTGTTTGCTTTGCTTTGTTTAACATGAAAGAAGAGAGAGACCTCTGGGAGAGCAGAGGACTTACGGTCATTAGACTACACCTGTCTGCTATGGAGAGGTGCCCCCAGCCCTCTCTGGGTGGGAGCCCTCCTCCGTGGGCTCAAGCTGGATCCAGTGTCCCCATAAACTCAGCTGTCCAAAGACCACTAGGAGCCTCTGGGTCTTTTGGACTCAGGAAAGTCATGTATGAGTCGAATCTCATGTATCAACTCCCTGTGGCTGCTGTAACAAATTCCCTCAAACTTTGTAGCTTAAAACAACACAGGTATTATCTTGCAGTTCTGTAGGTCAGAAGCGTAACGTGGGTCTCACCGGGCTCAAGTCAAGGTGTTGGCAGAACAGCCTTCCTTCTGCAGGTTCTGGGGCAGAATCCATTTCCTTCCCTTTTCCTACTTGGCTGTGGCCCCTCCTTCCATCTTCAAAACCAGCAATGGGAGTTGAATCCACACACTGCATCACGCGGGTCTCCCCTGCTGCCTCTCTCTTCCACTTCTAAGAACCTTTGTGATTACACCGGACTCACCTGGATGATCCGGGACACCCTCCCTAGTTTATGGTCAGTGATTAGCAACCTTCATTTCACCTGCAACTTGAACTCCCCTTTGCCTTGTAACGTGATATATTCACAGATCCCAGGGATTGGGATGTGAACACCTTTGGCTTGGGGAGTACATTCTGCCTACCACACCTTGCCTCTGGACCCAGGTGGGATTCTGATCCAGAGAAGCTGGGGCAAAGAGCCGTGTCTTCCTATATCTGAAAGTGGAGAAAGTATGAGAGCTTCTGGGGAAGAGAGGTTTGCTAATGAAAAGAACATGGGTGAGAGAAGTGGTAGGGAGAAACCTTTGTCAACTGCTGACGTGTAAATTCCCAAGAAGCTGCAATGAACATAACAGCTGTTTCTACAGATCATATTCACTTACCTGAACTAGAACAGACTGCTGTGGCACGGAATCCTGGCGGACTAACCCTGGAGGGTGGAGCCGGTGGAGACATCACCAAGTCCAGCCGATGGTTACCTGGCTTGCTCCCATCCCGGCAGAAATATGTTTGCTGAGTCTACAGAAGATAACACTTGGGGGAACTACCCAGTGCCCGAGTTCTGCCCTTAGAGTTGTGCAGAAAGTACTATTGTAGGTAGGGGTGCCTACCTTTAAGCCTCTGACTCTTGATTTCAGCTCAGGTCATGATCTCAGGATTGTGATCTCAGAGTCGTGAGATGGAGCCCCTAGTCAGGCTCTGCACTCAGTGCGGAGTCCGCTAGAGATTCTTTCTCCTTCCTTCTCCCTCCCCCTCTGCTCCTCCCCCAACTCTCGCGCTCCTGCTCTCAAATAAAATAAATAAAAACTTTTTTTAAAAAAAGCAGGGGCACCTGGGTGGCTCAGTTGGCTAAGTGGCTGACTCTTGATTTCAGCTCAGATCATGATCTCAAGGTCCTGGGATGGAGCCCTGCATCAGACTCCCTGCTTAGTGGGGAGTCTGCTTCTCCCTCTCCCTCTGTCCCTCCCCAACCCTGCTCTTCCTCTCTCCAATCAATGAATCAATCAATCAATCTTAAAAAGAAAAGAAATGCTATTGCTTCCATCACAGGTCAGCTCTCCAGCTGCTAGAAGACAGACCAGATGTCTCCTAACACCACCACCACTCTTTTCTAATAAAATCTTCCCAGGACTTCTCCAATTCCTCATAATTACTGATGTAGTTTTCCACCCTTCCCCAGTCTTGTCACCCTCTTTTGGGCATACTTGAATGTGTGAAGGATTGGGGGCATATGAGGTGTGGGGAGAGGGTCATCAGTATTCTGATCAACTACATGCAGGAGCTACTCTAATGCAGGTGATAATCCTCTTTTCTTGCCTTTATTTACTTGAATATCCCTCCTAGACAGTGTGAGATGTTACCTCGCACTCTCATCGATCATTTATCTATCTCAGGTGTCTTTAGATACTTGATTTTTGTCCGGTGCTAAACCTACATCTTCAGAGGCCCCTTTTGCTTCCTTAATCCTTGACTCGGGCTGAGGTTAGGGCAGGGGCTGGGACTCCTGGACAGAAGTCATTCCCCAACTTTCGACAGTTTCAGCGTCTCTGACTCCTTCAGTTCTCGGGGTAATTGCAGAAGAGCCTTCGACTCCGCTGCTCTGGCTTCAGCTCTTGACCGAGAGGACATTTGAACCCTGACATTTTGACCTTGTTATACACTCAGGTCCTGAGTTTCGGCCTTGGGAATATTCTTCGCACCGAGAAATCAATAAAGGCTAAGTCTTTTGGCAGTTTCACAATGAAAAATACTGGTAGAAATAATCACCCTAAATAAACCTGGCAGTAGCTAGGCATGCAAATTGCGAGGAAGATCTTTGGGTTGCTGAATACAAAGTTGCAGTGGACAATTTATGACCCCAACACAAGAAGACCTGTGACCCCTTCACCCTCCCCCTGATCCTTCACGAATTAGAGTAAGCCCCAGTGAGGGAGACCTCATTCACTACAAGGAACTGCAGGAAGCCCTGGAAAGATTTTAATAGACTATTAGAGGAGGCTTGACAGGACTATGGCCCTCAGCACTAAAAAAGGGAATCATAATAGCAGGGCATGGGAGGGAGCTCTTGGGGCAAAAAAGCCTAGAACCAAAGAGGCAGGAGGTTGAGAGAAGGTATCACCAAGAAGTGAGACCTGGGAGTGACTACTGAATTGGAAATATTTTTGGTCCTCCTCATATAGTTAAATGTTTGCCAAGTGTTTTCTACACTTTATCTCATGTGGCCCTCCTAATCCCAAGAGGACAGCACTGTGATTATTTTCCCCACTGAAGCCCAGAAGGGTTGGACACTTGCTGCAGGTCTCACGTGAAATGACACAATGCAAATGAACCCAGGCTTATAGAGTCTCCGTCTTCGGTGTTTCACAGATTGCCCCCATACTGCAGCGTCCATTCCATCCACCACCCCCCGCGCCCCAGAGATGGCTGCCTGAACTCCTGGAAAAGACTGGAGTGGAGACTCCTTCTCCAGTCTGGGTGCTCCCAACCTTCCCATAGGCTCTGCATCGGCTGGCGAACCTCCCCTGTGCCAGCTGTTTTGGAAAGAAGCCCAGGGCAGGGCCCCATGGCCACCTGGCCTTGTCTATCTCAGGAAGACAAAGCTGGGAAATCCCCCTGCCTGTCCCCGCCCTGGGTGGCCATGTGTCCTGCCCCTGTTGCCGGGCCAGGGACGAGCATGTGGGCTCCAGGGACAGGGCTCCTGAAGTCAAGGGTTTCAGGTCACACTGGCCCATCGCTTTGCAAGCAGATGCCACGGGTCTCTTCCTAGACCGGGCAGCACGCAAGCTCAGCGTCAGCAGATCTAACCCTAAAAATAGGTTCTTGGATGCCAGCGGAGGTGGCTGGGTGTGCGGCTGCCACACACCCCACAGACCAGCACCTCCTGACCCGGCCAGGCCCCAGCACGTACAGGTAAGGCCTTTTGGCGGGGACGCGGACACTTGTCGGGTCCAGTCAAGTTGTTTGGGAGCCTGGGGTTAGAAGGGGGTTAGAAGATCCCTTTCCACTCTGTTTCTAGAGTGGCAGGGAACAGCTGACATCGGACAGCTGACAATGACAGTGGACATTGTCTGCCTTTCAGTAGGACAAGCGTCTTGTCCCGTCTTTCTCTAGAGGCTCCATGAATGTTCTCAACTTCCCTCCCTCTCAATCTGAGCTTCCAGTTCAGGGACCATTTCTAACAGATAATCGGGTGGGTCAAAGCTCAGCGGGCCCTTGTGAGGCATTGCATCTCCTGGGTCACATATCGTTTTCCAGCTAGGTTCTACATTTGTCCATTCAGCCAGCAGAGGGGAAGGAGATCTCAGCAGCAGGGGGAGGGACACACTGTAGGGACTCACATCTTGTGTAGGACAGCACAAATCACAAATGTGGGGCTCCGAATCCCAGGGATGAGAACTCTCTCTGAGTTCTGGGTAACGCTAAGCACCATTTGGGAAGAGTGACCATTTTTAAAGCTTTTCCCAGTTCTGGTGGGAGGATGAGGATCGGGATGACGGCCCTGGTAGAGAAGGGGACACTGGATCACCAAGGGACAGAGCCGCTTGACCAAAACAGCAGCATGCGTAGATGAGAAGGTGGGAAGCCATCCTGCTCTCAGACCGGGGCTCTCCCCGTAGACCCTGGTGCTCTTGTCCTGCAGCCGAGTGGCTCCTCACGGGCCTGGAACCTGAGAGCTGTGGGGACTGGGGGGGCTCCGGCTGTTCAGGAACGCTGAAAACATTCCAAGGGTAAAAGTGCCCAAGTAAGAAGGGAGGGGGCATGAGGTGCCTGCATGGAGAGCCCTCCGCACTTCAGGCCCGAGCACCCCAGTGTCCCTGGTAGGTGGTATTCAGTTGCCCTGACCTTTCACTTGGGGACCCCTTTTGTTCTATTCATGAGAAAATCACTTTGGCCCCACCAATGACATTTGTAAACAATGCTTGAAGGACTTCTGAGCTGAGATCTGTATAAGAGCCTTGGGCCTGGGGTTGGGGGTGGGATGTGGGAGAGGGTCTCAGGAGTGAGGGGGCTCTTCACATCTGTGCTAAGGGTGACAAGGGGGCCGTGGTTCGCCACCATGTGGTAAGTTGGAAACCCTCCCTGGGAACATTTCAGTCCTGGGGTGTCATTGGGTTGGAGGGGACTCTGGGTCTGGGGGTAAAGTTTTTGCGGCTCTTGTCTACCCCACGAGGGATGAGGAGGAGAGCAGGGGCACTGAGGCTGGGGAACGGGCTGTTCGCATTTCCCCTAACCCTGCCGAGGCCCAGCTGAGTCCACTTGGGGAGGGGGCTGCCTGCCCTCCATGCAGCGGGGGTTGGCTCTCTAATGTTTTCCGGTACTTACAATGGGCCAGGCACGGTTCCAAAAGCTTTTCTATTCGGCATGAACTCATTTATTCCTCAGAGCTAGAACGGCCCTGTGAGGGAGGAACCTCCTCGTCTCCACTTTTAGATGAGGAAGCGGAGACCCAGAGGAGGGGAGTGGTCTGTCCACATCCCACAGCCCAGACGATAGCAGAGTGTACCTTCGAGTCTGATGGCATAGGTGCTGTGCTCTGGTGCCCCTCCGTGGGGTGGTGTGGGATAGGGGCAGGGGTGACATTGCGCTCCCCTGCTTCCCTTGACGCTGGACTCCAACCTGAGCCCCGCCCCCAGGGAAGAGCCACTCCAAGGAGTGGTGCCAGGGACACGGCTCTACTTGACCTCCGCAGCCTGACCCCAGAGCAGGTGGGGTTTGAATTTTTGCCCCCAGGGACCCTTGATGGTCTGGGCCCCCCACGTCCACAGTAAATAGAGTGCCAAGTCCCATAGCAGCCTGGCATGGCCACAGGCTGGAGAGAGTCCTTTCCCCTCCTCCCCAAAGCCTTGCTTATACTTTGCACATGAGCAAATGAGCCCCATCACCCAAAGGAAGACGTTCAGGCTTATTCATGCCCCATCCCATCATACCCTACAGAGACGCTTGGTCCTGGCCAAATGGCTATACCTACTATTCCCACTCCTGGTTCAGAACTTAGCTCCCGACACAGTTGGGAATTCCCCATCCAGCCTCCCCACTGCTTCCTTGTCCCCTTCCATGGAACGTTTTCTGAGCCCCCGTTGTTGTGCCAAGGATGTATATCATCTCATTTAGTCCAACAACCGGTGAGGGGGATATTATCCCCATTCTACAGATGAGGAAGCTAAAGCCCAGGTTTGTTAGACGCCAAGCCCAGCAAGAGCTCTTTGCACGACTGCACACCACTCTTGGATGCACCTTAGGGATGGACGCACACAAATGAAAGGCCCAGGCCCGCCCTTGGGAGCGTAAACCTTGTGAGCAAGAATACAGTGACCTTCTGGGAGGCCTGGGTGACTCAGTTAGTTAAGCTGCTACCTTTGGCTCAGGTCATAGTCCCGGGGTCCTGGGATCGAGTCCCGCATCGAGTCCTGCTTCTCTCTCTGTCTCTATCTCTGCCTGCTTGTGTTCTCTCTCTCTCTCTCTCTGACAAATAAATAAATAAAATCCTTAAAGAAAAAAAAAAGAATACAGTGACATTCTATTGACATGAGTGGGGGTGCTTGGTTGCCTGGGTGGAGGCCCAGTCATACCATTTGGTATCGTGTTACTAGCTTCTGACCCTCATTTTGCTCATCTGTGAAGCAGGGGCAGCTCTTCATTGTCTAAGAGGTTTGAGAGTAGATTATCCCGGGGTACACAATAAAGGCAACACTGTAGGATTATTTCCCGGGGTCCCTCCAGGCCTTACTTATTCAGTGAGCGTTCATGGCAGCTTTAAGAAGTGAGTGAGTGGCCCAAAGCCCTCCCAAGGCCCAGAGCCACCTCTGCACAGTACCGAGACAGGCCTAGTGAGTAACAGAAGCCTAGACAGGGAAATGGAAAGGTGGCAGGCCCGTGGTGAGGGCTGCGTGTCCACCATCTACCCCACCTCAGTCTTTTCCCATTCACAGAAGCCTCGTGTTCTACAGTGACGCACAGTGGGAAATAGTTCTAGAAAGCTGTGATGTAAGAGGGCACCTATTCCTGAACTCATTAGCTATGAAATCTCCCACAGTATTTCCACACATTCTCAGAAGAGGCAAAAGGCCCAGCTGCTTAGGAGTCAGGAACCACAGCGGGCCTGGTCAGATGTCACAGTCTCTTGTCCCCTGCGCTGGAGCCTCTTCTCCCCCACTGGGGTCCAGGCCACAGAGGTACAGTCCATCCCAGCCCGCTCCCGTGTCTGAGGAGGAAGCCGAGTACGGGCCTCCGGCCTCCTCATGGTTTCCGGGAGGCTTAACTCTGCCAAACCAAGATTGGGGAAATCAATCAGGAGTTCATAAATTACCACCCTGAAGTGCTCTGAAACCATTTGAAGAGTTAATCAAACAAGTTATGACATCAACACCATCACAGAAGGAATATTAAATTACCTCTTTAAATGAAGGCTTTTCTGTTTTTTTAATAAAAGGATTCTCTATTAATTCACATAATTGCCTCCTGTTAACGTACTTGCCAGAATCAAAAAGAAAAAAAAAATCCCTTAAACTTGGATTGTGTCAGATACGTTAGGAATTAAATTATAGGCAACAAAAAATTCCCGGGTTTTCACGTCCAGGTTTTAATTTTTTAAAACTCCACAACTTTTATTTCCTAGTTGGGATCATTTTTGTAGGTTAAAGATGCATAAAGACAAGCACTGACTCGCAGTAAATTAAAAATTTGTTTATTTATGTACATATGCCGCCACCAAATTTCAGTCCTTCACATACCCCAGCAAAAGGTATTACTCCCCTAACAGACTAACTTATCCCACCACGGTAACAGTTTTACTCTCCCACTTCTCTCAAGGCGCATTCCAAGCCCAACTTGGGTGGCATCACTGAGGAAGTGTGGTATGCCTGGATTTAAATACAGATGAAGTTTCCCCATGATCCCAACGCACTAGGAAGGTAAATACGCCATGTACGCACATGCGTGGAGACAGAATGACCTCAAGGGGAGAGGAGGTTGTTTTGAGATTACTTTAGAAACTGCTCTCCTAGACCAAAAACTTCTAGAAGGCAGAGATCTCTCTGGCCCAGCCCACACCTGGTACTTAACAGAGGGATGTGTGAAGAAAGCCAGGGGGGTGGAGGGCAGGGCCAGGCCTAATTTAGGAGTTAAAGTCAAAAAGAAAATGAGGCCACCCCTCATACCCATTTGTGGGCCATCAGAGTGCCCTTGATGTTGGCTGACTTAGGCTAAAGCAAGACCAGGTAAAGCAAGTCGAGGATGCTGGCTTGGGCACCACAGGTCAGGGGAAGGGGACTGCTCTCTTCACCTGAGGTCTGTCTCCAGTCAGAAGAGAAGGAAGTTTCCTTCAGAGGTGGATTTACCCCAAAGCTTCAGAACCCAACACTTACATGGGCCTCTTCCAAGGCCTGTACCTATTTAGTTTTCCCTTCCCCTTCCTGTTCTTTTCTTTCCTATCTATCTATCTATCTATCTATCTATCTATCTATCTATCTATCTGTCTATCAGAGAGCAAAGGCAGAGGAAGAAGCAGGTTCTCTGCTGAGCAGGGAGCCCAATGTGGGACTCGATCCCAGGACCTAGGATCATGACCTGAGCTGAAGGCAGATACTTGACTGACTGAGCCACCCAGGCATCTCTAGAATGACCTTCTGACATGACCTAGGCCTGGCTCTGCTACCAGAGGCTTAAAGGAGGGCATGCTCCATTTGGGGAGCTCACACTTACTGGGAGGGCACTCAGTGCCATGGGAGATGTAAGAAACACCTGGCCAGTCCTTGTCCTCAAGGTCACCTTCCCATGCCTTTGCCCACAGGTGTAGGGGGAGCATCTACTTTGTCCAGAACAATTCTAAAATAGAACTTTCACAGGCTTTTTCCCCCTTTCATATACTCAAGGGATACATGTTCAACACAGAACGTTTAGAATAGATTGTGCCTTAAAAAGAAGACTCACATATAATTCCATCATCCTAAAATAAGCATCTAGCCAGGGTTGACTATTTTAGTGAGTATTGTACATGCAGCTTCATAAACCTGTGGTCTCTTCTCTCCACTTGCTCAAACCTCTTTCCCTTTGATTTCTCAAAACCACCACCAGCATGGAGGTCTCTTGCATCTAATGGTTTCAAGGTTTAGGGTGACAAAGAGAGGGCTGACATAGCTTTAGGACACTGCCCAGTTCAGCACTGGGAATCCCTGTTCTCAGCAGAATGGTGGGCACTGGACACTCCACACCTGGCTGTCTGCAGCCTACACCCTCCCTCTTGTCTCTCCAGCAGGGCCCTTCGCCCCTTTGGGGAATGTTCCAGAAGGCTCAGAACTCCCCTTGCTTCCTTGTACAGAATAATTTAGCTCTCTTTGTTTCCCTCTACCACCTCCTGGTCATACTTCACAATTTAAGACTTTTTTCTCATCCAAAGGGTCCCCAGATGGTATTTTTTTGTTGAGCAGGAGGCAGGAGGCAGGAGGCTTGCATTCCATGGTTACCTGGCCAGTCTTTGCAGGCTCAAGGGTCTACTCAGAGATTCAGTTTTTCCCACTGAAATAAATAATGCATCTCTCCACCCAGCTGCTCCCATCCTCCACCTTAGAAAGAGTTCAGGTTGGGTTGTTTATTTGTTTTTATTTTTTAATTTTTCAAAAAAGATTTATCTATTTATTTACTATTTATCTATTTATTTATATAATATATAAATATTTTATTTATTTATCTATCTATTTATTTACTTACTTACTTACTTACTTGAGAGAAAGAACCCGTGCACCCATGTGCAGGAGGGGCAGAAGGAGAGGGAGAGAGAATCTCAAGCAGACTCCTCACTGAGCGTGGAGCCTGACGCACGACCCTGAGATCACGACCTGAACTGATACTAAGAGTTGGACACTCAACCAACTGTGCCTGTTTGCTTGTGTTTTTTTTTTTTTTTATTTTTTTTTTTACTTTTTTTTGGTAAAGATTTTATTTATTTATTTGACAGAGGGAGAGAGATCACAAGTAGGCAGAGAGGCAGGCAGAGAAAGAGGGGGAAGCAGGCTCCCCGCCGAGCAGAGAGCCCAATGCGGGGCTCGATGCGGGGCTCGATGCGGGGCTCGATCCCAGGACCTGAGCCAAAGGTAGAGGCTTTAACCCACTGAGCCACCGAGGTGCCCCTGTTTGCTTGTTTTTAAAACCGTCTTTACCCTTCTGGCTATGGCTCCATTTTATCAAGAAAAAAGTGACACTCAAGAGGGATGCAATGTATAGACCTGAGCGTCTTCAACAATCGGGGCTGTGAGAGCTGACAAGGGCCTTGAGCCAGCGAATGTAGGGAGAGAGGGACAGGGGGGCCTGGCCCCAGGAAAAGTGCCAGGTCCAGGGAGCAAGGAAGATAGAGTGGAAATCACAAATTAGAAGTCACAGGCAGCTTCCTGCCCAGCTGTTCTGTTTGGTCAGCACAGTTTAAAAATATAGACACGGTGATTTATTATAAAATATGATTATTTATTCGAAGAATCCCAAAATAGAAAAGAGGAAAAAAAAAATCTCCCAGAGTCCTGCCACTTGCTCACGGCATTGACATTTTGATATTTTTCTTCTAGTTAAAAAAACACACAAAAAGACAAAAAAACAAAAACTAATTACGTGTTTTGTTTTGTTTTTACATAAAGTTCAATCATGGCATGGAAACGAAAGTTTCGAATTCATTCAAAGCCTTCCCTCATTGGTCAAGGGACACCTTCAACCAAACGTGAGCTTTACCATCAAACATGATGAAAGGGAGTCAGAATTAAGAAGGGGTCCCTGTGTGAATTATTCCTGGAAACAGTACCTCAAAGTCAAGGCCACTGCTCCACAGAGGGAAGTGCCACTCCAGGCCT
This sequence comes from Nasua narica, assembly GCA_028533885.1. NCBI lineage: Eukaryota > Metazoa > Chordata > Mammalia > Carnivora > Procyonidae > Nasua > Nasua narica. Next base: position 29,039,614 of record CM052812.1, on the reverse strand, counting down.
TCATGGTCAAGTCTCCCTTGGCCTCTGAATTCCCTGTTATCACAGTATCTTCAAACATTCTGAAACTAGCAGTAAAGTGTCTTCATTTAGGTTCCCTCGAGAGCTGGCCCTGAGACCAGGGTTTGGGTTCCAGTTGTTTATTTGCGCGGTGCTTCAGGACTGTGGAGCAGAGTGAGGGGAGTCTGGGAGGGAAGAGAGAGAGCCCTCTCAGCACGAGGGTGAGCAGGCTACCTCTCCAGGCAGCAGGGGCTGGAGGCCTCTGAGGAGCCTCCAGGAGGCTGTGTAGAACGGACTTCCCACCGAGGTCCCACTGAGCGAGGAGGAATCTGGGGTACCTATTCACCAATGCTTGCTCCTCATGAGTGATAACTTTTGAGGGTAACTCCTCCTACTTTAGGCCTAACCAGCACCATGACCAGAAAATACTCCCCAGCAAGGAGATACAGCGGCTTGAGGGAGGAAGCCTTTTGTGTAGTGTGAAGGGACTGCCCACTTAATGGCAGCCATGTGAGCTAAGGAATGGAACAGGGCAAGGAGAGCATCTCCTTCAGCTGCCTACATGTAAACAGCAGCAGATTTCTCACAAAACTCTGTCTTTCTGACTTCTTATAAAAACATCGGACAATCTGGGCTTGCATTCCACAGGGAAGGGCAGGCTGCCGTGCCCGTCAGGGGAACAGTTGCCACAGTCCCCACCACTCCCTGTTGTCTGCCGCCTGAGGCCAACAGTTGGGGGTTTTGTCTGTTTTCTCTCTAATACCCAACTGCTTCCCTCCTCGATGTTACCTGCCTGGCGCCTCCAGGAAGGAGCCCGAGTTTGCCATCCTGGGAGGAGGAGACAGGCCGAGTAGCCTTCAGGTTGGCATTTGGTTTCCTGGGACCAAACCTTTAAATATGAAGCTGTAACAGAAACCTGGAGGCCTCTCTTGACAACCTGCCCAGCTCTCATTATGACATTTAGCCTGTGATTGATATTGTGTGTGTCATCGAGACCTTGGCAGTTAATCTCTGGGTCGAATCTATGGAAACCAAACAGAACAGATTTGTCTTCCCCTTCCATTTTGGCTGCGGTCTGGGAAACAGACGCTCTGGGCCTCTCTGAGATTCAGAAATTTGGGAGCCACGCAGAGAGGGATGCACACAGGCCGCCTTCAGGATTTGGAAAGATTACAGGTCTGTGGTTTCTGGACTGTTCTGTGCTTTGTTCTCTTCCCCCATCAAATCTGCGCCCTGGAGGATAATAGATCCCAGAGCTCCTTCTGCGTGCCAAGCTGCTCGGGGTAGACCGCACCACTTCCTCTTCTGTCTGGAAATCCAGCCGAGGCTTTCAGCACGGAGATGGGGATGGGGACGGCTCCTTCCACAGTATGATGGAGGAGGAGCAGCCTCGGCAAGGGTGAGGTCAGCTTCAGCGATCAAAGGAGGCAGGCAGAGGTTTCAGAACGCAGTTTATTCTAGCGTCTCCCTCAAATCACCTCTCGAAAACCTCCTTTCGTGGCAGACAGGGTTGTTTGGGCTGGTTCCCGTAACGGAGGTTTCTGGCCATCCCTGGAAACAACGCCTCCCTTTGTGACCGGAAACACCAGCAGGCAGGCCCACAGCAGAGTCTGAGCCTGAGCAACGGCAGGAGACTATCCGTGCTGCCTGGTGCCCACGGCTAATGGCCCTTCCTCCTTTATTAGCTGAACGACTCAGTCCTGCCTCATCAGCTCTGACTGAGTCCTTATCGGCACAGGCCTTATTCACCCTCCCCCTCAGCCAGTCACTCACTCATTCCATCCACTCGCTACCTGTCAGACCCTGGGGCTCAAGAAATAAACACTGAGGAGCCATCGTCAGGGCATCCCCGGGGAAGGTCATCCAGCTCTTCCCTCCACCCCCAGTCCTGCACCTTATTCGGGGCTGGAGATTGGGCCTCTCCTTCAGTGAGAAGATAGGAAGTATGCTGAACCCCTTTATCCTTCTCTGTCCTTCTCTTGACTTCCCAGCTCCTTGCCTCTTTAGCCACACTCTTGGGAAATCACTGTCAATCTTCAGTGATCATTGGACACACTTGGGAGCTTGTTAACATACATACTCCTAGGCCCCTAGTCCCCAGTCGAGGATGTAACCCAGGAACCTGTATTCCTAGCAAGTGCCGGATGATTCAGACAGAGGTGGTCTTTCGATCACACTCGGAGAGAATCCAGCAAAGGTCATCTCGGTTGCCGCCACCCCCAACTCAGGATGTTGCAGGAGGAAGTTACGGATCCTGGCTTCCCATGACCCCCAAAGGCAGCTAGCGAGTGATCCTTTAATTCATCTGCTGTGAACTTAGGGGAATCCAGTTCCTCAGAGCAGTTTCAGCCCTTTCCTTTTCTTAACTTTTTTAACGAAAAATATCAAAGACCCACAAAGAGAAACAGTAGCTACTTCACAACCATCATCCAACCCCAACCACCACCATCCATGTCCAATCCTGCCTCTTACCTACCACCCCCTCCATCCCCCACCCCATACGCAATATATTCTTAGGTTTTCCCAAGAATATTTTTGAAGCAAATCCGAGACATGATATCATTTCATCTGTGAATATTTTGATACGTGTTTCTAAAAGGTAGGGACCTATGATATAATTTAGCTGTCCTTGGAATTTCCTGCAAATTGGTTGTTAGGTCTAGACTCTGAGGGCTCTGCTAAGATTCAGGTTTGCCTTTGGCGAGATTCTCATGGCGATAGTGTGTTCCCCCTACAGAAGGTCCGTAACGTCTGATTCTCTCTTCTTGTGTGGTGAACAGTCAGAGCTGAATACCTGTATCACGTGTTGTAAAATGGGGCTTTCTTCCTTATTATCTGGAATACTTATATAAAAGAGCAAATTTCCCTCATCCACCCAGTAGTACAGTTTGTATCAGAAAGGAACAATAAATGCTAGATTCTTTCCCTTTACTTATCTCTCTTCAAAATAATGAGCAGTTCCCCTACATCTTCCAACAGGGAATGATGTTTTAAGTATCGTTATGACTTAAATGTTTGATGTGTTTCAGTCCATTACAGATATTTTTATTATTCATGTTCAAATTGTCCTTTTTTTTTAAAAGATTTTATTCATTTATTCAACAGAGAGGAGAGAGATCAAAAATAGACAGAGAGTCAGGCAGAGAGAGAGGGGGAGGCAAGGTCCCTGCCAAGCAGAGCCCGATGTGGGGCTCGATCCCAGTACCCTGAGATCATGACCTGAGCCAAAGGCAGAGGCTTTAACCCACTGAGCCACCCAGGAGCCCCCAAATTGTCCCCTTTTGACAAGTGGGCGCTTCTCTGAATTGTGTTCTAAGTCCTTTGACATGATTCTACTGGTCTTTGGAGCTAGCAAACTTTATTTTTTTTTTTTTAAGATATTTATTTGAGAGAGAGAGAGGAAAAAAAAAAAAAACCAGTGTACGAGTGTGTGGGGTAAGGGACAGAAGGAGAGGGAGAGAGAGTCCCAAGCAGACTCTGTGCTGAGTGTGGTGCCCGATGCAGGGCTCAATCTCACAACCCTGAGATCTTGACCTGAGCAGAAACCAAGAGTCAGAGGTTTAACTGACTGAGCCACCCAGGCGCCCCAAGCTAGCAAACTCTTTTACATTCTTCAAATCCCTGGCCTGTCTCCCCTCACACTGCACCCTCACCACCCTCCCCCAGCAACTATTTTTCTCAGAAGACTGAGACCATGTGTTACAGACATCCTCATTTTACAGTTCTCCTCATCTGTAAAATAGAAACAATAATAATAATGCCTATCTCAGAGGGTTGTTAAGATTAACTGAGTTAGTAATTGTAAAGCACTTGGAACAGTGTCTGGCACAAGGTAAGGGCCAGATAAGTATTTGTTAAATTAATAACACTCCTTCTCCATCACTCACCACCACGTTTCTCAGTCGTGCTGCCCTTTTCTCCTCCCCTCCAGTCTCAGAGCCTAACTTCCCCTCGGGCTCTCTGAGTGTAGATGCATCGGCCACTCAGCTCAGGGAACAAATGCTGCCCAATTCCACAGCGAATTCCTTTCCTTGGGGACAATGGAAACTCTTCTCCCGCATTCCATTTGCAGAGCCTGACAAGCTCTCCAAATATGCATTTCAATCTGCAAACACAGCTTTCCAGCTTGGAACATCTCTTCTGACCCCTGGTAAGTTAGCACAACCAGCCAACGCCCTAGCGGGAGAGCCGCCAACATTGCCTTCAACTGTCCTCACACGTCTAGGAACCCTCACTCGGCCAAGCCTCCTTCCACCCGAGGGCTCCTGACGCTCCCAGAATGTGCGCAGCTGCTCAGATCAGACAGGCTCTCGATTTCCAGGGGTGCCCTTTCCACTGGCCGACAGCTCCCTGAAGGTGTGGAGACTCACACACCTGGTGTGGCAGGAACCCATGGCCAAAGCCAGCAGATTCCAGTTGGATAAAGGAAAAACTAGGCACCAAAGCAAGGCTAAAAGCTAAAAGAAAGGAAGCAAAGGACCGGCAGCCTATCCTCAGGGATTTCTGAGGCTTGAAGTCTGTCTTGGGTCTGCTGCAAACCTTCCTCGGCCCATGTCAGGGGGCCGCCAGCCCTGTCCCACTGAAGTAGACCGAAAAGTCAGTGACAAGCTGCTTAACTGCCATCATGGGCCTCCTCGGTTACCCCTGTGGCCTGGGAAGAGGAAGTGGGAGACAAGCAGGCAGGCGAAATGCCTGCTGAATTTTAAGATCGGCTTATCCCCACCTCTTTTTGTAAAGACCATTCCCTACCTCTGTCGCCTGCTAACCCAAATCCTGATCCTCTGTCATGACCAACTGCAGGAAGGGAAGAAAATCCCGGGGCTCCAAAATGACATCCCGAGAACCAAAGACAAGCCTCCAAAATGCCTACCCATCTGCCAAGAGGCTGTTGCCGAAGAGGGAGGGGGACGTGGAAGCAGATGAATACTGCACCCCTGGAGCCTTCGAGCTGGAGCGTCTCTTCTGGAAGGGCAGTCCTCAGTACACCCACGTCAACGAAGTCTGGCCCCAGCTCTACATCGGTGATGAGTAAGTGTCCGGGACCTCACCCAGGAGAAGGCAGCTAGCCCCCCCCCCGAGGTCACACCCTTCACCTGCTCTCAGCCAGGAGTTGTTGCTTTTTGGGTTAGTTGTGTTGTGAGAACTTAGTTAGGGCTGGGTTTATCTTCCTACTATAGGAAACCCAGAGAAGGGGCTTATGCAACATAGAGGTTTATTGCTCTTTCATATAAAAGAAGTCCAGAGGAAGGTGAGCTGGGGCTGGCAAGGGGACCCCAAGGGCATCAAGGTCTCAGGCTCCTGTGCCCCTGCCCCACCGTCCCGAGGGTGTGGCTTCCTTCCTCGAAGTTGTGGCATGGGCCAAGAGTGCTGCTAGGGCTCCAGCCACCATCCGTACGATGGATCCAGGCTACAGAAGCATAAAGCAAAAAGAAGGAGCAAAAGGGCATCTTTCCAGAGGAAAAGGTCATCCAAGAACTCCCCTGCCCCTCACTGCAAGGAACACTGGGAAATGGAACCTTGTACTTTAGCTGGGTATAATACCAGCATGAACAAAGTCAGTTCTCAGATTGGTGGCACGTGAGCACATCAACTTAGGTGTTGGGAAGCATGGTAGGCCTGCCAAGGCTGAGGTCATTGTCTCCTCCTCTAGATGTTTCTAGCCACCATTTCCCACTCCTCAAACAACTGGGAAACATCTACTGTAAATAATATAAATAATAATAATGCCTATCATTTATTGACTACTATGTCCCAGACACTGTGCTGAGCATCTTGCATGAATGATCTCATTTTATTTCCAGGAGAGCTCAGTGAAAGAGGACATCTAATTACTCCCACAAGGTACAGGGCAGTCAAGCCACTGGCCCAAGGTCCACAGCTCAGTAGGTGGCAGAGAGCTGGGATTCAAACGCGCTTCTGCCCAACCCAGAAGCTTTTACCTTAACAGGCACTCCTACCCCTCCCTCTATTCCCCAGGATTCCCACTCAGGTTCTATCTCTCCCCAGAGCTGATGGCTCTGGATGCCTACATGCAGGACGTTAATAAACATCTTACTGCTTAAAACCTAGAGATAACTATCTAGTCATGGGAAATCCCAGGGCAACATCTCTAGTCCTTTTTTTCTTAATATTTTCAAGTCGAAAAAGTTAGAAAAATTACATGCCCTTTTATACTGAAATAAACAAGAGGGTTGTAAAAACAAACTGCATAATTTCCCTCTGTCCTGTCTTAATTCTGCCATTGAGTAACCAGGATTAAGCTCACCTGCGTACTTGCATTATTTTACACATGCTATTGCAAACGTAAGGTAACATATACGCACATATTCATTCCTTTTAAACAATTTTCTTGGGGGTGGGAAGAAATCGTACTATTCTGTACTTTCACTATTCCATAGTAGTACTGCTATCCTGCAATTTATCCAATTATTTCCCCGTTGTGAACGTTAGGGGAACCTCAGTGATGGGTATATGGGACTCCCTGTACTTTTTTTTTTTTTTAAATAACAGCTTTATTGAGACATATCTCAATAAAATCCACCTTTCCAAAGTACACAATTCAGTGGCTATATTACATTTACCAAGTTGTGCAGGCAGCAGCACTCATTTGAAAGCATTTTCATGACCTCAAAAGGAAACCACCTCACAACCCTCCATTCCCCATCTTCTTGTCCCCGCAACCACCCATCTGCTTTCTGTCCTATAGATTACTTATTCTGGGCATTTCATAGAAATGGAATCATAGCGTATGACTTTTGTGTCTGGCTTCTTTCACCTAGCATAATGTTTTCAAAGTTCATCCAAGTTGTACCATGGACCAGTATTTTATTCTTTTTTTACTGCTGAATAATCTCCATACTATTTTAGCGCTTTTTCTGTAACTCTAAAATGCATTGAAAATTAAAGAAAGTGCACATATGCTTTGACCCCAATATCACTTTAAGAAATGTAAAGAAATAAGAGTATCAGTACGTAAGGAAATAATGCAGAACAATGTGTATTTTATCCCTGAAGTAGCAAAAAAAAAAGAAAGAAAGAAAGAAAAGGAGAGGAATCTGAATCTCTTATCTCTTAGTTATAAAGTATTACATAAATGCAGTAAATATATGGCTTTCCTATAAGTAATTACATGGTTATTGTATAAATATAGGAATCTTAGGTTCTCTATTTGTAGTAGGTTAACAAGAGGATCTTCCTCATAGGGTTGTATAGATTAAGTGAGATAGTATATATAAAATACTAGTGCAGTGCCTAGTATATATAGTGAGTCCTCAATGAAGGTTAGCTCTAGTAATAGTGATTAATGTAAGGAAGAAAACTTAAATCTATCAGAGCAATCATCAGACCCCATTATTCTGAAGCCACTCCTAGATTTTCTGTGTATTTATTTATTTATTTATTTATAATTTTGGTTTTAAAACTTGCTTTTATGTAGTTGTAACCATATTGATAATTCATTTTATTTTTTTCCCCACATAACATCTTTCGTAAATGTTTTCCTTACTACATACTTCTGATACAATTATAATATAATGCTATATATCAGATAATAATATATCAGGTGGATATAAGGTCATTTATTTAACCACTTCCCTACTGTTGATCTTACCAGTTAGTTCCAGTTCTCACCTTTATAAATGCTGCAGTAGCCATCTTTATGCATAAAATCTTTTCATATTTAGGATTATTTCCTTAGATCTGACCCAAATAATGGCATAACGGTGGGGAAGGAGGATTAAGATTTTAAGACTTACACTGTCTCTGTGTCTTTACCTATGCTGTTCCCTTTGCCTAAGATGCCCTGCCCTTCATCTCATCTCTGTGTCTAGATTCTATTAGGCCTTCTACAATGACCACTCAAATCACTTCTGCCATGAAGCTAGATTTCCTCAATCTCCATAGTGAGAAGTAATAGTTTTTCTCTGTATGTTATATACTATATTTACATTTCCTACAGCTAATAATAATAACAGCTACATTATATCATATACATCTTACCATGTGCCTTGACCTGTGCTAGTCAACCCTATGAAGGAGGTCCCATTATTACTCTCATTTTACAAATGGGCAAACTAGGGCTCAGAGAGTTCATCCATTTGCTTAGTCAATCAGTATTTCCTGGGCACCTTGCTAGGTGCTATGGGGGATACAAAGAGGAAATTGAAGCTCAGAGAAATTAAATGACCAGCCCGAGGTCATACCATTCTAATGGCAGAATTTATACCTAAACTCAGATCAAGATAATGTGGTCAATCATAGAAAAAAAAAAGAAAGAAAAAAAGAAATCTTGCCATTTGCAATGACGTGGATGGAACTAGAGGGTCTTATGCTAAGTGAAATAAGTCCATCAGAGAAAGACAATTATCATACAATCTCACTGATATGAGGAATTTGAGAAACAAAACAGAGGATCATAGGGTAAGGGAGGGAAAAACGAAACAAGATGAAACCAGAGAGGGAGACAAACCATAAGAGACTCTTAATCTCAGGAAACAAACTGAGGGTTGCTGGGGGGGTGGGGGGAGGGAGGGGGTGACTGGGGGATGGACACTGGGGAGGGTGTGTGCTATGGGGAGTGCTGTGAATTATGTAAGACTGATGAATCACAGACCTGTACCTCTAAAACAAACAATACATTATATGTTATTAAAAAAAAGAATGAAAGAAAATGTGGCCAATCAGATAAAGAAGCACTTTTATAGCTGAGGAGAAGAGATGTGAAATGTAGCAGGGAACGGAAGGAGAACGGGTAATGAAGTGGAAGGAGTGTGGGGTTCGAGTCTTGGCTCTGCCAAACACCAATTCTGTGTCTTATTCTAGCTCTCTACTCCTTATATGGCAACAGAGATAGGGCTTATTTCATGGGGTGAAGATGAGATGAATTAAAACGAGTAGAGTGCTAAGCACATAGTAAGTAAATGCTGCTAAGTGCTTGGTACTTGGAAAGCGTCACAGAAGAGGTGAATTCCAAGCATGACTCTAGAAGATGGGTAGGACTTCAACAGAGTTCTGGGCAGAGATGCAGGATGAAGAAATGAATGGAGGTGCGAATAAGGAGGGGGGTTTGTCGGGGATGCAGGTAGAGGTCCACTCTCAGGAGGTCTAGAACTGAGCCACGTTTGACCACCACATGGTCAGCTCAGATTTAGCGGTGCTGCAGTAACACTGACCCAGCACCTCGATGGCCGACCACAGCAATGGGTTACTTCTCATGCACGGGACATGTCCGTGGTGGGCCAGTTCTAGCTCCGCCTCCATGTCCCTCCAGGACTCAGGATCCAGGCTGACACAGCAGTCGCTACCTGGGATGCTGCCAGTCTTCCGGCCGAGAGAAGGGATGTGGAAAATCACAAGCCGACTCAGACGTGACATGTGCCATTTACGCCCACACATTTCAGGGGCCAAAGCAAGTCCAAGCCAAACCCTCGTGTTATTAGGGCAGGAAAGTGTAACCTGTCCCTAGGGAGGGGCAGCAAGTATTCCAAAGGGTAATGCACAGTCTCCCACGGCCACAGTCTCCTCCTGGCGCAGCGGCTCTGGGCAGCTCTCTGGCCTATGTTCTTATCGTGAAAAATGCTAAGAAGATTCCAAGAAATAGGGAACATAAGAACATTTTGTATAGACAAATACAAACATTATCATTATTGGTACTCAGAAAAAAACGTGGGCGGGTAGGTCAGGGCCGGCTTGTGGAAGGCTGAATGCCGGGGCCAGACTCTCTTCAGGAAGCCACGGAGGGTCTGAACAGGACATGCAAGTTCTAGTTCCCAGAGTGCCAGATGACAGGGTGTGATGCGTAAGACACGCCTGCCTCCTTGACGTCTGACCGCAATCCTGCTTCCTTCAATCAAGAAAATGTCACTGCCTCTTTGATTCATTCCAGCGCTGACTGGTCGAGCCCCCAAACACACACAAATACACACACGCACACACACACGCACACGCCCAGTCCAGGCAGGCTCCACAGTCAGTGGGCCTGACCTGCGTACACGGCAGGGGCAGGGGCTGAAGCCGGCACGGCACGGCGCGGTGCTTGTCCTCATCTCTGCTCAGGGTCCCCCCTCGACACCCACTTACAAGGGTAATGAGAATCACGGATGCTTACTGAGAGAGCGATGAATTCCACCGCCAGCGCGACCACACAGAGGTTATACCCCTGCTGAGAGCAGGCGGGGCGGCCCGTGTTTCTCCAATCTCTTTCTAGGTGTTGCCCAAAGCAGCAGCAGAAAGCTCCCAGCCGGCCCGTCACGCACAAAGCCTCGGTTTTAATTTGATAGCTGCATTTAGGTTGAATTTTTCCTTTCCTTAAAAGCACACAAGATTTTTGAAAGGCAATTATCAAGGCTCTGGAAGGTAGGGTGGTCAGGATCCAGGAAGGATCCCGGGATAGCCAGAACCGCTGGCCTGGACCAGTGATGCCGGGGACCCGCTGGGGACCAGACCCAGCCCGAAGAAGCAGTTCACTTCTCCTTCCTCTCCCCTCAAGGGCCTCTCTATGGAGAGAGGCAGAATGGTTGAGCATCTGCTCCAAAGCTACGTGCCTGGTCAAATACTGGTCCCCCTGTGGCCTCGTGCTTTCCGAGATTCTATTCCTTTCCCTATAAGATACGGACCCAGTGAGTTATGCGGATGCCATTCAGCATAGGGAGGGGCACACCCAGTAAGTGTGAACTATTATAGATCAGGCAGGCTCTTGAAATTCCACTCCCAGGGCGAGAGGTAGGGAAAGAACAGGCATTGGGCTCTGCCACGAAGGGTGCCTCTGTGCTAAGGGCAGACTTGAGACAGAAAACACCCCTGGTCAAATTGCTTCCATGAGATGCTATCAGGAACCCAAGGTCAGGTTGGAAGGACGGTCCCTCCCGATGGGCTTTCTCTGGCTCACGTCCCCACCACCTCCACAAATACCAACCTGGCCTTCCAGGAACCCACGTGGCCTAAGGCCTAGGGAGGCAGTGCCACACCAAAACCCTATGGGCCTGTGGATTTCAGAACTTCTTGAGCATTTTCTCAGTCTCAGCTTATTCCAAGGGAGTTCGCCGAGCGAAGTACCAGGTGACTCCGAGTCCCCGTTACTTACCAGCCCAGGGAGGGCAGACTTGATGCCACCAGTCTGGCCTCGGGAGAAGAAGACACAGACAGGAGGGAGATCTGGTGGAAGGGGCTGGGCCAGGCCAACTGGCCACCTGTCAGTATTCTTCATTCTGGCTGGCCCAAGGCAAGGACACCCTCTCCCCACCCACTTCCCACAGCTTGGTAGGGGGTCTGAATCGGCCACATGCAAAACTGTAGGGTCAGCCTGGAGTAGAGCAAAAGGCCCCAAGTGGGATTCAGGGCCCCAGAGTTCAAGCCCCCGGTGCAGCCGCTCATTATGTGCGGCCTACGGCAAAACATCTTCCTGTTCTGGGACTCAGTTTCTTTATTTGTAAAATAAAGGGATGATTTCAAAGGTCCCTTCCGGCTCTAAAATGAAATTCTTTAAGAAATGTGCTATTAAATAAATGAGGCTTTATTAGGTTCAAGCACATACTTGTTTTATTACTTTTAAGTCATTCAAATTAGATTCAAATTAGGTTAACCAAGTGTTGCCCTCCAGAGAGCCAGGGACTGGCACGTCAATGATGAGATAAGAATAATTCATCGCCTCTTATCAATCAGCAGTCCCTAAATGGGTGCTTCAAAAGTGCTTGAGTATGCTTGAAAGCACTAAGTTTCTGTAATTTAAATATTCTCCCTTTAATCTTATTCACATCTTTCATTTGCTTAGCAAAATCTTTTTTCTTTTTTCTTTTTTTTTTTTTTCTCCTGCAGTCAGCAGGAGGGGAAATATCCTGGCTACTGTCAAAGTGATTGCAAATTCCCAGGCAGGACAGCCTCCCAGAGGCTTGGCTGAAGCAGGAAAACTGAGAAACCGCTCCTCTCCCTCCCCACGTCAGCATCCCTGTGAGTCAACACCCCTGTGAGTCAACACCACGGGGCTCAGTTGCTCCGTCACCTGAGTGACAGGGTCGCCAAGCAGCTCTCCATTTTTATTAAAATACAGTTGCCTCCAAGGTCTGGCTTGTGGGGGTCATCAACAGCTGGCTGCCCATCCCCATAAAACCGGACTCCTCCCTGCGGCCATCCCTACTCAGGCTGAGCATGCTTTCAACGGGTCTTGCTATCTTGCCTTTTCTGCTTTTCTCCTTCCGACCAGACCAACAGCCTAAAAAGCAGGGGGATCTCCAGGCCCGGCCTGTAGTTGAGGGGGCTGGAAAGTGAGGTGAGAGCGTCTCTGACCGGTGCACTCGCACAGCTACACCCTGGCCACCCTCCCCCGCAGCCCCCCCCCCGCCCCCTCCCCCCTCCCGCCTGAAAAGAAGGAACTAATTCAGCCCCAAGGCACCAAGCAGAGCTAACCTTGACTGGCTTCTCCAGGGTGGGCTTCTCCGTGGCTGCTTTAGGAAGCAGTGAAAACACAGCCAAGGTTCACAATTTAATGAGCTGAATGTGAATGGAAAGAACTAGAAAACCTGTCTGAACCTTCAAGTACCAAAGGTGACTCAGATACAACCGGGCACGGGTCATGGGCAGAGTGAAAGAGGGGGAGACCAGGCCGGGCCTTGCCAGCTTCTCAGTGAGGGCCTCCACTTCCTTTCATGGGTAGCAAAATGCCTAGTCTAGTTATTAATACATCATTTCTCGGTTTCAGGCCTCCGAGTATTCTTTCTCCTCTCAGCCTCCATCCCTGGGGCAGAGGATGAAGAGGTTTCTAACAAGACTTTAAAATGCCGGGGCCACCTTCTATCTTTGAGTAGCCAGTGTCCTCAGAGAACTAAGGAAAACATCAATAAAATTATGGCATGCACTTACGGATTAAATGAATATTTGACATATTCATTACTGAAATTTACAAATGAAAAGAAGAAAAATTCTCCATAATCCCCTTGCCCAGGGATAGTCACCGATAGATAACATTTTGTTGTACATCTTTCTACTGCTTTTTTCCCCTTGAATTTCCTCATTTAACATTTCGAAGAAACTAGAGTGTTGCATCATTCGGTTTACGAGAATCTTGTAAGGAAAGTACTGCCAGAGTAATTGGTTCTGTTTAACAAAAGAAAGAAAACTGCGGGTCCCAGAGGTTCAGGTGTGTGAGCTCGGGGCAGCAGTGTGTAAGCTTACCCACCGCACCTGTCAGGCCCGTGCGTTCGGAGGGGCCTCAAAGGCAAACAGCTTCATTGGCAGCAAGTAACAAGAATACCCAAGAAACCAGAAAGTCAAGGAATTTCCCTTCCATATCAGGTGAAATGTAGACCAAAAACTAGAAATATGCCTCCTGTTTGGAAATCCACCTGCAAGGGGTAGATATGGTCAGGACTCCGAAGGAGAAGGTCCCCATCATGCCCATGAGATGACACGAGGCCACAAGTGTCAGATACACCCAAATGAACAGAGGGTCAGATTACAGTGGGGGGCAGGAAATCAGCAGGTTCTCCCAGACACAAGGGTATGGAGAACCGTCCAATCATCAGTGGCCTTTCTTCAGTGCCCAGTACAGGATCCTGGCAACATGGGAGCAGCTGGTTTCCCACCGCAAGGGAGCTGGGGGAGGGCTTGAATGGATGTAGGCATGCGTGTCCCTCCTCCCCTCTGCTCAAGAACATACACCTGTGGAAAATGGGCTTCCGGGCAGATATTAAGGTCTTTGGGCCGGGAGTCAGGAGGGCACAAAGAGGTCTGGAGAAGTGGAATGTCAGGAGTGCTGCCCAAGGAAACTGCTTTACCAAGAGTGCTCTTATTCACAATTCCTCAAGGTGGGTTGAAACAAGCTTCTTGGAGGAATTTCAGAGGGGCCCGAAGGAGGCTGGGCCAGGCCAGAGAAGGAGGAAGGGAGGAGAGGTCTCTGAATGAGGAAACTGGTCCATGCCAGAAGGGAGTCATTTCCCTGCCCCCCCCCGCCCCCCGCCGCCAAACTAGAGGAAGAATCCAGCGGCAGGCCAGAGGTTCACAGGGAGAGGAGATAAAGGGAATTGGGTCAAAAACAGAGATATGGCAATGTTCTTCAGAAGTAAACTGCATGAATCCAGCAAATGTGTGAGAAAATGTCCAACCTCATTGCTAAAAGAAATCTGACATCTTTTTTTTTCTGCCGATGAAATTAGCAAAGAATAAAAATCAGGATATAAAATGAGCAGGCTTTCTAGGGGATAATTTAGTAACACGTATCAAATGTGTTAAAAATGCTCATACCCATTGACCCAGCAATTCCACTTAAAAAGAAATCTCTCCTAAGGACATAATCAAGAGATGTGCCCAAAGAAATACAGCAAAGTTGTTCATTTATAGTGTTTCTTATAATACCCGCCACTCCCCCTTCAGGAGAGAGAGAAAGATAAAGATAGAGTGAGAACGAGAGGGAGCCAGGAGAGAGGGAAAAAAATGTCCAATTATAGGAGCTGGGTGAGGTAAAATTGAGATTTCCCCATAGACTGGGACAGCACGTGGCTACTGAAGGCTATATGTTGACAGAGGAAGATGTTTACAATAATACCATGTCAAAGTTTTTGAAACTTATCTATGGTATCATACCCCCAAATGAATCTTTATATAAACTATATAAATATGCATAGAAAAGCAACTGAAGAATCTCACATTAAAAAGCAAGTAGACTTAATCTCTAGGGGGTAGAAATACAGGTGATGTGTGTGTATGTGTGTGTGTGAGGGAATGTTTTTCCACAATCTGCCCTGAGCGTGCGTTACTTTTATAATTAGATGATATATCTTGATGACATAGTATTCTTTAAATAAACAAATTTCTTACATTAGGATTTTTTTTTTTTAATTAAACATCCAGAAACTAAGCCTTCTGCATCACCTAGGTGCTAAAGGTAAGTTTCTAAGTCTGTTTTTCTCCGGAGCCTTTCTCCTCAGCAGAAGCACATTCCTTAGTCGCTTTCCCACATAACATATCTAAGCAGGTGGCCCTAACATAGAAGAAAACCACAATACAGGGGTAGGGAGCACCCCCCCCCCCGCTGACCCACCCCACCCCCAGGAATGGCTGAACCAGACATTTGGGGGAGCTGGGGACCTGTCTCCGTCATGGCCGCTGTTTACCAAAAGTACGAAGAATTTCTCTATTTGCAGATCCCCATTCTGCCATGCTCTTCTGAGCTCCCAACTGGACTCTGGGTGTCAAGCTAGGGGGAAATCCCCAGAGTGGTATAAGGACACCACGTCCCTTTCCTGGCTCTCGCAGCTGCAGGGCCCCTGGAAACCTGCAGCAGGTGTCAGACGCCCAGCAGGTCAGATCCTCACCAGGAGCCCTTTTCTCTCCCTCAGACACAGCTAAAACCAGCTCTGCGGGCCGACTGTGGAGGTGCCAGGCAACGAGTCTTGTCACACATCTACCCTGATCCTTGACCCCCGCAGCAGCAAAGTGCAAATTGCTGTTTATCCCAACAGCCGTTTGATTAAGTTGAAACCCAGTTGCTGAACCCAGAGAGAACAGTCTTTATGGTGGGTAGGAACTTCCTGTCAAGGACAGTTAATTTTAATTTTTCCACTGAGCTCAACCTCAAAGTGAGGTTGACTGCTACTCAGCAAGATGGCCTGCATTAGTGGAGGCTTTAATTGAGCGCAGATCTATGTCCCCAAAGCATAATGTTTGTTGTATACATACTTCAACACAAGAAGAAAAATGAAAAACAGGTCTTTCTGAGGAAAAATTGAAAGCAGAATGTAGTCCATAGTCAGGATGGCAGCACCAAAGACCATCTGGGGGGCTTGGGGGAACGCTCCACTGTCCTGTGGCTCAGTTCCAATGGGCTGTTTGCAAAAATTTCTAAAAGCTCAAAGCCTGCGTTTGGCTCTCTCTTTCCCAAACGCTGGTGGACTCCATCATGGTTCCTCTCAAGACCAAGAAAAAGCTCCAGGAAAAGAGGGACAGATGAGGGGCCCTTGGCCAAGGGGCCATGGCATATGTTTCCTGATGCAAGGCACCTTTGGGCCCAAGGTATTGATCAATGTTGGCATTCAATATGGTGCCTCTGTCTATATCCTTTTATAGGTGACCTTGAAATGAGCCCTCAGCTGAAGCACAATGCCATTTCTGGCCTCTTGCTATTATGCTTCCAGACCTTTGTCATCTCTTTCCTGAGCTATAGAACCAGTCTTTGCGCTGTTGAGGGAGATGTCATTTTAAAACCTAGTTAGGGTCGCCCCTCCTCAAACACTACCAAAAGCTGTCCGTGAACCCCCCAAATACAGATCTAAGGACTTCCACCATCCAACCCCACACTCCCTCTCCAGACCTTTCTCTCCCTTCCTCTCACATGCTATGCTCTGGCCAAAGCAGCCTCCTCCTCCCTGCCCCCTTCCCAGTCCATCAGCATGACCCGCTGTGACCCCACCTGCTCCAACCGCCTTCCTCTCTTGGCTATACAACAGCCTCCGACAGGACTCCCTGTTTCTATTCTCTCCCCACCAATCCATGTCCACACATCTCCAGACCGATTTTTTAAAAAGAAAACAATCATCCTTTAAAACCTTCCGTAGCAGGGGACATTCCACCACACTATCAGTAAAATGTAAGCTCTCCCTTTGGCCTACAGCGTCCACCATGACCCGACCCTGCCTACCTCTCCCATGGGCTCTTGTACCACCATCCCCCTTGCTGCTGGAGCCATATGTGTTCGCCTTCTCTTCTTAGCACTTGCTGTGTCCTCAGCCTGGGTGAGACATTTTTCCTCCTGCTCTCCCCCTGCCTAGCCCCTCAACCCTCAGTCTTAGCTTAAACACTACCTCCCAGCTAGGCCTTCCCTGACCACCTTACTTAAAGCAGGACCACAGCCCTTTGTTTGTTTATTTGCTCTCTCCACGAGAATCTATGCTTCCCAAGGAACCCTGACTAACCTGGTCACTGTTACATTGTCAGCACCCAGGACAGGATCCACACACACAAGATTCTCAATCATTATTTGTGAAAAATGATTGACTACAGGAAATAATACACATTCCCCAAAAGGCCTTCATTATCTCCAGCCTCCACCTCTTGGGCTGTGCTACTTCCTTGCCCTTGCCTCCGTCTTCCCCTCTGTCACCAAGTGCTGACATTTGTAGTAAGGCAAACTCAAAGGGCTCTCACCCCTAAAAGTCTCCCCTGGCCCCTCTGGACATAAATAACTCCTGCTGCCTCTGACAGCCTACCTCTGCCCTATATTCCAAGGCCACCTACTTCAACATGACTTTATTCTTTGTTCCTGGAAATTCTTGCCTAGAAAGGTAAGGCTATAAATCAGAAAATCACAGTTGGCTCCAGGGACTTCCTGATATCAGCTCCAACAATAGCCAGCTCAAATACCTCTCCTCAGAAAAATGCTTTGCCCAACTAGGCAATGATTCACCCATTAAAGCAAGGGTTCTACACTGTGTTCATCATCTGTGTGGACATCAATGTCAAGAATGTTGCTCAATTCCAATCACTTCCTTGCATGGAAACAGCGTCTTAAACCATTCATTCGAGCCCCAACCCTTCATTCTTTCCCGTCTCAAAGCGGCGGAACCAGGAACATGCAGCCACGGGGTCCGTTAGAGCAGGGCTGTGGACGAGGGAGGTCCTTCATTTCAGTGACTAGGCCTTACTTTGGAATCGACAGCAGAAACCCTGAGATCCCCCCGGATCCAGGCCAAGGCACCACACAGCCAACCAATCTCTTCCCTTGTGCCCAGGGCAACAGCGCTGGACCGCTATGGGCTGCAGAAGGCCGGCTTCACGCACGTGCTGAATGCCGCTCACGGTCGCTGGAACGTGGACACTGGGCCCGACTACTATCGCGATATGGCCATCGAATACCATGGCGTTGAGGCCGACGACCTGCCCACCTTCGACCTCAGCGTTTTCTTCTACCCGGCGGCTGCTTTCATTGACGCGGCGCTCAGCCTCGACCACAGTAAGAGACCCACCACAAAACAACTCCAACAAACCCGCCTGAGGCCCCGCCCCCACCCCACGGAGGCCCCACCCCTCACCTTGGCTGGAGGTGGCATCTGTGCACTCTCAAAGCCCACTCTGCGCAGGGGCGGGGGCGTTGGGAGTGATTGAGCTGGAATTATCTGAGCCCCAGGAGGCAGGCTTTGGGAATCCAGAACCTGAGGGTTCAGAGGAAAGGCCTTTGGCCTGACTCCCAATTCCCTAAGACTCTCGTCAGCGAGCTTGGAATGGAAGGGATGTCTGGATGCCCTCAGAGTGACTACAGGCCAGACGCTAATTGTGCCTGGGTCCAAACCTGACTAATAGCTAGGGGCTTCAATGCCAGAAATGGCTTCAATGCCAGCTTTGGGGAGCTGACTTCACTGGGAATTCATGGAGAGACCAAATTCTCCTGCCAACCAACCCAGCCCGCAGCCTCCCCTAACCGGCCCCTTCCCCACCAACACACGGTCTAGTGAGGCCCCGTATAGAAAGCTGACAACCTAGCCTTCTAAATGGCGAACTGTATTTGAGAATCTGAGTTTTACACCCATGAGGTCCAACTTTCCCAAGGTTGATTATCCATTTTTAAAATCACAGTGCTAGTCCTTGCACTCAAAATGCAGTTTTAGCCAGTCTAAGCCAGGTAAAGGCTAGAAGGCTCTTTCGGAGAGAAGGGCCTGGGTTAGGTCTGCATTGGGATAAAACAATATGCAGCTATTGCTGCGGGGGCGGGGGGGCGGTTCAGGGGCATTTCATAGAGGCCAGAGGGACTTCTACTCCCTAATTGGTCCTCTGACTTTAGGCCCACCTTTCATATCCCTTTCTGGGGCCATCCCAAAATTCAGGGTGTCCAGTTACTGAAAGCCTGTCTTGCCACAAGAGGCTGGGATTACAAGGCTCAGTGACTGGCTGCTTCAGGAATTTGCGGTCTGCAGCTGGGCCCTGGCCGAGTCCCAGACCTTGATGGCCAACCCCCAGTGGTCCTGGCCCCACAGCTAGGCTCAAACAGTTTGTCATTGTTTTGGTTCAGAAAGCAAAGTCAGAGTGAGAAAAAACCCTCATGGAGCTGAAGGGCTCCCATTAGGGGAATGCCTCATTTCAAAGTCGTGCTTTTATGAGACTACAGACCATCTTTTGCATTATACACATTCTGGGTTTCTAAGCAGTATCAAAAAGCAACTGGACTCTGACTCATCAACATGAGGTAAAATTCGCCTCGGATTATTTGAAGTTAACCGAAAACATATTTGACAAGAAAAAAAACGAGAAGCTGCCACAGCCCAATCCTGTGGTTTCTGTTTAATGTAGTCTTCCGCCATTACTGTATCTTCAAACTTTTTCTTAATGGAAGGGGTCTGGCAGGCTTTGGAGAAGACAAGGCTGGGTTTCACACCATACAACTTTCTAGCAGCGTGATTTCTCTAAGCCTCGCTTTCTCAATCTGGTGATGCAAATATTTACCTTGGAAGGTTATAATGAGCATCGGCAGTAACCCACACAGAGGAACCCGGTGCACAGCGGGTCCTCAGATGTGCTTGATAAAGGGAGGTCGTGCACCATGAAACACATAACCACACTAGCATGTGTGCACCATCATAATAAAGTTTCTAATCCCAAAAGAAAAAAAAGGAAAAAAGACATTCCAACTTTGAACTAGTGCAGTAGACTCACATGACAGCTTGTTTTCAGTTCCTGGCACACCATTTTAGAGTCTTCCCCCCTCTGCTAAAGTCGGAAAGAATGGGGCTCACAAGGCATGCGTAGTCCTGGGCCGATTACAGAGCACTGATGAGGAGATGGGGTGGGTCCTGACCGGTGTTCAAAAGCACCTAGCAAAGAAAAGAAAGGGTCAAGAGACAAAAGTATATGTTCAGGTCAGAGAATAGGCAGGGGATAGGATCAGTGGGCAGGGGTGAGGGCTAGATCAGTTGTCTGGGGAAGGAGAACAGGATACAATCCCACTGCCAGGTAGGAGGCTGCGGGATCCCTTCTCAGTGCCTTTGCACTTGCATATCCTCAAGTCTGGGGCTCAACTCAAATGCGAACCCTGTAGAACCTGGCAGGGAACAGAAGCGAATGTGGGACGCATGCTTCTTGCGAAGCGGAGAGCCCCAGAAAGTCCCCCAAAGGGAGTGGCTGCTACTCAGTCTCAGCCAACAAACACGGGTCTTATGAGAATCAGTGAAAATGTGGTCAATCTGATTTTTCAGGAAAAGTCTTCAATCTGGATGTTCATGTGAAATTGCCCAATTTTTAAGTGTTGGCAACACCTTGAAATTTTCTCAAAATACTGCAAAGGCCAAACCAAAGAAATCCAGGGGCTGTCCTTCTGTAACCTATACTGAGTCGTCAGAGTAACAAAATAAGACGCTCATTAGCCAGCAATGGCATTGTCACAGACT
The DNA here is from genome assembly GCA_028533885.1 of Nasua narica. Lineage (NCBI taxonomy): Eukaryota > Metazoa > Chordata > Mammalia > Carnivora > Procyonidae > Nasua > Nasua narica. Next base: position 29,019,257 of record CM052812.1, on the reverse strand, counting down.
CCATTCGCTGGGGACGGCCTGTGCTCGGCGTCCGTGCCCCACACAGTGGGCACGGCATGTCTGGTCATTCATTGGAAGGCTAGGGGACGCAACTCTGGCATATGAGAGCCAGGCTCCCTCATATGTTTCCTATTATACTCTTGATGTAAGAGGTGTTGATGGACAGTCTGGCCGGAAGGCAAGGCATCTCTCTCTCTCTCTCCCCTCTCTTGTCTTTCCTGTTCTTCCTTGGCTCGTTTCAGCCATGTACACTGTTTCCCACTGCTGCCCCTCACATCTCGTCTTGTTTACTCTTGGTGAAAAGCCTTCCTTGCGGTGCCATGGAGCTGGATCCGAGGCCTGTGGTGAGCTCTGTGGGACCCGCCCCTACCCCTATCCTACCCTGACCCATCTCTTCTGAAAGAATGCCCCAAACAACTGTAGTCACACTTGAAAAATCTCAGAAATAAGCGAGTCCAGTGTCTGGCCCTTGGAGCCGGGGCACCAGAGGCCCAGAGAAGCCAAGTGATGTGCCCAAGGTCACAGAGTTCATCAGAGGCCAGCAAGAGTTCCTTGGGCCACTCAGGCTTCTCAGAAGAGTCCTTTGCCCTTATTTTGAATATCCGGTGACTTTGCTGCGTAAGAGGTCACCAAAAACCACGAAAGGTGGGACACTCCAGCTGGTTGTAAGGTCTGGAAACAACTGAGCGTGTCATTCTTCCACAGAGAGAGATGTACCGACAAAATACTGCCATGAAAACCTCGCTTGGACGGCCTTAACTGCTCCTGGCATGGCGTCCTCAGAGGAGGAGTGGTGAGGTTTTAATTTAAGAAATCCCAGGGCCTATACCGGGAGGCTCTAAAGATCAGATTTTAGTATCACCACTCTACTTTTGTTCTTTCTTACTTTTTCTTAAGTAGTCCATAGCCGGCTTTTGAAGCCATCTTAAAATCTATTATGGATAAGGCAGGTATGAATAAATAGATGAAGTCCGCTTTTGAGCAGGAGCTTGGCTCTCTGGTGCCTCTAAGCTTTAACGAGAGCAGATTTTCAGGGTGTTTTGAGGGTCCCCTGCCCACTGCAGCACACACAGGCCTGCCCCCTAGCAGTTCAAAACACAACACACACCCTTTGTCTGACGCCTTCCGACAGATCCAAAACCATTTTGGGAGAAGTATGAGCTCTGCCTGCCTTCGCAGGCTGCTGAGGAAGGTAAGGGAGGGAGACGGCAAACAGGCTTTCTCCAAACCAAGGAAGGAGGCTGCTTGTGAGAGGCCACACCTGGCAGGGGCGGGGTTGAGCAGAGGGTGGGGGGGGTTGGTGGGTAACAGGCTTGGCCTGTCTATCTGATTTGAGTGACAGAGGCCTGTCTTTTGATCACCAGGGAACACGTGCACCTGGGGAGCAGCAGTAATTCTGGATACAGGTTTTCTTTATAAGATTGTGGGAATTCACCTTTGGGTAAAGGCCACGGGGAATTAGTTCGTTGAAATCCCCATTTTTGAGACACAGATTGAGACCTATCAGAGCATCATAAAATTCAGTTTCGTGGGTGCGACCAGCATTTCTTTTAAGAAAATGAACAGATCAGAAAAGAGTTGAAACTATGAGCACGTATTATTGCCTGGGCCAAAAGTTGGTATTACCTTGTGGAACTTTTGTCTGCTGTGCACCCGCTTGTGATACCACGTGGGATCTTAGAGCTCCGAAGGCGGTACGCGGCAGCCTGGGCGGGAACCACGGTTCTGCCACTTCCCAGCTGTGCAAACTGGGCCGCTCACTTCTTTGCACTTCGGGTCTTCCGTAAGACGGGATGATAATTTTATCTCCCGCATCCGTTGGCTGTGCCGATGGACTATGGTAAACTATGTAAGAATGTACTTGGCAGATTCGGGGGTGAGGGGAGGCTCAGTACTTACGTGTGAGCCGTGAACTGTTGTTCGCGCACCACTGGGAAATGCCGACCCCGACACAGCTGCCTTTGCGCGGGGGGGCCCTGACGCTGGCTGGCTCGTGTCCGCCAGAGAGCGTGGGGGCGGTGTGGGCCCGGCCCAAGGCCGCTTGCCTTGCCCCGTCTTCTGAGCCCTCCGGGGAGCGTTCCCACCACCTGATGCTGGGCCCCAAAAGCGAAGAGGGAGCAGCGCCCTGAAGGCGCTGAGACAGGCCCTTCACCGGAGGGAGACCCACCAGGCTCACAGGGCTGACGGCATTAATGCTGCTCTTCGTAAAACCAAAATTCAGCTCCAGGAGCTTCCGCTGGAGCGGAGCGCATGCGTCTCTCCCTTCCGCCTTTCTCTTCGAACCCCCTCCATCTCCCTTCGCCCTTTTCCTCCCTTCCCCTCCTCCCACTTAACAGACTTCAGGCTCCCAAAAGACTTAATGAACTACAGCTTTCGTCTGTTTCAAGCATTTAGTCATGACAGAAAGAATTACCCTTTTTGCCAGGAGAGGAAGAAACGCTTTATTATCAGCAGAGCTGGCAAGAGGCCAGGCAGCCTCTGGAACAGTCTGTGGGGATTAGAATACCAGAGGTACATTCCAGTCAGGAGCACGGTCATGCCACGCAAGAGCCAGGGCCAGCCTCCCCCAAACCCGACCCAGCAGTAAAGAAGCCAGCTCTGCTTCCTACCTCCCTTTCCACCCCACTTGCACAAGGAAAAAGTGGTGTGGTCACATTCTTGTAGCTCAGCAACATGGCGGGTGGGATTGAGGGCTACCTGGTTAGCTTGTGGAGCTTCGTGAAAACGAACTGTGATCGAATGAACAGTTTCTTATGAAGCTCCTCTCTGTGCCAGCACTGTGTGTGTGGAGAGACCAATATGGCGTCCTTACTGCTGGGCAAGGAATGCAGCCATCGCGGCGGGGGGGGAGGGAAAAGAGACTCCCTGGGCCTGGTGGTTGGGGCCTCTTGGATTTCTCACACTGCCTGGGCTGCTGACCGTCACCAGTGTCCTGGGCACAGTCTTCCTGGCACAGGTGAGGGGTGAGGGTGAGAAGAACACGGGGGAGCCACATCCATTCAGAGATATTCTTTAGCAAGCTGTTCTATCTTGCTGATGTTCCACAACCCAGGTGATGTCCATAAGTCTTCTTGGCCATCCTTCGCTTCAGGCCCAAGCCTTAGGAATAGAGACATCACTGGGGTCACAAGTCACACAGCTCAGACTGCCCCAGTCATCTCAAACCCAGCCAAGCTCTCCCACAACGATAGGAGAGGGAGCCACTGGGATGGCAGTGGTGGGGACAGGCAGAGAGCTTAATCTTAACTACTTTCTCTGTCCATAGAACCCAGAGGCCAGTGGGCAGCCCACAGAAGGGCCTCAGTAACAAGTTACTTTAAACTATTTCTAGTGACGGCACCTGCTTTTTAGGCAACCTCTGGTGTGTCATTTCACAACTCTGAGCCTGCTTCCCATCTGTAAAACAGGGATGATGGTAATGATGCTTGAAGGTTCTGTTAAGGATAAAACGAGATCAAGCAGATCCGTGTGCTGTGTGAGCTCCAAAGCGCCCCCTAGCGCAGACCTGAAGGAATGCACACGCTGCTTCACGTTTGTCGTTTGTCAGTGGGACCCAGCGGATACCATGGTAACGTCCAAAGCGAGTTGTATTGTTTGTGGAGATTCTTCTAGATCTCTGGTTCTCAACCTTTTTAGTGTCAGAACGCTTTGGCCCTCTTAAAAAGCATTGAAGTCTTCAAAGAGTTTTTGTTGGTGTGGGTTATATCTATCAATATTTACCCTCTCAGAAATAAAAACTGAAAAACTTCAAAATACTTGTTTTAAAATTTAAAAATGCACGTTAAAATAATAGCACGCTTTTATGAAAAACTATTTTCTAGAATAAAGCTAGGGAGAAGAGTGGAATTATTTTATATTTTTGGCAAATCTCCTCAATGTTAGGCGTGTTAGAATTCATTTGGAGTCTCATATCCCCTTCTGCATCAGTCTCTTGTGATATGTTGTTCTGGTTTAAATATATGAAGAAAATCCAGCCTCATTCAGATGTGTAGTTGGAGGGTTATTTTAATTTTTTTAGGGAGGGGTATTTTAATAGCCTTTTCAGATAATTGTGGATATTTTTCTTTAATACTACACCAAAACTTGACAAGTAATCCTTTATTTATTTTATTTTTAAAAGATTTTATTTATTTATTTGACAGAGATCACAAGTAGGCAGAGAGGCAGGCAGAAAGAGGGGGGAAGCAGGCTCCCTGCTGAGCAGAGAGCCTGATGCGGGCTCCATCCCAGGACCCTGAGATCATGACCTGAGCCGAAGGCAGAGGCTTTAACCCACTGAGCCACCCAGGCGCCCCCATCAAGGATATTCTTAAGGGAAATTGGCATTTCTTCCCCCCTGAGAGTGCGTGATGGTGAAGAATGCAGTGATTACTAGCGTGATTTGTGCCTCTTCTCCCCACTGCGTTTCAGGTAAGATCCTGGTTCACTGCGTTATGGGCCGCAGCCGGTCGGCGACCCTGGTCCTGGCCTACCTGATGATTCACAAGAACATGACCCTCGTGGATGCCATCCAACAAGTGGCCAAGAACCGCTGTGTCCTACCCAACCGGGGCTTTCTGAAGCAGCTCCGGGAACTGGACAAGCAGCTGGTGGAGCAGAGGCGAGAGGCCCAGCGCAGTGACAACAGTGACAAGGCTGGTGAGAAGGAGCCATAGGGCCCCTTGCGGGGCGCACAGAGACACTCAGGAATGGAGAGGGAAGGCCGAAATCGCCCTGCCCTGGGACTCAGGACAGTGAAACCAAAGCCTGACTTCCTCCCATCTCAAACTTCCCAGCTGCGCGCTGGTGAACTGGGAGGATTCAAAGCTGCCTCCCGGCTGAGCTCCTGGCCTCACAGTGGAGCGAGGCAGCCAGGCTTCTCAGCAGAATGGGTTATAGAGGAGCACATGGTTCTGTACCAAGGCGCCTGTATTTTTTTATTTATTTATTTTTAATCTGGTGAGATGAAAGCAGAAAAGGATTGGAAAATGTGTAGGCATTATGCTGTGATTAAATGTTTTGGCTTTGTCTGAAAGTCACATTCTTTTTTTTTTTTTAAGATTTTATTTGTCAGAGAGAGGCGGGGGGCGGAGAGTGAGCACAAGCAGGGGGAAGGCTGGAGGGAGAGGGAGAAGCAGGCTCCCCACTGAGCAGGGAGCCCAAGGCGGGACTCAATCCCAACACCCTGGGATCATGACCTGAGCAGAAGGCAGACGCTCCAACTGACCCACCCAGGTGTCCCTACAAGTCATATTCTTAAAAAATAATTTCGAAGTATAGTTTGTTTTTTTCTAGCCACAGGGAAGTGCCCTGGAGAGTTGTGTTATGGGAGAGTTCACCCAACTTTTTAGCGGGTTCCCTCCCAGCCTGGGGCCTCCATACTTCCTTACCATCTCCTCCATCCTCTTTGCCATGGAACCTCCAGGCTTGGGTCGCCCCCCGTAGACGCTGCTCTCTGCCGAGTGCAGAGAGTAACTCCTTTATTAGGGCTGGGGGCGGGTGTCCTGAGTCCCTGTACAGAGGCCTCTGCCTTGTGTTCCTCCTCCTTCCTCAGGAGCCAGGGTTCTTCTGAATTTCAGCCAGAGCTGCCAGTCCCCAGAGAAGTTCCAGGAACTGTGGACAAGAGTTGGACTTTACAATTTTGGAAAAAAGAAGGAGGATGCTACTTGGAGAAGCTCCTTTCATTTTGATTCTAGTCAAAGCAACACAGGCTTGTTTTCAGTCACACCAGAAAGTATTTGCAAACGTGTTTGGTGTTTGACAGGAGAACGAGGCCGTCAAGGAGCTCAGATGTGGAATTTCCCCGCCCCTGAGAGCTAAGCCAGGCGCCGCGTTCTATTTTTGAGAAAACAGCAGGAAGCAACAAGCAGGTAGATGGCTTCTGGAACCAGGAGCCCTAACCTAGACAGAACCCACGGAGAAATGTCGATGGAGATGCCAGAGGTCGAGGACCAGAAAGGAACAAGGTCAGTTCCTCCCAAATGACTCCAGTTTCAGTCTGAGGGAGCTGTACACAGGCTCTTGGGAAAGAGACACAGACCAAAAGGGGCTCTAGGGTCACAGAGGTGCCTACCTCGACTTTGCTGTCACAGGATCCCAATAACCCACTCAAAACTCATTTATCTTCTATGTCTAATCTACCCCTTGTCCAGAGAGAAATGAGTATTTCCATTTTATTGAAATATTGTATTTAATACATTATAATGAAACACTTAGATTTAAATGAATCCATTATGCAGAAAGCACTTAATGTTGGTGTTCTCTTGGGCCTCTCCCCACCTTCCTACATGCTCCCACCTCTTTGTGGGGCTATGAATCCTACTGAGGACAGCAGAAGCAGAGAACTTTAAGGTTGGAGTACTGGTCTCTTCAAGATGGCTCCCAGGCGCCCGAGGTAGGAGAGAGTGGCAACAGAAGTTTTTGAAAAAGCATTTCAAGTCTTCAGGGGTAAATTATTTGGTCAACAAGTATTCATTGAGAACTTACCACATGCCCAAAACTGGGTTAGGAAGTAAAAAGTAAAAACCAAAATGGCACGTTGTGATCAAGTGCAATGAGGGAAACCGGTACCGAAGTGAAGAACAGCTGGGGACGGGGCAAAGACCTGAGGAGATGAGGCGTGAGTGAGACTTGAAGGATCACACCTTCCGGGGGGGGGGGGGGGATCATTTTAGCCGAGGGACAGAACAGCACTGGTGAAGGCCCCTAGGGTGACGAAGAGGTGTGTTTTTGAGGAACTGCCCCTGAGTGAAGCTGGAACTTGTGGGTGGGAGGGGAAGTGGAAGGAGCGGGTTATAGAAACTAGATTTTATTTCAAATGCAGAAAAAAAAAAAACAAAAAAACCCAGAGTGGTATTAAGCAGGGGAACAGTATGATCTACGTTGTAAGGAGATCACTCCTAATGAACTGTGGAGAACGGCTTGCTGGGAGTTAAGAAGGGAGGCAAGACCACCAGTCAGGAGGCTGTTGGAACTGTGGACAGGAAGGGGTAGGTGGCCTGGATTGAGGCAGCGCCAGGGGACTAGTCCTCAAGATTCGTTTGGAATTATTTTGGAGAATCAACAAAACCTCCTGAGAGGTAAGAGAAAAATGAAAGATACTGATACCTCGCCTGAATACAGAGATGGGATTGACTAGGGCAGGGATAGGGGAAGGGGACTGATCAGAGTTACCTCACGTCTGTAAGACATACAAAAGGTGTCCCATGTCATTTGACCTTGAATCTAGAGGGAGATATGATTCTGTGTACAGGTGGTGGTGGAGCTCATCGTAGTAAGAGGTGAGAGAAGAGGAAGCTGCAGGCCCCAGCTCTTCAGCACCCGAGTTTAAAGCTGGGACTGGGTGACAGAGGGAGATCCAGGAATGGGGACAGAGAAGGGAGAAGGAAAACCAGGAGTATGGAATTCCGGACGCCTAAGCACAGAGAAATGGAAGGTATTGCTTCATAATATAACAGCACTGGTACTGAGTTTTGACTGTAGACGGCTCGAGACAATGTTTGCTTGTAACAACACAGTAAACTCTACTCGTGTGGCACTTACCTACAGCATCATGGATTTGTTGGCTAAGCCTTTGAATCAAATGACCACTGTGGCCTTTTCACAAAGTCAGGTGTTGGAGGAAGAGCTGCCATTTGGAGAACTGGGTTTGTTTGAGCTCACATAGTTGAGCTGAGTGAGTTCGGGCCGTGGCTTCTTGGAGCCGTCCCCCCTGTGCACACTGGAGACACCCGCCCCGTCTCCTGCATAGGGTGGGCCTGTGGGCCGCATGGAAGGGCTGTCTGTGAAAGCCGGCATTACTCACAAGACCACAATACTATTTCTAAAACAGAACGTCGGCAAGGAAGGCCAATGCCCTCACCCCCGGGTAGGCCCCGCTTGAGCTGTTCAAAAGCTATAGTCAACAGCTGACCATTAGACTCTTAAGGTAAATGAACACACATTCCTGGGTATAAAAAAAACATGGCTTGGTAATGAATCTCAACCTAATGGTGACTCCATGTCAGTCCTGACGAATCCAGGTTCCTGTTTTCCAGGATCCTTGGCATCACATTTAGGTCTGAACCGCTTTCTCTGGTGAGTGGGTAAGTGGGGAGGAACTGAGTGGGGAGGAGCGCGCAAGGCCGGCCGAAGCCACCTCAAATCAGCGGTTTCTCTCCTCCCCAAAGCCTTTCTGCCCTGCCCACGAAGGTTGATCGGGGCCGGCGGTGGGGGGCGGGGGGAGGGGGTCCTGGGCCCGGCTCTGCTGCAGTCCCTTGGGAGCCTGTGACACAGAGTCCCCAGTACTGTTCTTAGATGCTGGTCTGGCAGGCCTGGGGCAGGGCCCAGAACTTGCCCTCGAGCTCCCCAGGAGGACTGTGAGGCAGGCATGGGTGCCGAGCCACGCATTTATTTCTGTGCTTGTCGCTGGGATAAAATGTTTCAGCAGTCAGGCAGAACTTTCTCTGAATGCTATGAAATGTTTGTAAACAAGGACTTTTCATGGGGGGGGTGAGGGAACCCCCGTTTCACACAAACCACAGGGTGTGATTAGCAAGCCACTGTGAAAGGGAAAACACAGGGGAACCTCAGTCCCCAAAGAACCTCCGCAGAAGAGGAAAGCAACTACATATGTGACGGTTTCAAGATGGGGCCTGTGGAAGCTTCCAGATTAGCTTGTTAGCACGTCCCAACCCAGCTCCCAGGCTCAGGCAGCCTCTTGCTGACAGGTGCACCCACTGGGTTGCTAAGATTCTAGGCTGCCGCTGAAGCGAGGCAGCAGTCAATTCAAATGAGCGGCACATCATCACCTCCTGCTCTCGAGGTGCATTTGTTTCCTTTCAGTCCACATAGAGCACCTGCAAGTTTTCTTCCCTTTGTGACGACAGCCCTTGCAGGAGCGTCTTCTTGTAAGCGCTCCCTCAGCCACTACAGGTATCCCCTCACTGCATCTGTAGAAGGAAAGGACCAAAAGACAAGATCTTGCCACTAAACCCAGAAGGCTTTGTAACGGACAGAGACATAGGAAGGGTGAGGGCACAAGGCAAACCACCAGCCGGCACGCTCCCCTGCGGGGGCCTGCGATCCCGGGCTGTGTGCAGTAGGCTGCCTTCTGTTTTGTTCTGAGTCTCCTTGAAGTCTGTGTTCTATGATCTAGAAAATGATTTATTTGTGTCGAACTGCTGATGGAAAAGCAATGCTTTCCCTCAAAAAGGTCGACAGGAAGCAGCGGGAGAGTTGTAAGCACCCACATTTAGACATGTTGAGACCTTAGTGGGCTGGCTTCACACGGGCGACAAGCATTTATTTCTGTTTGAACAGTCAGCACTTTCTCTGAATGCCATAAAATGTTTGTAAACAATGACCTTTTTGTGGGGGGCTCTAAACTTTAGACTCTAAAGAAAGCATCCAATCACTCATTCACAACAGAGCAAAACTTTCACACTTTTTTTGAGAAAATGATCTTTCAAGTATACAATCCCAAATTCAGTGCTTTTTGGGTATTAACTTTCATAAAAATGACGTTTGCTACCACTGTGCTAAGGTCCTGAGGGGTGTTTATACAGACTGTACAAATGAGGCAAACGGGTATTGGTGCAGGATCCCTTTGCAAATGAAGATCAAAGTCAAAAAGAAAAAAACAAATTCACTTTATTTTAAAGACAATGATTGGCATACAGAAGGTATGCACCAGCATAAAATAAACTTTCATGAAAAGCATTAAAATCCATTATAAATTAATTTATTAAATAGGTATTTGGTATATGTGATGGTTTTATTAGATATTACTCTTATTTATTGCCAACCCCCTCCCCCAAAGTCAAACAAATCAGAAAATCTCATTAACTCCAATTTACACTAAATAATTTATTTTCCCAAAATGTGTATGTGTTTCTGAGATGTGACACATGATACAGTTCAATTGGTCATTCTCTATCAATCATAATATGACAGGACACAAGAGGCTAAAAATGGCTCATCATAATTTATTTTATGTTAAAATGTACAGCTTTTTTTTGTTTGTTTTTTTTTCTTTTTTTTTTTTTTGAAGTGACTGACTAAAAAGAGAACAGATAAATACAAGAGTGTCGCTGGCTCCTATTTTATACAAGGATTACGCCTCTCCTGCTTGGCCCTTACAGTCACCCTGTACAGGTACAAAGGCTACAAAAAAGGAAGCAATATAAACAGACACAAATAACTTTTTTTGCTTTTTTTACATGCGGTTTGTAAGCTTAGTTTGAGCTATTCACAAGCTACTTCTCTATTTTTCCTTAAAAAATAACTCCAATATTTTATAAAGATAGAAAAATCTACAGATGGAATGAAAATGTAAAGTTAGAGGCATTTCCATAAAATAGCAACTTTACACCAAATTCACTATTTTTTTTTTTAAATCCTGCCAAGTATTTGGACATATATGAAATGTTTCAAAACCTGACAGATAAACACTGAGATATGCTTCATTCAATAAACAGAAGTCTGCATTTATAAAACAGAAAGCTGCCTTTTTTCCCCAAAGAAATCTGTCACCAAAATGGAAAAGGGTCTTAACTTTACACCAAACATTTAGCAATAAAACCCTTTTTGACTAACCAAATGGGAATAGCTTTTATAGCTCTTGACAGTTTTATAATTAACAAAAATATAGTTTTTTTTTAAACCCTCAAATTAGGGCACCCTAATCAAGGCAAAAAACTTAAGAAATGGCTTACTGTTAGCACAACACTTGTACAGTACTACAAAATGCACTGTCACTAACAAAGACATTAGCGGCATGCTGAAGTGTCACCTTAAACAAAATATACAGTAACTGAAATGCTAAAGGCATTTACATGGAGTGGACAGGGAAGGAAAAAAAAAAAAAGTTCGAGGTTCCGTATTAAAAAAGATAATCTGGTGGGGGCGGGGCTTGATATCCACATCATTTAATGGAAGCAGGCACAACAAGTGGCTGCTTTCAAATTGTAGTCCAGAGAGGCCTTCCTTTGCAGAGAATTTCATATAAAAGTAACAGAAACAAAGATACGAAAAAAGAAAAAGGAAAAAAAGAAAAACAACTTGTATAAGGCTTTCTGCTGCATACAGCTTTTTTTTTTTTTTTTAAATAAATGGTGCCAACAAATGTTTTTGCATTCACACCAATTGCTGGTTTTGAAATCGTACTCTTCGAAGGTATTTGTGCAGATTCAATCCAATAGTGATGCCCAGGGGGAGGGGGGGGCCGCGGATCTCGTGACTGCCCCTGTTGCCTACCTTCTCATGTAGGAGCCATTGAGAGACTGTTTGGACATGCCGGTGTTCATGTAGCCGTGATGTCCGGGGGCCGTGTACATCATGTTACCGTGGGGCGGGGTCTGCATTGGCTGCTGGGCATATGGCTGGGTTCCCATCATGCCCATCTGCATCTGCATAGGGTATTGGGGTGTTTGATTCATGTAGCCGTGATTGCTGTGGTAGCCACTGTTCATCATCGGCTGGGACATGCTGTACCCATTCATGGCATTGAGCGTATTCATGTTCATGTTCACAGAGTTGACGTTGTAGGCTGGGGCTGGCATCAGGTTCACGCTCATGTTCATGCCTCTCTGCATGGTTAAAGTCCGTGCAGGACCCTGCATGGCTACAGTCTGGGAGCGCCCGTAGATCTGTGACTGATGCGTGGCGGCGGCTGGTGACAGAGATGCCGATTTGGTTCTCATGGAGACGTGGCCCTTGCCGGCGATCTGGGTTTGCAGTCTTTGGCTGTGGGAGATGCCGATATTCGATGCAGCCATGTTCCGCTGCAGAAGAGGCGGTGGCAGGTTCATCGGAGGAGGAGTCAGGTTGGGGGGTGGGGTCATGGTAGCTTGTGCTTGGGGTCCCCCGGGGACAGAGTGCGGAGACTGAGAAAGCTGAACAAGCCCAGTGTTACTTAACGGTGTGGACAAAGAGGCACTGTTTGCATAGGAAGTTACAGCAGCGGAATGGCTGTAAGGCAATGAATGATCAATCAGTGTATTAGTTAACTGCTGTAGTTTGGCAAGGCTGAAGGTGGCTGATGGCTGTGGGTAATGCCCAGCCCCAAAATCACTCTGGCCCATCCGCTCATACAGGCCGAGGTTGGCGCTGCCCGTCTCGGGGATCTCGGCCAGCTGCATGGGTGGCGTGAAGTTGGCGGCCATGCTGCACTGGGCCAGCTGCTGGCTGCTGCTCGGGGGCCTCTCCACCACACAGCCTTGAGGAGACTTGACGCTGCAGGTCGGGGGCGAGCTGATGCTGGTCTGCTGCAGCATGCTGCAGCTGCCGCTGATGTTGGACATCTGCTGGGTGACGGCGCAGCTGCTCTGTGTCAGGTTGCTAGAGGTGAGGCTGCTGTACGAGCAGCTATTCTGCGAGGAGCCGTTTCCGCAAATGCTGCCGCCCATGGTAGAATCGTAGCTACTCGGGTTTTCGTAGTTCTCCGTGGTGCTCTCGATGCTGCCCAGGTCGCTGAACCCGCTGTCCACGACTTGCTGGGAGTGGTCAGACACCGACGGCACGTCCATCATCGGACTGGTCTCCATGTTCTGCAAAGACGGCACCGAGATGGCACTTTGATCGGGGCTGATTTGGGCGTAGCTGTTCTCCAGGGCGGGGACGCTCGGGCTGTTGACAGAACGGACCGACTGGCCAGGATGCGAATGGACGGATGAAACGGGGCTACTGTGGTCTGACTGCTGGCAGTCGTCCAGAGTGGCGGCGATCTGTGGACTTTGGTCTGCACGGGTGTAGTTCTGTAGGCTTCTGCAGGCCTCTTGGGTCTCGGTGCAATCCTGGAAAGTGTCATCCTGTTCACTGTTCTCCTGGGTTAAGGACTGGACCGCCTGAACGGTCTCGGAGTCAATTTCCATGGTTGCACTGTTCCTCTCTTTGAACTCAGCACCCGCTGCTTCACTGCTCTTTCGGTCCTGCTTCTGTGCCTGTTCTGGGGATTCCTCGTCGGATTCAGGTGCAGCCTCAGGGTCTCCAGCAAGCTCCTTGGGTTCGCTGTTACAAGCAGCTGCAAGGTCAACGCCACAGTCCATTAAGACCTCTGAGTTCGAATGACTAGGCTGGACACTAAGGTCTAAAAAAGCCTCCTGGTTTTCCAGGACTTCTTTGAAGGCCTCTCTTGGGCGTTCTTCCTTCTCCCCTTCTGCACACTCCATGTGACTGTCATCTTCGTCATCTGCGTCATGACCCTCGTTGTGAGATGGCTCTTCCTCCTCTTCTTCCTCTTCTTCATGATCGTCCAAGGGAACAGGGTCGTCTTTGTCCAAGCAGACTTCTGATTCTTCTTTCTCCTGACTTTTAGCACCACCTGGGTCTTTTTCTACATTTTCTTCCTCCTCCTCCTCTTCCTCCTCTTCTTCCTCCTCCTCCTCCTCCTCCTCATCTTCTTCTTCCTCCTCCTCTTCCTCTTCCTCCTCAGGTTTGATCAGATCATCTTCTGGTTTTTCACCCGGTGATTTATTTGGACTTATAGGTGCACATGTTTCGTCCCTTCTGTTTTCGTCCCGAGGCAGCAGGGGCTCCACGGTTTCCTTGACCTCCTCCTCAATCCTGGTGGGAGTGGGGCTGGTTTTGTCCTCCGGAGTCTCCTTCTGTTCTTCTACTGTTATCTGGTCATCGGGTTCCATGGGTGTTTCTGGCGGGGTGTACAAGTTCAGTTTAAATCCAGTCTTCCTCTCTTTGTTCGGCCTCCACTTAGACAGACCACGTTTTGTTCCTTTTGGCCATACTTGTTTGCACTTTAGAGGTTCGGGATTGTCTCTACTGCCGTCTTTCAAGTTATCTGTATCATCATCCATATTGTCTTAGCGAAGAGACAGAAATGGGAGAAAGAAAAACAAAGTCTTAGAAAGCATCACCTTGAACAACTTGAATTCATTCTTCTGGATTAGTATACACTGCTTCTGATTTCAAGAGTTGATAAAGATAAAATCAAAACTAATATAGAATCATATTGTGCTATATATAAACCAAGTAAAGAACCTAGGTCTGGGAAAATAACAAATGTCTCACATAGTCCCTCCCTTCCCCCTCCTCCCCACTCTAACAGAAAGTTGTGCTTTTTATAGAAAGTACATGGATATAGACAACTATAATAAACTGCTTTGAGTTTAACAAATAGGTCATTCTGATGTAAAAGTCCAGAAGTTCCACAATGTTAAAAAAATCAATTTGAACACGTACAAATTAGAAACTACAGGGGAAAAGGGACTAATGCTAGCTCATCTCCCAAACACCACTGTCAAGGAGAAATGAACAGAAGCCTAACTCACATAACTATCCTGAGTAAGTGAACTCCTGTTTGTGGATTTACTAGATTTTAAATGATCTCGGATGACATTATTTACTTTGATTTGAATGTTCTCTCTGGCATTAAAATAAACTGCACCTCTGACACAAATGAAAAAATACCTAAATAAACCTAATACAAATGCATCTGTAATCTACTAGAGGATCATTTTTGCATGACACAAACTATAATGCATTTACCATGAAATGATAGAAAATTTAAACTATAGGTATTCTTTTGATCACTAATTCTGTCCACATTGTATTTAGGATCAATTTCCTACTCAAGTGTAAGGTTTGAATGCTATAGTAAATAAGAAACAAACCCTAATTGTCATGTTCATTTTAACTCAGCTAATCTTATTTCTACTGTAACTTTCTGCACATATGAATATAAAGAGATTTGTAAATATATTTATCTACATATAAGCAAGCAAACAAATAAGTAAATGAATAAATACAAATATACAAGATCTTTAGAAAGAAAGTTAAAGCTCACACTGATCTCCTGGAAGGGTCAATGTAACGGAAAAGCTTTACAAAGAAAAACAGCCTGATTACAAACATTACTTTGGAAAACAGAAGATCTCACATTCAATGTGGAACAGAGATCCCTTCTGCCAGAATTGAGATCCAATCCATTGGATTGGTTCCATCCAATCAGGGTAAGCTTAGTTCTTTTATGGAATAAAAGGATTACACATAAACTTACCGACAAGTATTACACTCAAACTGGCTAGCTGAGAAGAACACAAGACTGAGGCAGACTGATTCCTTCAGAAGTACAAAGTACAATACCCAATTAACAGTCACTTCAAGGTGTCCAAATGGTTTATTTCCAGTCACACGGGCGGGTAACAGTCATGCCAATCAATGCCCCTGGATTCCACACGCTACTGGACCTACCAGCTTTTGTAGGAACGCTGCTCTAAATCAGAAGATGAGTTTCCTGATAATTAAGGAGATCCTGAAAGGAATCGGGTAACATGGCCACTTAGAATTGTAAAGGCCAATGGCCCAGAGTGGGGAATAAAGGTAGTGATGATTCCTTTACAGGCTCCTGAAAAGAAGTGGAAATAAGGCTCAATGTCTACACAAAAAAAAAATATCTCACTGCTGTGTGTCGTTGCTGCTGTTTGTTTAAAGAAACCAAAGAACAGGGGCACCTGGGTGGCTCACTCAGTTGGGCACATGACTCTTGGTTTTGGCTCAGGTCATGATTTCACGGGTAGTGAGACAAAGTCCTGCGTGGGCTCTGCACCCAGCAGGGAGTCTGCCTGAAAGATTCTTTCCCTCTGCCCCTCACCGTCCCTCAAATAGATATATAAATCTTTAGAAAAAGAAAACAAAAGGAAAGGAAAGAAAAAGAAAAAAAAAAGAAACTGAAGAATTGGATTCTTTATACTCAGGGTTAAGATGTCATTCTGTCAGCAAACCACTATACATAGCAACAGTATTCCTGTTAATTATGAAGGTCAGGAAGATGGTTGCTCATGCCCTTAAACCTGTGGCTTTCCTTTTTTTTCTTTAAGATTTTATTTTTTAAGTAATCGCTACACCAAACATGGGACTAGAACTAACAACCAGGAGATCGAGTTGATGTTTCACCCACTGAGCCAAGCGCCCCAAAGTGTGGCTTCGCAAAAGCAAAAGACACCAGCAGTTCCCAAGGAAACGAGATGGTCTATTTCTATATTAGAAGAGATACTAGAATAAGTTTTTAAACAGAATCATTTCAGCTGTAGAGCAGAGAGACTGTCCAGAGATCCTTGGGATTCAGCGGGGAACTTAGAAGCCAAGCCAGAAGGCAAGAAATGGTTGCTTTTAAACAGGGCATTAAAGACAATTCACTGTGTTAGCACTTTTTTTTTTTTAAGAGGATGGGGTGGGGTGTCCCTGCCAACAGCAAATTATA
Organism: Nasua narica; assembly: GCA_028533885.1. NCBI lineage: Eukaryota > Metazoa > Chordata > Mammalia > Carnivora > Procyonidae > Nasua > Nasua narica. Next base: position 29,003,083 of record CM052812.1, on the reverse strand, counting down.
AAACAGTAATTTAAAAGGAAGGACAATTTCTTGATTTCCACATTATCCTATGTTATCAAAGCTAATACTGGTGGTGTGGGTAAGTTTAAATGATTCTTGATAATAATGTATCCTAAGACACCACTAATTGTAAGCTGCATCATTGATTTACTAAATTTATTTTTCAGGAAGAAAGAAACTATGGCATTCGATGCCGACACTGACAGGAATATAAACCCTGATTCTGGAAATAGTAAGTATGGGGGAAAAAAGTACCCGTGAGAATCAAGGAGATGCAGTGTGTCTCTCTTACTGAAAGACTTCAGAGTTTTGGGGGATACACCCATTTCTGGAAAGTAAGATGAACCCACCTAGAGGAAGGTTCTGGCCTGAGAAGCTGTTTAAAATCAAATCCAATTCCAGGAAGAAGGGATAGAACCTTTTATGAATGAGAGAGGACAGATGAACTCTTACTCCTGGTGAGTCGGCACAACCTCCGAGCTGCCTCTGGGTGGTCACACACGAAACATGCACAAAGGATCAGATTTTTATAATCCCTCCACTTACTTCGACAAGGGTCAGCATTCTTAAAACAATGATTGTCTTTTTCTTCGTCTTCCTCTGTTTGTCTTTTCTTCCCAGGCTGATGCTGGAATGCCTTTCTCAGGATTGGCTTCCCGCTGTCTTCCTCCACTTCAATCTCACAGGTCGGCTCCAGGTGCGGCATTGGCCTCTCTTCATCTGAGTTGTCAAAGGGCTCGTTCAGGACTTCCGTCGTCTCAGAAATGGTCTCAGTTGTTACGCTGCTGTTGATCCTCCTGCGTTTACGACCCCTTTTCTTCTTTAGCACAAAAGGCCTCTGAAATTAATTCCAAACATAATACATAAGAGTTCATGAGAAATTAAATGGTTGAGTCGATAGGCAGCAAACATGTACCGAAGGCCTGTCTGAGTATCTTACACGTAGAGACTTCAGTAATGCCTTTGTACTTAACCTTCCCTCTGATGTTTAACATCCCTCTTGGGCTCTAACTACACAGGCAAGTGTTTTCCAAATAAGACAGTTGTTTACTCAAGAAGATGCTTTGAGAGGGAACATCGCCTCAGCTTAACTGTAGATTTTAAAAGTGAAGGTTTGCATCCATTTTCCAGTGGTACTTGCGGACTTCAACATCCTGTACCTCATCGCTATTCAGTCATCACGGACACAGATGTTTCCATAAATGTTGCAATAATTGACTAGCCACTGGGTCACTCATTTAATACTTGATAACTGTGCACGGAGCACCTGCTAATATGCAAAGCGCTGTAGGAGATCCAACGGTGTACAAGACTAACCTCGTTCCCTGTTTCACAGGACTTTAGAATGAGGAAAAGGGGAATAGGACAGGGGATTAGAAGACAGGATTATTCTACTGTTTAAAATGTTAAGAGTCATGTATTGATGACTGCAAGGATGTCAGCAACTGATAATTCCATAAAGTATTATAGAAGGCATCTAAAGAACAAAAACACATGTGAAATCTGTCTTATCTATTTAAGATATGAATTTTTTTCCCTCTAATTGCACCATAGGCTGGCACAGATGACTCTCCATGATGGCAAGTTATAAAATACTTTCACCCAAGCAAAAAAGTATTTAATGAGACAAAACTAAAATACAGGAATAACCCATTTGCTGCTAAAATGTAATCTGTCAACAAGGGCCTGAAAAATTATTTAAAATAGTTTGCAAAGACGGTTCAATATACTTGGTTAAAACTCAGACTCTAAATAAACTATCTAAGAATTACTGTAGGCTCATATTAACTTTCTCAATGTTCACATGTAAATCTGGTAATCATATTCTGTAATTTACCATTTATGGTTATTAACACTCCCAGTCGGCCTGTCCTCACTAACCCACTAGAATTTACCCAAACATGAGTACAGCCAATATAAAGAACTGGTTTTCTCCAGACAGAATCCGTTTATATGGTGGGAATCCATATCATGTCTTAGATAATTCTGGTTTTTGGTGTTTTTAAAACAAATTTCTTTTGTAGTACATATATAACACCTGAATACATTTTCCTTGTAAGAAACCCAAAGATGACTCCCAAGCCTGCAGTTTACTTTCTGGGATGCTCTTTTCTACCCCTGTTGCCCTAGTGACCCTTCCACTAACAGCCCACCAGGCTGGGAGTTAGGACAGCAGGTTCTTCGAGAGGCAGTACGCAGGATGACCTTGGGGCAGAGCCTCAACTTGTGTTATTTCTGTTAAATCTTGGCTATACTAATAGCTGCTCCCTCATCATATTACAGATACCGAAGACAAAGATATCAGATCTGTGTTGAACAATTAATTACCTAAGAATAAAATCAATTTTTTACTTTCTGCACAAGGTATATCTAGAGAGACCACCAGGCTACAAGAAATTTCAGCACTGTGACTTGGCCACAAAGGCAAAGCATCAGCAACAACATGGAGAGCCAGAAATACCTTTTTACAATTCTTTGCCAGGAACAAAAAAAAGAAATAGTTAGCAGGAGCGCTGGGCTTGGAGTGGGGGTACCCATCTGGTTCTGGCTCCATCTCTAAGGAGTTGTGTGACCTTGGACAAGTCTCCTAGCCTCCTTCAGCCTTGGTGTTTTCATCAAAATGCACTGAAGGGTGGTTTAAGTGCTGTCTAGGGCCTTTTTCTGCTCCCGGAGTCTGACTTACTCTAGTCCCACAAACCAGCAGGTGGCAGTAACTACTAGACGAGGAAACCCGCCTGTCCCTACTTTCCTGTCCCAGCACTAACAAACCTCAAAAAGTAAACACAATCATGACTGTAAGATAAACGACGATGATTGATATATGATCACCAGGACTGAATACAAATAAACCACATCTAAAGAATAGAGAGTGAAACAAATACTAATAGATTGCTTGCAATGACAAGATTTGATTGAAACGGACTCAAGACTGCAGATCTAAACAGACACATACCTTTCTCTTTATGGCAACTGATTGTGGTTTAGTCAATCTTGGAGGAGAACTCTGAATATTTTCTTCTTCTTCCTCCTCTTCCTCCTCGTCGTCCTCCTCCTCCTCTTCCTCCTCCTCCTCCTCCTCCTCTTCCTCCTCCTCCTCTTCCTCTTCCTCCTCTTCTTCACTGCTATCTTTAGACAGCTCCATCAGCTGCCCTCGCTCCCCTGCCACTGGCCGGCTCTCCGGGGAATGCAAATATTTATTTTTCGATTGTACTTTTGCAGGTGATTGCCTACTGTTCGCTCTAGAGGACAGGATTTCTTGCTCCTCCTTTTCCCAGCAGCTAGCTTGTTCCATTAGCCGCTCAGCCTAAGGCGGGGAGGGTAAAAATGGTTGGCCAGTGAAAGGGCAGTTAAGCCAGAGCCTCTAAGGATCAAAGGCAAAGAATCTCTTAAGTCCTTTCTGACCAGGACAGTTAGCCAGCCAAGCAACATTCCAGCTGCATCATCTCAGGGCTCTTTTGCATCAGTTAGGATAACAAATCAAAGAAGATTGGGTTTCATGGGATATTTAGCAGTATTAATGATGCAGCGAATTGATTTGAGTCCTTTATCACTACATTACATGCTCACTGGCATGGAGCACTTTAAGCAAGTTCATAAACACAAAGAATCGATTGACACTGCAGCCTTGGAGCTCAGCACCAAATGTGATCTGATTACATGCTGTCACTAGTGAAAAATGCAGCTTTGTGATCAATGATAAATGTTTCATTTTTCATACTCAATTCAATAAAATTATCATGTCTTACCATAGAACCTCCGTTAGGATAAATTAGTGCCGTATCATTTCACAAGCTCTCTCTACATAACCAAGCCTTTGACAACGACGGTAATGACTTTCTTAGCTTAAGAATGCTGCAAGATTGAAGTCGCACAACTTAGGCAGATAAGCCCATCATTACCTCTTTCTCAGCTTCCCGCTCTTCTTCAGAAACCGCAGCATTAGAAATTAAAATTGGGGTCCACCTTAGACTTTCTGGATCAAGTTCATTGGTCCGGGAACAGGTTTTCAGCTTTTCCATGTGGCCCAATATCAACTTTTCCCTTCTAATGATGACAAATCTGCAGTGTGATGAGACAGAAAGAGGTGCAGTCAAAAGGTGAAATTTCATTTCACCTTCACACATTGACAAATGCTAGCAATGTTACCCAGGGTACGACTGATGAGAAAGCTCATCAATGAAAAGGGATGGCAAATGGAAACCTGACCAGCAAAAAAGTATCACTTCCTGTTTTCTATTTAGGAGAAAGGTTTTGATAATACCGTCTATCGACCTCTTATCTTAAACTGGAACATATCCCCCTAACGCCAGGGACCCTTCCTGGTGTAATCTACTGGAGAGGCAGCCCAGGCATTGGTACTCGCCTGCCATCCCGCTTGTCAATCATGTGGAGGTGCTGTAGAGTGGTGGCAATGTCATGGGGGCACATGCCCGTGGCTCTGCTGATGGCCTTGATGCTGATGTGCCTCTCCTGGTGGCGGTAGAGATATTCTAAGATGACGCTCTTCCAGTAGGCCAGGTAGGAGAGGCGGCCCAGATCAGAGAGTGGCTTCTCAGGAGACCCTGCCTGGCCTTCTCTTCTAGAAAGCAAATAGCCTAGGGCAGAAAAAGCCAAAGTCGACCTCACTGTGGTGTTTTCAGACATTGGAACGGAGGGGCCACTTGGAAATAACCTAAGTAGCCATAAGGTAAAAACAGCACATCAGACTTTATGTGTGCGGTCCTTCTCGGTTACAGTGATCTGATCTCCATCAAGTTTATGCTTCTGAACCTTTCGTAGTAGCACTCTAAGTCAATTCCCATAGCCAGCGGCAGCGTTCCAAATACACGTCATGGCATATTTAACAAAGCTCAGGTTGAGGACGTTACTTCTGATCAATTTTAACATCCAAGTTTCCCACCAGCTTTAGATTCTTTCAAAAAACGAAATGTCAGGCACTTACTCCGAAAGCCTGTCGAGGGACCACCCCAAACATTAATGGGCAAGTTGTTTTCCACAGGAAGGACCTAATGACCCTTTGACAGCTGGGTCTTAATAAAAGAGAAGGGTCTCTGTTGACTCGGATTCTATATTGCTTGTTACATTTAACTAGCGGCTGATCTGAAGCTTTGTTTTAGGACTAATGAAAGAATGTCTTTTAAGTCAACTGCTGCAACTCATATCAGCTCCGCTAGCGCTACTTTCACTCCTTTCATGTAAATTAATTTATAATCCAAGCCCAGAACGCTGCTTCTCCAAATTAAAACAAAACAACCTCCTTAAAACAAACTGTTTCATGTATATTCAGAAAATCCCTGAGCACGGTAAGCTTCTGAATGTACACTCTACAGCATTACGGTGAAGGCTCCTTGGCATAGGGACTTTAAAATGATTTAAAACTTTAAATCCACTTGAAGGTAATGAATGAAAGCTGGCAGCTGCCTTGGTAATTAAGAGCCACTTACGGAGTAGAGAAGAAATGCTATAAACTAATGATGTCTACCTTGCTCTAATTATCGATTTCAATAGCCTCACCTTCATGAACTTCCTAAATTTAAACAAACATCAGCCACATACAGTAGGTGGCAGCAATTACAAAATCATGGTGCTCTGTAAACCACCCAAATCTTCTTTATCTACATTTCCAAAATGGCTGCAGTCTCAAGAATTTTCTCAATTCTGGATTTTTTTTCTTAGAAGGAGAAATCAGGCCTCTGACGCTTTCTCCTACCTCTCAAAATCACTGCAGATAATGCAGAAAGAGAGAACAAGAAATCCAACCTGACCCTAGAGGGGTGTAACCACAGCATTTCGCCTTTTGACGGTTTTAATCTGAATGTCATTACAAAGAATAAGCATATATTTAACTTTGGGCTTTCAGGAAGTCCTCTGACTTATTTGTCTCCCTAACTCAAGTTTAAGTGTAACGTAGATGACTGAATGCAAACCAGCACCACAAAATTTTCCAGTCAAACCGCTGTCGACACGTCATTCAGCTGCAGAGAGAGGCTCTCAGGAGCAGTGTGTCAGGAATGCTAACAGTGATGCCCGCCGTGCTCAACCCAGCCCAGATCATGCCCTGTCAGTTCAGAGAAGAGCGCTCTGCCACTCAAGGACAAAGGGTGCCCAGACCTCAGACACAGATAACTGGCACGTCCGTCACCTGCCTCCTAAGTGCTTGGCACATGCTGAGAAATTTACCCAGTTGGCAGGAGGACCCAGCTCTGTGCCTGTGCTGGGTGGAGAAGACCACAGTGTCCGGGCTATGGAACTATTCCCCCTGTGACCATGAGATCCCATAGTTAAAAGTCTCCTGCAATGACTGTGAAATTCCCTAGCCCCTCACTGGTTCTTATCTGAACTCCGCAGTTAGGGACAGAGAACCCCACTCCTGCAGCCCAGCAGTAAGATTCCATTACAACCAAAGCAGTCGGAAGGCGGTAGTACCCGGCCTACCTTCTGTTCTCCCCTACTATGAGCAACCTTGCCGAGGAAGCACATGGATTTCTTTGTTCTGTCTTCTCTTCCCTCAATCCCTACCCCGGGCTCAGCCGGAGTCCCCCCCCCCCATTTTATACAGCTGTTCACGTTTTCACCCCGAGGCAGCATGAATACACCTTTATCGAGGCCTCGGCCCCAAGTGCTCAGGCCCCCTGCAACTCCCAGGCAACCTGGGTTCTGAGGAGACCCTTTCGGCATAAAGTTTTCAGCACCTGCGATTCACACCACGGTAAGTGGCGGTCTCTGGGGACACCGCCTCGGACATGGTGTGCGGTCTGTGGCCGCCACCGCCACGGCAGAGTCCTGGGGGCCAGGGTGCGCTGGGGAGGCAGCAGCAGGGCACCAAGCCCCTCTGAGCATGCGTACACAGAGCCCGCTGAGCCCACTGGACTTTCATTGCAAGCACCGCACAGCGCGCCAGGGAAGGCCACACGGCCGGAAGGCTACCAACATCTGCCATCAGGTGATACTCTCCTGGGTGCTGGGGAGAAAAAATTGCACACCAAAACTCCCACCAGAAAACATCAAGCATTGATGCTGGGCACCAATGTTTCAGACCACACACGCCACTGTCTAAAGGTGTCTCTGCATTGCCTTAAGTTAGTTTTTCCTTCTTTGGCTCGGGGACCCTCACGGAGCTTATCCCAATGGAAGGAACTTGCACTTAAGCTGAAAGCCATTTATAAGTCCACAGTCTCCTCCTGAAGGGGCCATTTTTAAATTAAACGGAATCCATTTCCACAATTAAAATGACCGAAGGTCAATTTCTGATTCCTTACAACTTGTATTTTTAAATCACTTGTAACATGTTAAAATATAGAGCTTAGAAAACAGAGTTGTCTACTGTACTCCACCGGTGCACTAGGTTGACACAGAATTGAAACTTCACCTGCAGGAGGCACTTTCCCTCAAAAAAGTTGTCCCTGGTAGCACTTCACTACTCTGACCTTTGTTTTCTTTCTTTCTTTCTTTTAAAGGTTTGTTTGTTTGTTTGTTTGTTTGTTTATTTGACAGAGGGAGAGATACAGCGAGAGAGGGAACACAAGCAGGGGGAGCTGGAGAGGGAGAAGCAGGCCTCCGCAGAGCAGGGAGCCCGATGCAGGACTCGATCCCAGGACCCTGGGATCACAACCCGAGCCGAAGGCAGATGCCCAACGACGGAGCCACCCAGGCGCCCCTGTTTTGTTTCTTTCTGTCTTTCTTTTAAAAGACTTTATTTGAGAGAGAGAGAGAGAGTCAGTGAGTGAGTGGAAGGGACACGGAGAGAGAATCTGAAGCAGACTCCACACTGAGTGCAGAGCCCGACATGGGGCTCGATCCCACAACTGCAAGATCATGACCTGAGCCGAAACCAAGCCAACGAATACTTAACCCACTGAGCCACCCAGGCACCCCTCACTCTGACCCTTGTAACATGGAAATGACTTCAATAATGAATTTCTTGCAATTTTTTGTTTTCTTCTCCTTTTTCTAGACTCCTCGATTTATAATTACTATATAGCCTAATGACAGAATAATTTTTGGTGAGAACGCTAAGGTTGTTAATTACAGCGATGTGGTGGTTTTGTTACAGCTCTTACATTTAACTTACCAAAAGATTCCAAATAATTGATCTAAGACACAGGGAAATAAAAAGCACTTATTTTGGAAGCCAGTGTATTATCCTGAAGATCGGAAACAAGTACAATACACCCCTGGTGAATAGATTCCCACGATGCCCGAACACCTTTCCTTAACTGAGGATACGTTCGATCAGAAAACCTCAACTATCCCTCGGGTAACCTGGCTGTTCAGGCTAAAAACAAAGTGGTGTTTGGAGGACAAATCCCAGTAGCTGCAGTATAATTAATTGCTGGTGAAATTATTCCCTTTAAATTGTCTGTGAGCCAGAGGTGCTGGTGAATAGCACTTACTCTGTGATCAGACTTGTTAATTGGAAATTGACTGGCCCGTAAGCCCCTCACCCACATCAACTATAACTCTCGATACAATTGAAAGCTGGCTTTCTCTTTTGCTTTACTGGAACAACTTCTCCAAAGGAAGATGAGATCTGAGTTTCAGTGTATGGACCACACACTTCATTCAAAAGATTACCAAAGTAAACTTTTGCTTAAGGGGAAAGCTAAGAACAATGTGATGTCTGCAAAAAGTAGCATTTCTAAACCGTACTGACTGCATAGGACCCAAATTTACCTCACTTCCATTAGGACTGACCTACTTGTAGTAAGAGAATCAGTTCTCATGTTAACTAGCCCCATCCCTTGTGTTTGAAATGGTTATCTCCATTCTAGGAGAGGGGGGGAAAAAGTGGTAGAAAGTTGCCTTTGTGTAGGCAGATCTATCAGGATAAGGAGGGAGCTATCTAGACAAGGTCAAGATTTGTTTTTACAGACCTAAATTCCCAAATTAATTCAGCTCCCAGCATATTAACTACAAGGTTAACCCTTGTTTAATATGAAACATTCCTTCCTTTTAAACTAGTAATATTTCAAAATTGTGGACTAGACCAGAAGTAGAGTAATGTTCATGGATAAGGATTTCCCCCGCACAAAGGCAGCCACCTCTCATCTTGCAGACCTTCATCTTCTACCATCTGGAACCAAAACATACGAACTTCCTCACATACAAAGTGTGAACTTTGGCAAGCTACTCCCAACTCCCATCTGTCTAGATTATGTGAGTCTAGGGTTACTAGCTGCCTTTAGGGGAAGATAATCTTCAAGGATTACACACCTTTCATCAGACACCTGTTTAGCTCAGCAAACCTTGCTGAAAGGTTCCTATCACTTGACAGCACTGGGTCTGCAAGCCTGGGAACTGACACCGGGCCAAGGATTTATGGCAGCTCTGGAGCGGAGGAAATCCGATGGCTCTAACTATGTATCTCATGACGAGGGACTGAAATTCACTGGTCTGTGCTCATCTGTTACTGGTTTCTGGGGTTAAGCTGCTCTGTGACCAAGGGGATGAATGGCGTGTTATCAGTTTAAATAGGGATAAATGAACCTGACAGGCTATTTATGTCTCCTTGCTGAAATCTCGTGGTGGTTTTGCAATTAGTAAGGAAGGAAGCTGAACCTTAGTCTTCCTACTGTTTTCAGAGAACCGGAGTGTTCCAAATGACCCGTGACCTGCCAGGTTACTTACTACTTTCCATTCATTAGAAGATATAAATGCATCTCTAACAAAAATGGAAATTTTGAATTTCTGAATTATTTTATACTTTAAGGGGTTGGTTTTGAAAATGTGAATGTGACCTCTAACCCATAATTCTAGGGTTTGAAATACATATAAAACAGGTCAAATAAATATTACTGGACTTTTCTACAGACTTCTCTACTTCCTATCGACTAATCGTTTTCAGAGACTGGCCTCCCAGACTGGCAGCATCAAAATCGCCTGGTAACTTGGTGGAACTGCAAATTCTCAGACCTATGAATCAGAGACACTAGAGGCCGTACCCAGCACTTCTGCTTTAAGAAGCCCTCCTGGTGACTCTGATGCACCCCAATGTGAGGAAAGCCACTGTAAACTTGGCTTTGGAGCTGCTGCTTTGGATCTCCACCTTTTGCAGGAGGAGAGCCCCTGGGTAGACAGTGGGACTAAAGAACATCGATGGGCAAGAGACCTCACCCAGCAACTTGGTGGTAGAAAACTGGGGACAAGAATCTCCAAAGCCCTACCAGACAGAAATTTAACAAGAGGTCACTGATTTGCTGAGTGGCTTTGTTCATAAATTCTGGATGTACTTCTCAACCATCACTGTGCAATCGCCTCTCATTACAACTGTAGGGCTCTGACTTGGTAGGTCGGGGGTGGGGCCTGAGATTCTGCATTTTTTTTTTAAGATTTTATTTATTTAACACAGAGAGAGAGAGAGAGAGAGATCACAAGTAGGCAGAGAGGGGGAAGCAGGCTCCCCGCTGAGCAGAGAGCCCGATGCAGGACCCTGAGACCAGAGCTTGAACCGAAGGCAGAGGCTTTAACCCACTGAGCCACCCAGGAGCCCCAAGATTCTGCATTTCTTAGAAGTTCCTATTCTATGGAACTTGGGCTAGACTGGGATTGCAAGGGTTTATACATTAAATCAGTGGTTCTCAAATTTTTTGGTCTCGAGACCTCTTTACATTTAAAAAATTATTTAAGAGCTTCTGTTCATAAGCGCTATACCTATTGATTTTATAGGGAAATCTAAAAAGTATTAATTCATTGAGAACCGATAAACTCACTGTGTGTTAACAATTTCTTATGAAAAAATATTTTCCAAAATACAAAAAAAAAAAAAAAAAAAAAAGGAGGAGTTGGTACTGTTTTCACTGTTTGGTGTGAGAAAAAAGCTAGATTCTCATATCTGCTTTGGTATTCAATCTGCTGTGATATCACAGGTCATGAAATTGCTTGAAAACTCCAATGCACACTCATAAGAGTGAAAAGTACATTAGCATCTTAGTATAACTTTGAAAATAGTTATGCCCTTGCGGACTCCCTAAGAGGGCCTTAGGGATCCCCCGAAGTCCCTGGATCATACATTTGGGACCATCCACATTCAATAAAAAAATGACAAGAATTTTTTGTAAGTTGGGCAACAAGGCCACAGGTATTTTAAAACAACATGGCATTTATTAAATACAGTGTGACAGGTCATACGGGGGACTACAGGTTGCATTAAGAGCACAGGTGCTAGAACTAGGCCGCCTGGAATGGAATCGAGGGTCCACTACGTACCGACTGTGTTACCTTGGCTCGGCAAGTTATTTAACCTCTCTGTGCTTGAGGTTCCCCCATCCATAAAATTTGGAGAATAATCATACCTATCTCTTAGGGCCGTCATAAGAATTAAATGGATACACATAAAGCATGCAGAACTGTGCTTGGCAGGTTACTGAAAGGCTACATGTTAGCTACTATTGTTATTCAACATAGTAAATGAATGAAATCTCAAGCCGATCATTTGCGTGACTAGATATACCTAATGTAGGGCAAAGAAAGAAAACATGGAAGAAAATGTGGACGGAAGAAGACAGACTGACTGCTCTACAGAGTCAGATTGGGAAGAGCTACCTCTCTTTCCCTACTTTTGCCTTAGGCACCTGAAAATCATTCCATTTACTCCAATGGCTAAGACAGAAGTTCTCCTCTCCCTAACCCCCCAGCTAACCATCCAAATATAAATTTAATTAAAGAAAGAAACCATGGAAAAAAAACCAAAACACAACATATTCTGCCTCAGGAATGATCTTAAGAAACTGGCAACTGCAGTTCACAGCAAGCACAGTTCTGTGCTCCCCAAATTCCCTTTGGCCCTTAAGTCCTTAACTTCAAGGACTATCCTCAGAAAACAGCAAGGCCTTCAAACCACAATAACAATGATTGCTTGAAGGCGTCAGAGGAACCCAGAGACAGTCCCAGGACAGATGAAACAAAGACCCAAATGTTCTAGAAGACCCAAGTTTGTCCCTGGGAAAATGGTCCGAGCCAGCGAAACCCAGAGAAAGGAGACAGTGGGTCTTTGGGGGAAGGAAGGCTGGCTGCTCTGGGTCACATACCAGACTGTGTCTATCCAAGCCCCCTTTTAAGATCTCCCTTCTCATAAGCTCCTCAGCAAACTGCTCAGGATGCTGAGCTCTGGCTCAGTTATGCGGAGGCAACACTGGTCTCTCTTACTGAACCCGGCACCCGCCTCCTTCCTGGCCATGCCCACTGGGGAGAAGAAGGGTGCTCCTTCAGCTCCCCGCAGTGGAAGAGCGTCTGGTAGGGGCATGACCCCGTGCTGCTGTGTGTCTGTGCAAAAACCTACAGACCAGGCTGGAACTTACTGGAGGAGTTCCAAGATTCTGTGACTGGGCGTGAAGGAGGTGGTCATTCTGCGTGTCAGTCACCCGCGGAATATAGGAACTCACCTATAATATGAACTCACAAATAGGGCATCAGGCAGCAGGAAAAGGGACACAGCTCCCTCTGTAGTGCCGCTGTGTTAGGGAAGGAGAACACCTATGAACGAGCTTCTGAGTTGGGGATGACCAGGGCCAGAGACAGACCTCTGTGAAGCAGTCACAGGCCAAAAATGAGTCAATGGTATGTTTATAATTGATAATCTAATTCACTGAGAATGACTCTAGTTCTAAGAGCCCACCACTGAGGGGCTTTTAAAAACTACAGATGTCTGTACCCTACCCAATCTCAACTCCTGCTTATCTCAGGCCAAACTGGTCGCAGATGTATTATGGGTTATACTAAGCAAAGGGTCCTGAGGACTCTACCATGGCCAGAATGTTAAACAGGGGTGCGATACAGGTCCCACTTCTCCACTACTGCCGCCCCGAAGGGCTGTGGCAGTAGCAGTGGGGGCCGATGAAAATCCAAGTAGAAGGTCCATCTTAGGGAAAACGGAGGCATCTAAGAATTGAGGCTAAAGGGAGGAGATGGCCACTTGGTAAAGAGTGACAGACTTCATTCACACAGGAATTTTCTTTCTTCAGATACTCAACTGAGGAATATTTGTTTACTTATGGCATGTTGCCCCACCAGCAAGGTTCTGATCTGGTGTTTTAGAAGAACATAGTTTTTCTAAGAATATGATCATATATGAAAATAGATTGAGCCTCTCAATTTCTTTGTTATGAAAATGAGGCACCTCTGACAAAGGTTAAAATGGTCATGGAGCAAGAGATCTGTCAGTATCACTTACTCCCAAATGAAATCATTTAGGGGAGGATTTTCAAAACTATCTTCCCTTAAATATAACTGGGAAGTAACCACATTCTTCATGAAGCCCATTGCTTATTACAAATCTAACTTGCAGCTCTGATCCATCACCCGGAGGCACCTCTAGTTAGGTAAAGAGAAAGCACTAGGACCATGGCCTTTGAAGTGATAGAAATTAGAAAGACATGTCAAAATAACACCTTCCTCTTTGACATTTTTGACTTTCCACAGTTCAGATTACTTTTAAATTCTGGCAAGTTTTAGGAAAAACAAATTTTCAAACACAAAACGTTTTTAAGATGAAGTAATCTGGCATTTTAAAATTATTTCCTCTCTTCTAAACAGGCAAAAGTCCACATTGGAGATTCAATCTGAAAAACGATTTCAGAAACAAACTTAATTCTTCCAAGTTAAATCCTGGATAAAATGTTCACACCTAAGTAACAAAATCCTGGTAACAAGAATTTACCATTGAGAAGTTGTGAGATTTTAAACATCGCATTAAACACATATGCACTTCAAATAAAGCATCTGCTCCAAGCAAAGAGCTGCATATACTTTTAATGACTCACTCGTAAGACCAATCTCGGGTTGCTAGAACGTTACAATTGAAATTTTCCTTAAATAAACTAATTAAAGCAACAACTGGAGTTTCTTCTGCCCACTATTAGAGGTCTGAGGTTCTGTGGGGGCAGCTTAGGTGGTTTACAGAGAGCTGTCTGATCTAATCCTACTCGTAGACCACACGGAAGTGCTTCCATCAGTGTGGACACTGCCACGATTTCAGAACCATGCTCTGGAGTGGGAATGGTTAGAAGAGCAACTCTCCTTTTTGTTGGCTCTCCCACAATCCACCCAAAATTCTGTGTGTTTGTGTGTGTGTAACAGCTATAATTTTCTAAAACGGAACAAAGAAATGTTGTAATTCTAATTGAGTGATAAGCTTTCACACAGTAAACACAAACCTCCAGCAAGACTGAAGAAAGGAAAATGGGGGGAAAACAAATCTCTCTCAAAGTTTTCTTTGTCCTCAAATTACATTTCAAAGGGAATCTGTCCATTTTGGGGATAACGTTCGTAAGTCAAAGCTCAGACCATCCCCCAATCTGACTTATCAAATTAACGTTGAAAACGTAAGGTGGAGAACCTAGCTCCAGTTGTCCTCAGGTCACTTAGACAGACAGTCCTCGCCCACTGGTCTACAGAACTTGAAAACATCTCTTTCCACTTATTTTTTTATGTATCTCCCATTCGCTTTCCAACAGGATTTGAGGTAAAAAGCCTCTGGCAATAAATGGCGGCGTCCCCACTGGGTGACTGACGAGCCCATTCTGACAGACACGCAGCCTACGTGCAGGCCGGGATGGGATGAGGTCCTCCATTAAGTGGCTGGCTGGTGTGCCGGCAGCTCTGGTGTCACCTAGGTATCTAGCCTTTAATCCTACAGGAAACTTAAGAGTCCAAAGTGGCTAGAGTTAGATGTTAGCTGTTGGAAAAACAAAAATGTAAGAAATACCATCCCTGGCAGTATTTGTTAAAAGACGCCCGTTACTAGTCCTTCAGTGAGCAGGTGATACCTTTCTCAAAGTGCACTGTTCACACTGCCTCCCTAATGCCAGCAGCCCTTCAGGTTGAGCCTTCAGTAACAATATATTAGCATCAGCACGGCTCTGGCCACAATATTATCCCCGTGAGCCTTTTACTGCGGGATCACAGTTAATCAAAGCATCTCCGTTCATCTTTCCAAGGACTGGAATGGTTTAGTCCTGCGCTCAGCAGTTGAGTGCGTCCTATGTTCCAGGCACTTTTCTAGTTAGGGTGTGCAGAGACACTCCATTTTCTAAATTTAATAAGGAAAAAAAGCTCTGGGAGTTTAATTTCTTAACTACTAGGCAACTGCTGAACGCAAGAACCACAAACTACATAAATAACAGGAACTCAAATAGACATGTTAACAGCTAAAGTTCATTTTTAAGAATCAATTCAATATGCTACATTGCTAGCAATCAATCACTCTGCAATCATCATTTACAAATCAAAGTACAAGGCAGATACTCGTGGGGGTACATACAACTAGGTGGAAGTGTATGATTACGGACAAGCAGACTGAAACTGTAAATTATGTAACTGTCTCTTGTAATTACCCTGCTTGAGAACCAAAAGAAACTTCCTGTGTAATTTTGCAGGAGAACGGGGATGGAGATACAGAATCGCTTTTTAGTTGGTTTTAACCCTTCAACAGCTATTTAATTACGTGTGATAAGGTCAAAGCAAGTTTATGCCTAATTTATGAAAAGTTGTCAGGGAGGTATTTCAAAGTAATCCTCCAAAAAGCTGCAGACTATTAATGAAACCTGACGATTTCACTTCCTCCTCGGGAAAGATTTATCTAAATTATTTGGTAAAATAAACATTTAAAACCAATTCACAGACGTCATTCATTTTATTTTCTCACTAACAACATTCATTATGGTCTCCGAGTTTTTAATGGGATGCAACTTGAAAAGCTGCAGGGGTAGAAGGCTGTCAAGAGTCCTCAGACATATCTTCTGCTTTGGTAGGAAACAAATCTCATTAACTTCCTTAAATTCACGGGGAAAAGCTCCAACACTGGGCAAACCACAGGGCAGGACTTCTAATCTATGAACAGAGGATCATCATCTTCTTAAGAAGAAGGAAGCCTGTTTTTTGCAATAAATAATCAGCAAAACTTCGTTTCAGCATATTTTAAGACACTCCAGTCTTTTTCTTTCCCTTTCTTAAAATCTAACATTTAACATCTTTTCTTCTGTAAGCACAGTTTCTGGTGCCTAAGGATCTGCCCCAAATATCAGAACTTTGAATACCCAGCATTCCGGGAGGAAGGAAGTTACAATGGTACTTTCCCACATTTTAAATCAAAAAAGAAAAAAAAAAAAGAAAGAAAGAAAGAGAAAAGAAAAGGAGGGAAGGAAGAGGGGAGAGGGCAAAGGGCAAGAAGGGAGAAACAGACAGACAAGGAACATGTGAGGTTCCAACGCTGCTGTATCCTCTCTGTATCATATATTCTTTCGCATCCACCCTTCTCCTCACATTCTTTGTCTGAATGCACTAGTCTATCACCACTGTTAACATACAACTCTTCAATTATGTTTCCCTAGGTTTAAGAGTGGAAAAACAATTTACAGAAATGCAGTTTTCTAACGGACTAGACTCAACACTTGAGAGGATATGACTCTGGTACACGTCAGTACATTTCCTTCACATAAAACTAGCTCTGCAGAGTCTGATGTGGAGAAGCTCCCAATACACCAAATCCCAGTATACACATTTGGATTTTAAAACAGAAAGTGGAAAACTGTATCTCTCTTATTTTACTTTTTATGATCCGTTTATTTTTTATTTTCTTCTAGAGAGAGAGAGAGTGACTGCTAGCAGGTGGGGGGGGAGGGGCAGAAGGAGAGGAAGAGAATCTAAAGTAGGCTCCACACCCAGTGTCCATTGTTGTCTTTACCATTATATTTCTTGTCCTGTGGGAGCCTCTTCAAGTTAAATTCTGAGCCCTTTTGAAAGGGCCCTAATAAGTTTTGTCTCCTTGCTATCTAGTACGAAAGAAGAAACATTCCAAACACTCCTTTTTACAGAAAGAACTCTCTACATCATTTTAAATGATTCAACCCCCCACCCAAGGACATATGCAAATATATTGCGTACAGTGAGGTCCACCTGTATCACATTTCCTGAAGACTTCACCAACACGTTTTCAATTCTTTCTGCTATATAATCACATTGTGTATTTTTTTTCAACGTGGACAAATAGTTACATGCATAACTGAATTGCTTTTAATCCACTCAACTGTTTTAAAGCACTTCATAAACTTTGATTTAAAACAATATTGTTGAAAAAAAGGAGCTCCTCTATGATGTTAACCCAAAGGAGGACTCAATAGAAATAATTACAAAACAGAGGTTTTTTTGTATTAGTAAACATGAACATGTACCACTAATACTAGAGTAAAAACAAGCTAACCACAAATTGATGGGGGAAGAAAAAAAAAAAAAAATCAGACTCCTAACTAGTATTTTCCTACCAGAATTCTAAACAAAGGAGAGAAAAATCTTTTGCTTTACCCAAAATAAACTGATGGGGAAAAAAAAAATACTACCTCATAGAAATCCCATCACAAGAGGACATTATCTTAGGATATTGTGCTACAAATGTTAAGACTACAAGCTGGACAATACGTTTAAGGGGACTGGTTCCCTGGAAACCAAAATCAGGTATAGTACTCATCTCAACCAGTGAGAAGAGACTCTTGATCTTTGGGAAACATTCTTCCCTTGCACGTACCTGTAGTGGGAAAACGAAAAGAGAGTTGGAGGTATTTCCTCTTCTGTCCCGGTACAGCCCCGTGCGTCACCCCAACATACAGCGTCACGTGCTGGGATGAATTCTCCGTGTGTCTGACTGCCCCCTGGCCTAGCGGCCAGGCTGGGACCCTTTCTCCTTAGGGTCTCATCACCTAGGCCGGCCTGTGGCACAGTCCGCATAAATAAAGCATGTTTACTGAAGGAAGTGATGAGGGACTAGAGAAAGGGAAAAAACAGCCCGAGAAGAGATCTAGAGTCAAGAGCCAGCTGCCACACGCCAGCCAGGTGACTGTGGTAGGTGCCACCAGGGACACACAGAAGAGTGCTGATGAGATGTCGGCATTCCCTTATTCACTCACTCCCACAACAGACCCTTTTTTTGGCTCACCTACTATGTGCATCCCCCCGTGCTCACGGCTTGGAGTCCAGCAGTGGCCAGCCTGACCCTCGCGACAGGGCTATCAAGCTTCCATTTACAGCTGAAGACAGGTTTCCCTGTGCTAATCGCGAACAGAATTTGCCCAGTCGTCAAAATGACTCAGTACAAATGCCGGTCAGTGTTAGAAATCCAAACAGACAAAAGATTTGTAAAAACAATCCATCTGCGTGCCAAATCTTGAAAAAATTCTGAGCTATGTGAGGCAAAACGGTAGCTGTAGACCGTATGTTTCTTATTTACAACGTTTTCATTGAAGCAATGAATACAAACTATTCCATAAGAGCTATTTATTTGCTCTTATTTATGACAGGCTTTGTTAAAAAAAAAAAAAAAACACATAAATAAATCGTTAGCCGCACTGCCTCATGCAACTTGCAACTTATTTCTATGCATTCGATAACAGTCAACCTGTGAATAAATCACTGGGAGCTCAATTTTCAACCTTGATGTTATCTTCAACATATTAAAATATATTGCACTTCAGCTCAATGTCATAAAAACAGTCATGACAAAGGCTTTTAGCGCAATATATTATAACTAGAAAATAAGGAAAAGTAGCCATTTTCCTTATTATATTATAAACTAGAATCCTATTAAATATATATGTCGCCATGATATTTATTCTTCTGTAAGTCAAAACCCATCTTCCGAAACCCAGCAAAAATCTGAGGACACAGCTTTCCGTCCGATGTTTCCACAAGTGTCATGGTGGAGATGTGGGGAGGGTATCTCAGAAAAGGCTGTAAAGCACTTGAGCCCCATTTCGAAAGCATAACTGATTATTCTTTCATGTCAGCCTGGGCTGTGCTCACCCAGGGAGAGAGCTGCTGGGAGAGCTCTGCAAAGAAAAAAAGCTATCTTGACGGTTCTGTAACACGGAAGTTGGAATTTTCCTTCCAAAATAAATGCATGAAGAAATGAATTATGTGATAAAAGTCAGGAAAAGAGAAGTTTCCTTTCAACCAACTGTGTGTAAATGTGAATTGTCACAGCTCTCATCTCTCCACCCAAGGGTTAGAGTAGATAATGGCAATCTTCTCTCTGACTCAGCTTAAATGATCCTAAGATAGAAACCGTGCTTGAACAAAAACACCAGCCCTCAAAAGGAGGCAGGGCACACCCGACATCTTCTGGAAGTAAGTAAGCCACAGCTGACTGATGATGTTCTAATAAAATTAAATTCTTCTTCATAAGAATCATGTGCGAGGAAAATACATTAAGAAAGCTCTTCTCACAGTAATTCATTCGGCAATAGGTCAACAAATAATAAGGACCTACCAAGTGCCAGGCTCTCCCAGGAGGTGAGACTGCCCCGGAGAACAAAGGCTTTATCCCCAGGAATCTTACTTTTGGTGAAGGAAATGGGCAATAAACAATAAATATACAAAAGACACATGCGACTTCCTAATGACTTTACACTTGCTCAGCCTTTAGCATTTTTTTAATAGTGCCACTGAAAAAAAGAGAAAACTATTACATAAAAGTTGCATAAGGAAATAAATACCGCATGTCAAATTTATAGCTCCTTCATTCAGTTTGCTTACAGGGAATCAGAGGGTTTCAGTCATGTATCACATCCCCAAGAGACATTGTCATGGTCCCTCAAAACCTTTGATGCTCGGCTCGTGGGGTTCAGAAATGGGGGAAAGTGAACTATTTACACTGCAACCTACCGAAGGGAGAACCGAGGCCCCAAGTCCATGCTTCCCAGCCTCTACCCCATCACGGAGAAGACAGCATTCACATGTCTCACTGGTGTAAAGGAGGACACTGCTCAGAGGGAGGTGACAGGCACCAGAGTTCTGGCCACCGTAGTGCTGAAGGTCGTGCTATCTGTGCCTCCTTGTAACCATTCTCGGGTCATAGTCTGGGAAGGGCAGTGATGCCAAGAGACCCTTGAAGTGGGATGTGTCACCAGGACCTGTTAGGCCCGGACCAGCTCTGGGAAGAATCTCTTTACCCTAAAATTATACTCAACTTGCTGTCAGAGAGAAGTTAGTGACCCCCATACAGTCCCAGCAACTTAGAGTTTACCAATAGTCAGGTAAAACAGGCCTTACTAGAATACAACCAACTTCATTTCCAAATTAAAACTGGAGAGAGGCCTGTCAGTATCAAACATCCGCTCCCAAAAAAGCAATTTTCAAGTAGGATGAAACAACTCTAAATCTCTGCTTAAAAGTCATCTCAGAGGGACGCCTGGGTGGCTCAGTTGGTTGAGCAGCTGCCTTCGGCTCAGGTCATGATCCCGGCGTCCTGGGATCGAGTCCCGCATCGGGCTCCTTGCTCGGTGGGAAGCCTGCTCCTCTCTCTGCCTCTGCCTGCCTCTCTGCCTGCTTGTGTTCTCTCTCTGTTAAAATAAATAAATAAAATCTTAAAAAAAAAAAAAAGTCATCTCAGATTCTTAAGTTTTACTTAAATTGTGCTTTGAACAGTTTGTAAGTGGCAGCCCTTTTAAAATAGTCCGTTGAAGGCAGACTTTTAAAACCGCAAGTTGCTAGCAGATGACCTCAACTATGACACGTACTTCTGAATGTAGGTATCATTACAGTATTTAAGCCAGTAGCTAGCATAAAAGATATGGGGGAAGAAGACGTTTTCTCTGAGAGGGTCCAAACATCACACTCCTCTACGTAGATCTATGAGGTATGGGGCTTTCTTCTTAATTCTGCTTCATGGACCCAGAAGAGCTCTGAGAAGTAGGAAGCGGGAAACCAGACAGAAGATGCTTTCTTGTTCTAAGGAGTGCTTCCTCAGGAAACCAGTCAAGAGATGTAAGAAGGTTAAGAAAAGACAAGCCTGGGACTCTCTAGTACCTGAGAGATCCCTGACATTAGAACCGGAAGGGAGAAAGAACAAAGGTGTGGAACATTAACCCACTAATTCTCAGTGAGAAAGGAACTAGATATTAATTGTAACCAAGAGGCATCTTTCCTCCCCCAAGTTTCTCATATTCCTTATTTTTCTTAAATCCAGGTATGTGTGTGTGTATGTGTGCCATTTGGAAGAAAAGAGAAATCAAAGGACACTGCTGACTACACTTACAATGTGACCAAAGTCGTAACGTGTAGGCACAAAACTGGGTCATCTGCACTCATCTTGTAGCAGCACTAAACACAGACTCAGTTCTTAAATGGTATACATTCCTCAGAAAAGCCACAGAGAAACCCCTCAATAGAAATCACAGAAAAGGTAATCAAAGGGGACTTCCTGAAGGAGTGCCTAATTCATTCAATCACTCCTACGACCTCTTGAGTTCTATTCCATGAAGGACAATCTCGAGACACTGAATGTGTCTTAATACTGAATAAAGACAAAAATTGAACCTGCTCACAAACTTTCATGATTAGTCTACAAATAAACAGACACTAATTTAAAAAAATGCCCGAAGTATAAAGTTAATGGATAATTTATGTAACTGATAAACTTATTGCCTATACAGTAGTCTCAGAAGACCAAAGGTACAGTTTGTAGACTTTTGGACTCACTGTCATCTGCCCTTTAGAAAAGCTTCCCCAAGGTTATGCCAAGACTAAAATGAACAAGAAAGAAAGTTAAGATTTAGAATTCTTACAAATCTAGTTAGTGTGTTTGATTATTTTAAATTAGGAAAGAAATTTGAATTTCATCAAATGCCTTTTCTGAATTTGCTTTAAACAACCCATCTGGGTATCACTTTTTGTTTTTCCCATCACTGCTCCCTGGCCTTCTTTCTACCAGTGCTCCAGCCTCTTAGTTCAAAAAACAAAATCCAGGCCTGTGCCCCTAGCCCTTGTTGGTTAAGCTTTCTAAAATTCCACACACGCTACGGTCCTCCAAAGTATACTTCTTACACCTTCTCTTGATCTTCTCTGGGGGCACTGAACACTGGCTGGGGAGTGATTTTGGACAGGTTTCTTAGTGATAACAGTAACCAGCCTCCTAAGGTCTTTGCAAGGATGAAGCACATTAACCTGTGTAATTCAGATGACAATGCGGGGCACACGGTAAGTGCTCTAGAAAGGTCAGCTAGGACGAAGACTACTGTTGTTGCAAGGCTGATCTCTTTTGGCTTCCCTGAAACCTTTCTCCCCTGATTCTTTTCCTACTTCTGGACCCTTTTCAGTTGCCTTGATAACTTCCTCATCCTCTATTAGCCCTTGACATGTTGGAACTTCAAGCACTCCATCCCCAACCCTGTCTACACTGTCCCCGGCCGTTCGCATCCATACCTATGCCTGCCGCCACTACAGTCTGCCCACCACTTCCAGTAGCTCCCTTTAACGCGTTCCCTCACTGAGCTCCAAACTCCCAAGGAAAGAGGCACGTGGATGGTCACAATCACAGTGAGGGGAACACTCACTACCTTTACAACCTCAGTTCATTCATCCATTCATCTAGCATTTACTGATCAGCAGAGGTGCCAGGCCAGAGTCCTACCTGCTGCAGAACAGGAAAATACCTGCTTCATTTCCACGTGCCCTCTTGCCACTCCCCTAGGTCAGGCCTTTAGGGATTCTTAGCTTTCTTCTCTATGTACAGTAAAAAGTATGAAAAAAGCAAAAAGCAGAAAGTAAAAACTGCCTATGATTCTAATTCTAGAGATAATCTGGAAGTGTGTTTCTTTCCCTTCTTTGCATATATTTTTATGTAATTGAGAACTATATACAACTTTGAAAGCCATGTATTTATTATAACCATCTTCTTATATTATTAAGAAGTCTTTAGAACATTAATTCTCAACAGCTAATAATATTCCATTATATAGATGTACCATAATTGTCTCAGGGGAATGGTTCTCTCTTACTTTTGAATATTGAGAGGGTTTCAGTTTTTTGTTTCTACTATAAACAATGACACGGTGACAGACAACTGTACCAAAACATTAACTCTTTGAGTAACAGAAGTGTGGGAGACTTGATTTTCTCTTGGTATTTTATCTATGTTTTCTAACTTTCTACTATGAGTTTACACTACTATAATTGGGGGAGGGGGTGAAAGGAGAAGAGGAAGTCCACTCTAAAAAACTAACAAAAAACAAAACATGCCATTACCTTAAATATGAAATTAATGCACACTGACTAAAGTATACTGATTTCCTTAGAATAAATTTCTTTCCTGATGTTTTTGATATATGCCATCAAAGTTCTAGAAAATGTCTACCAATTTACACTTCTTCCAGTATAAATACAAGAGCCCACCTATGTCAACTTTAGATTTGGCTCTAATTAAATGTCTTTGCTAATTTGGCAGGCAAAAAATTATAATCTTGCAGTTATTTGAATTTGCATTTTTAAATCACCAACAGTTCCCCCCCACCACATTTTTTTTTTAAGATTTCTATTTATTTATTTGAGAAAGAGAGAGAGTGAGAGAGATCATGAGAAGGGAGAAGTTCAGAGTGAGAAGCGGGCTCCCCTTGGAGCTGGGAATCCGTTGTGGGACTCGATCCCGGGTCTCCGAGATCATGACCTGAGCCGAAGGCAGTCGCCCAACCAACTGAGCCACCCAGGCGCCCTCCCGGCCACATTTTAATTAGCCATTTGTACTTGACAGACGTTGGAGCATCATGGCCTAGGGTCCGAGTGCTCGGACTCAAGCTAAAGCGGTGCCACTTGTAGTTTGTATAGCTGTGCCTTGTTTCCTCACCCATAAAACAAGATTAAAATGTCTCCCCCAGTGTTGTGAGGGCTGAATGAGTCAGCACTCTCAGGAAAGTGGCCGGCACACAGTAGGCACTCAGCAAATGTCAGCAACCTTGCTGCCACCAAGGAGTTTCCTTTTCTGTGCATTCTGCATTCATGTCCTCTGCTCATTTTTCTATTAAGGTTTATGCTTTAACACGATCAAACCTCTCCTTTTAAATATTTGTTTAAATACTGTAGCTGTCAAAGCTCTGCCTGGCATGTTTGTTGCAAACATCTTTCCCATTACGTTTGCTTTTAAAATATTAAAAATTTTTTTTACCATAGAGACATTTTACCTTTTTATACAGTCAAGCCATCTGTATATTCTTTTGTGATTCCTTTCGTTGTGTTAACACTTAGTGCTAGGATGTCCTTGACCATCCAAAGATCAGAGAACTGCATATCCTTTCTTCTATTTTTAAAAGTTTTTGTGTTTTCATTCTTTGTTAATCACCTAAATCTTTCTTTTTTTAGAGAGAGAGAGCGCGCGCGCGTGCGCACGAGCAGGCTGGGGGAGGGGCAGAGGGAGAGAGAGAGAATCTTAAGCAGGCTCCACATCCAGCATGGAGTCCGACGCAGGGCTTGCTCTCACAATCCCCAAATCACGACCTGAGCTGAAACCAAGAAATCAAGAGCTGGACCCCGAACCACCCAGGCACCCCGGATCATCTAAGTCTTGAGTCTACCTGGAGTTTCTTTTGTAGTTACTCAAACATCTAACATGTTTCCTCACGTGGTCCTGATTCAGATTCCCTCGGTCTGGAATGTTTTCATTCAACTTCTTATGAGCTCTCAATGTATACTGTACAAACATACTATCCAGCAACTGTTGACTCAGTGAACTTGACCACCCGGAAAGAAGTAGGTCTTCTTCATTTCTGTCACTGGTGTTTGGCAGAGTGCCAAACGAGGACACCACCTCCCCCCACCCCTCACCCCCCACCATTCAACAAAGGTTGCATGAACAGGTAAGAAATGAATGAAGTCACACTTCACTATTCCCCTCCATTATCCAATTTAGAATCAGATAAACGCATTTACAATAAACACACCAGTAAGTTAATGATGCCACCTTCTTTCACCACTACCTAGGCACAATGTTCTGCAACCTACTGCGGGATGACTTTGCTTTCCTGGGTCAGCTGAGGAAGATGGTTTTGCATCCTGCTCCCCAGGCAGGCTTCGGGCTCTGCTGGCTTGAGTAAGAGACAATTCATTATCAGCTTATCTACTGCCCAGCCAAGCAGAGTCTTGAACAACTAAAAGCCTATATAATAAGCCAAACCTGCCACATAAGTATGTATCAGTCAAAATATGCCCAAGGCTGCTCACTACAGCACTATTAAAACTGAAATATCGGGAAACATCCTATATGCCCATACCTAGGAGAGTTCCAGAAGACAACAAGAAGATCTCTAAGAAGTAGTATGGAGTGATTTCCAGGATATATGATTAAGTGGAAAAAAGCAAAATGTAAAAGACTATCTACAGTATGCTCCCTTTTGTGTAAGAAAGGAGAAGAAATTAGAAAATACACATCTTTTCATTTGTACAAAAAGGAAGCTGGGAAGGACAAATGAAAAACCAGTGAGGTCAGTGATCTGTGGGAAAGGCCTGGGGAGGGGAAGTGGGAATGGGGGAAGGGAAGGACACTTCTCTGAGGGCACTCTTTAATATAGTTTCAACTTTGAAAGTTGTTGTTTGTTTCAAAAACAAAAAACAGGGACATAGGAAAAACTAAAGTGGCTAACAAGCAGAAATAAAAAAGCCTAACTGTATTTCAAATGAATGACATAACCACACTGAAGGGGGAAAAAATTAAAAAGAACTAAGCCAAGTAACATCTGAACACACTATTTTGACTAAATACACTCCAGATAAAGCTAAAAACAATCAACTATGTACAAATACTGACCTCTGGTTAGGAGGTCTGATTTCTAGGTGGTGGTATGAGTAAGCAATTCTGAAACTACTTTATGATCTAGGGCTGAGCACATCAGGAGATAGACTGTGGCTAACGGAAGTCAGATTTCTCCCTGCTGGAGACAAAATGAAGCCTCGTGGTGGTGCTGACCTGGAATGCAAGGTCACAGTATGAACTCGTGACTGGGCTGCAGGGTACAATGCGTGTGTGCACGTGCGCGCGTGTGTAGACAGAGATGGAGACGAGAAGCAGTCTCAGATTCTAGGAGAAAAGAGATGGGGTATCAACTTCAACCTTGAACCTTGACAGTCACTCCTTCCACTACCCACCTCAGTTCTGAGCAAAGTCATAACACCCGTGAGGCGGTTTACGAGCGGGCTGGGAGTTGGTACCGTTTAGTCACTTCGGGCCAAGCTCTGCAGACGGCCTCCTGGGGAGCCCTGCTTTGCAAACCCCAGACAGGCTGTTCCGGGAAGAGTAAGACAACAACTTGTTCCAAGGGCTGCATCCGGTCCCATGATGACCACTGCTGGAGACGAGTGCTCACAGCTTTGGGACTTGCAATTTTTTATAAACACACCAGACACACGTCACAATGTGTGACACCCATGTCTCCGATCCAGGGTGCAAGCAGGCAGCTGGGCAGTTACAGCTCTCTTCCTACTGCTCTTGTCTCAGCTTCCTAAATGGGCAGTTACTATAAAATAGCAAAATATTGTCCTGCCTTACAACTTTATTTGAATTACTGAAATACATCCCCTGACCAAAAGATCCTCAGGCTCATGTACAAAACAGAAATAAAATAAATCCAACCGTTAAAAGGTCCCTTAAAAAAAAAAAGCAGCATATTTTAGAAAACCAGTAACCTTGGTTATCTGTTTTGCCCTGAGTTCTGAATTATGAGGTTGACAAGGATTATGAGAGGTCATGGGGTTTATCTCCTTACTCTGCAAGATTGGATCTAAATCATTCTAGAAAGATATTTATCTACTATTATTCTAAGTAACTCCAAAGAAGGAGATGCTATCAATTTTTTTCAGCAGCCTACTCTATCTTCTTTAAAACCTTTGGGGCCAAGGATTTTTTTTGCGGGGGGGGGGGGGGGGCAGGGGCGGTTTTAAATTGAATTTCTATTGGGTTTACACCAGTTCCCAATTTCATTGAGTGTTACAAAATTCTTCCCTCAAGTTTCCTCTTCTCTGAAGGAGTAACACCAAGCCCTTCTCAACTTTATTCAAATCATTCACCACATTCCTTACTCCACGCCAGTGTCGGGGCAATGTCAAGGGTACCGGAAAGAGAAAATCTAAAAACTACACCCTCAGCACTGTACTACCCAGACACGCCCTATTGATGGCACTCATCGTGATGGCCCTGAGCAATCCAGAAAGGTTCCAATGGGCTCCAGAGTTCTGGTTTAAAACTACAGGGTAGATTCCAATACAGATTTCGCTAAATCGGTTAACTGGAAGATTCAGCATTTGAAGGGAATGTCTCTGTTCCTGCCTTGTTCTCTTATGTAAGAGCTCTCACTATCAGATCATGCTGTACAAATAAGAGCTACTCTATTTAGAGACTTGCATTTTTATCCGTTAAGTAGTAGTCCCTTTTAAAATTTTAGGTAGAAAATCATTGTGGG
Source organism: Nasua narica (assembly GCA_028533885.1). NCBI lineage: Eukaryota > Metazoa > Chordata > Mammalia > Carnivora > Procyonidae > Nasua > Nasua narica. Next base: position 28,975,880 of record CM052812.1, on the reverse strand, counting down.
CAGTACTGTGTTACCACCTTGGAGATTCCATTCAAATCAAGAAAACACACCAAACACCCATTATTGATCATACCATCCTACTGAAAACAAAGAAGCAGGTACCCTAGGATTCGACAGTCAGTTGGAAGTAGGACATATCAGTTATCACCACTAAAGCAGGCGTTAAGTCTAAGTGCTATGCTACAGAGATATGGAGCCAACAAGGGAATGAGATGAAACTCCATGAGGTAGAATCAAATAGAAGGGGTTCCTGAGCTGGCTCTTAACAATGGGTAGGATTCTGAATGAACGGAGGCTGGGGAAAGAGGAAGGGGTCACTTTAGCAAAGGCACTGCACAGACAAAGAATGGAAATATGGAAACGTGCTCAGAATATCTGAGGGAAAAGAGGTTAGCAATGAGAAAGCCTAAAAAAAATTAGCTGGAAGTAGGTGCTAGGAGACCTTGGATACTGAGCTCTGGAGTTTGCCTTATTCTGTAGGCATGCAAATGCTAAAAGTATCAAAAGGTTAAGGCCCGAATCGTTGCTGTGTACATCAGAAACCACATTTATGACAACTTATAAATGGTGGCCACACAAAAAAAGGGATTTGCCCACAGAACCCACTATATCTAGAACTCTGCAAAATAGTACCAGTGACCTCCTGGTAAGGTGGCCCTCCAAGGGAGAACTAGAACAGGAAACAAAGGATAAGACTAAGACAATGAATTAACAACTAGAAATGTTACCTGAAAGTATAAAAATAGTCAATAAATAGTACTTCAAAAAAAACCCCACAATACTCTCAAAGGCAACAGATTGTGCAAATCTGTCCAAAACTGCTATACGGTCATTTTATACCCCAACTTTAATTAATTGCAGTATCTAGTAATATAGACTTGGACTCAATGTATTTGTTTCTTCATGATTTTTCTTGAGCACATTTATATTGTGTTTTTTGCATTTGATGTACCTTATGAAGTATACACAATTTCCTAAATTTTCCTTCTTTCAGTTTAAAATCAGACAAACCACAGTCTGGTAACAAAGAAGCACACAGTTCCTAGTGAGATTTTTACATGGTCAGAAATTACTATTATCATGGACAGTCGGCCTTTGTGTTATCTGGGTATTTAGAAATGAATTCGTCCAGTGTAGCCTTAGCACTCCAATTACACACCCCATATAATATAAACAAGGAGGAAAAAAACTACCCGTATGTTTTTACATTATCCTGTGCATACTTCTGCATGTCATACCTATTTTAATTGAAGAGACTCTGAAGATACAAATGTGTATAAGAAATATTTCTCGGGCAACCTTCTAGATAAAACACTGTATAATTTCTATAATTTAAAAAAAGGGAAATTAACAAAATAAGAGAATTATTTCTACCAGAAAAACTCAAAGGATAAGCCACCTAAAGAATTGTTTTTCTAAGTAGAAATATCCCTTTCTTGCTTGGTACTGATAAGATTATAGGTAAAATTTTAGAAAGCTGAAAATCCTTTTAAATAATACTTCCGTTAGCTCTAATCACAAATAATTGCCTCTTCTGGTGCTAATGAGCATGAGCGCCATGGAATGGAATGTAATTCTGCCGGTTCATTCGGGGTAATGGTTTTGCGAGCTAGTGACACCGCCGAGAAATCTAGTCTCAATTTCCTAGAGCACAATAAGTGAGCAACAGTAAATTTTTCACTTGAGGAAGATTTTCTAACCTATGTAAATATAAAGAGAAAGCCTATTGTCTACTGATAAAAACAACAAAGTACATTAAATAAAGTTTTATGTGTTACTCTTTCCTTTAACAGCCATCAGCTCCCTGGGTCATGAAAGTAAGTAAAGCACTTCACTTACTGAAATCAATGAGAAACCGTCCAAATCCTTGCCTTTGGTGCTGGGGCATGATCATTATGCAGGAGACATTATACTTCTGCTGGCAAAGCTTTTCCTGAGGAAAGGAGAAACAGATCAAGTATGTCAGAGCTCTGCTGAAGTGGGCAATTCCCTGCACCTGCCACCATCCTGGTACAAGAGTCCACTAAGGTGAGCCCATGTGTTAGGTCAGGACCAAGCAGAATAATCCCATTGTGTTGATCAATCAAACTATCAGCTAGTAACAAACCATCAACTCCAGGCATGCCTCTCAATTACGCCTTTATACCTGAAAGCTGGTAGCATAAAATATGAATAACGAATCCAAGGAAATATGAGCTAAAAGAAACAGTACAGAGAGAGTATGCAAGAAATGATTTCCTTGCTCAAACAACTTGGGAGATGGGGAAAAAAACCAAACATCCAGAGAGTCACCCAGAGGGGTAAGGTAAGACTGAGCTCGCTACCTTGCTAAACAACTTACAACTCTGCGACAGCAATCTGTCTTCCGCCTTTGACCAAATGCCCCAGGGAAACAAAAATGGTGTACGAATAAGTAGATCTGCGCAGATACATTTCTCTTATGGATAAAAAAAAAAATCAAAGTAAAAAGCTAGAAATAATTAATCTGCATTTCAAACCAGGAAAACAAATCAAAACAAAAGACCAGGACTATAAGAAACCCCAAAGCCTTCACACAAAACTGAGGCCAAAATATTACCAACAGTATGAAACCAGGAAGGAGATTGGGAAGACTACAGTGGGAAACAGTTCTTATAGTTAAGAAAGAATTTGCAATTTTCATGGGATGTGGCATCAGAGCAGCAATATTTTATTCAGAGTACACAGAAGCAGCCAAAGCCTGCACAGAGAAGATCTGGAAAAGGCTTTTGAGGTTGTGAATGCTCTGGCCAAATATAAACCACAAATAAGATTGACCACAAATGGTACTAACCACATGAAAGAATTACTTTAGAACACCCAGATCTTTAATGAACTTATTTGAAAGATCACAGGAAATTGTTGTGGAAAAAACCCTACAGGGCAGAATTAGAGATTTCTTTGTGAAAAAGATGCTCCCAACATTTGCACATTTGTAGCTGTCCTTGGAGTCCTTAAGATATGAAGAGGAAGAAATCATGTGTGTCAGTTATCCCTAAGACACCGGACTGTCCATCACTGGATGTGCACATCAGAGGCAAGTGTTCAAATAATTAGTCTTCGTGGCAAAGTCAGACAAATGGGTCACTTTATCTAAAAAGAGATGTACTCTGAGTTGAAAGGATTCATCCTTTATGCCATTCTTTTCTTTGTCCCAAACTATTCCTACCTTTTGACTTGGTAAACCAGACCAACCCTCCCCTCCACCCCAACTCCCACCCTTTAACACACGTTGCCACAGCTAAATTCTAATCTATGGATAAAATAACTGTTCTCTCTTCCCCTCCTGTTTAGAGTCCTCTATTATCTGCCTGGGAAGTCATATGCATGTAATGACTTACGCTGAACTTTTCTAGGTCATCTTGGCCATTCTCTAGCTATAACCTCTAGAATTTGGTTTAAGTATAACCCCAAAGGGCCATAGTCCTTCACACTCCAATTGACACATTAGAATATGGTTTAATTTGCATGTATCTAGACTTCTAAAGTGGTTTTTTAAAGATTAATTTTTGTTTTACTATACTGCCAAAGAATGAGTTTTCTACGTATAGTAAGAGATGACAGTTGTTGCTGCCACGCTGTAAAAGAAAATTGTGGCAAAATGAGAAAAGTTTTGAAGTAAAATGCTAGGTCCCCTGTGAGAAGGGAGGCAGAGACTAAAACTGTAAGATTCACCATCAACTGTAGACCCAGAGGCCAATCTGAGACAAGGACAGCAGGCATCATTATATCTACATTTAAACACAGACACATTTAAAGAAACATCATTTTCTTTCTTTCTTTCTTTCTTCCTTTCTTCCTTTCTTCCTTTCTTCCTTTCCTTCCTTCCTTCCTTCCTTCCTTCCTTCCTTCCTTCCTTCCTTCCTTCCTTCCTTCCTTTCTTTCTTTTTTTAAAAGTAGTCTCCATGCCCAGCATGGAGCCCAATGTGGGGTTGAACTCACAACCCTGGGCTGACTGAGCCCCCCAGGCACCCCAAGAAATGCCATTTTCTAACAAGAAGGATAACTGTGACCACTATTCCTTTTTTTTTTTTTTTAAGTAATCTCTACCCAACTTACAACCTTGAGACCAAGAGTTGCATGTTCTACCCACTGAGCCAGCCAGGCTCCCCATGACCACTGTTCTTTTTAACTCATGGGAGAAAAAGAGCTTTATAAACCTGTACAAAAGGCAAAATGTTTTATACATTATATAAATAGATTTCCTATTCATTGCTTATTTTGTGTTAATTCTCTGTCATCTTTTTAACCTGTTGTGTGCAAATTAACTTTCGCCTTTTTTTTTTTTTTTTAACTTTCGCCTTTTTTGTTTTGGAGGCTTACCAAACACGTGTATTAAAATATTGAGGCTGTTTCTCATGAATGCCGTAACTTATTCATATTTTTGTTTATGACCTCTGGGTTGATTCTAAAATTTAGAAAACCAGTGGTTTGCAAAGGACCTTCATATATACTCTATCTTTTGATATTCCATGAAAACAACGATTCCATAAGGCACTCTATTTACATTATGCAAAAGTAGATTCATTAAATTTCACTTATCACCTAATACGCAAACTGTATCATAAAATAAGTAAAATACAGGGTTCAGATCATTGGCTGTGTGCATGGAAGTCTTATAATTACCATCCTGGCACATTACACTATCTCCAAACTCAGTTTTTCCTTATTGCCTATGAGTTATTATCAAAAGCCTTTGAACAGAGGAATGTGAGTATAAAAAACAAACTGTATCCACACAGTGTATCAAGGGCTTCCCTACGTTCACAGCTGGTGATGCTTAGGCCTTCTAAAGGTGAGGCTGCTTTAGATCTTAAAACAATAGCATAAAGAGTAAGAGACAAAAGAGTAAACCTCATCATTATATCACCTTGACAGTCCAAATGCCAACGTTCCAACTCGTTGAGATACTGATGACCACAGAGGGAATACAGTGAGGAGAAATGAGAACCATCTCTTAAATGCTACGCTACGCTGAAACCTTCAGGTTGACACCACTGAAAGGGGGGCAAGGGAAATAAGCTTAACATTTAAGAAATCAAAGATGCTATAGGAGGTTTGCGAGGCAGCAATTATAAGGTCACATGGCTGCTCAAAGTCAACACAGTAAACCCCGCTGAGGTCCTTTACACACTTCCTAGGCATGATGTTTACCGTTTTGTTTTGTTTTATTTTGTTTAAATAAGCTCTGAACAAGAACCTGAGCTTTTCAGAAATATGTATCGCTTATTCAAATTACAGTCAGAGGAAAAAAAAACAACAAAACCCTGTTCGAAGAATTGGGCTCTACCAAAAAAACATTTTGAATAAGAAAATGAAGGTCATACTGGCTCTTGTTTTACCTTAGAGAAGTATCCAACCAGATGACAGCCCTTTTCATCATTTTTTGTAAGGACATAAAAAAGGAATGGCTCGACATCATAATACAACGTTTTGTGGTCCAGGAAGAGCTTGGCTAACAAGCAAAGGTTTTGGCAATAAATTTTGCTCATATTCCCATCAACCTAGCAAAGAGAAACAGACAACATTATTTAACATAAAAATACCACTCAATATAAAATTATTTTCTTACGGTATTTTGGGAAGTATATAATTTTATTCCCAAATCCCAAACTGAGAGATTGAACTACTCCATTAAACAAGTATAAAGTCAACCAGAAAACAGCTGTCACTTGGCAAATAAGAATTCCACTTTTTCTCTTAAATTAGGGTAAATTTCAGTTAGCTTGAATCTCTTTAAGCTACCTGAAGAAAGCCGAAACCACTAATGAAAGACTCATTCTTATTTGCAATTTACTACAAGTAAAAAACCATCAGGTATGTCCGCTCTGTTGGAACCAAGTAAGTCTGAATTAAAGAAGTGTAAACACATCAAAATACCGCTCCAGTAAGTTAAACTTTATGTTGTTTTCAAAAGGACTTCATGTAAAAATAAATGAACAGTATTATTCTGACTCCTCAGAAGTGTGGATTAGCAAAAGAGGATTCCATTTTGGTTTTAACCCAAGCATCATTTTAAATATAATTGGAAGAGATAAAATTTCTATGTTGGGAATACTTACAGAGAAAGTGAGATGAATTTCAACCTACAATAAGTACCATGATTACAGTCTACTTCTCTTCAAAATAAAAGAATCAAGCTGTGATACTGATGGTTATAGACAGGAGGCTAGGCACAGATGCCAATTTCTTTGATCAAATGTAGTTACTTGTTGAAAACCAAAAGCACAGCAGATTCAAGAATTTCCTTAGCACTATTCTTAGGGGAAATGGATATTTGCTAACCAGAGCTCTGTAACAATGAACTTGACCGTTCTCCAGTCTCCTGTGGACCATACAGGTTCTCACATTGCACAAATTATTTTTAGACTTCATATAACTATTTCCCTTGGATGAAACCTAGGTCCCACGCATAGCAACAAAATCAAATATGGGCAACAGACACAGAGGATACAATTCTCTCTTTAATTAAAGGAAGTTTTTATGTATTTGAGAGTATGGTCCTTTTGGAAATGATAGTACATTACAAAAAGGAAAGACAGAGATGTAGGTGTTGATGAACCAGAAAAACAGAGGACGGTGCTGAAGCAAATTCTTATCAGCTTGTAAGGTCTAATATGCACGCTTTCAAGAGAGATAAAGATAGGAAAGTATTAATTTACGATTATACTTCATTTATTATAAAGGTTACTTAGGAAATTGCTAAGAGAAAAGTTTCCTACATGCTGTCCTCTATTGACTTGGATTTTAGAATAGTGACCTTGGCATAGATAATCCAATTCCTTCAAATATTCTTATACATAAATTTTACTAATTTGTTTTTCATGTTTCTCCCTCTGATCTCAGTGATGATTCAAAAGCACCTGCCCGGAAACAGCAGACCATTGTTATTAGACTACCAAGACTGACTCTCTTATCCCAGAGAAGAATCTCCCAGGATTCATGAGAGCTTAAACCCCACAAGCAGGTTCATGCTGATTTACTTCATCCTTACTTAAAGGTAACAATGTGTTTTGTCGTTTGAGAAACAAAGAGACAGTGATTTTCATTTCATTTCAGTTTCAAGAAAGGATCTTAGGCATGAAAGAAGGAGCCAGTAAGAAAGTTGATCTTTTGACATTAGTTAAGCCTCAAATGAGAACAGCCCTGTTGTCTCACCTGGTTGGGGCTGACTGAGTAACGTTCCAAGATGAACTAAATGGCTTGCATTCGGCTTTTCCCCTAGCCCAGGGGGCCTCGATGGGAGTAATTTTGCCTCCTAAGCGACACTACGTCCGGAGAAACTTTTGCTTGTTACAGTGGGAAGCAAGGTGATACCACTAGCACAGAGCAGGCAGAAACCAGGGATGCCGTCGAACGGCCTGCAACGCACAGGATGCCCGCTATGCCAAAGAACTACCTAGCCTGAGATGTGCATGATGCCCAGGCTGAGAAACTCTACACCTCACCTTTCGTAAATACTAACGGATCATTAAATCTTCACAGCAACAATACCCTTTCTTTTTTCAAGCTTACCAAAAGGGCCTGATATAACCAGGAGGTGGTCTTTAAAAACCTCCTAAGCTGGAGTTGCTATGTTCTCAGATTGGCCTTCGGAAAAGGTGGCGGGCCCTGGCTTGTCAATGAGAGAAATCTATAGTCTCATTGATGAGAGAAACCTATGCAATACCCTCCCTAGATTAAATATCATGCAAGACATTACACACCAGAACTAAAGTGACATGTGGGGCAGAATAATAAATTTCAGTCTGAGCAACTCAAAAATAGAGAAACCTAACGTAAAACTGTATTTCAGAGGGGGAAAAAAAAAAGACATCATGTCTGCTGTGCAAGGAAGGCTTGTTCTGAGCACCCATGCATGAAAACAATGCACCGAGATGGGTAACAGAAGGGAATTAGGCAGGGCAATGGAAGTGCTCTACTGGAGGAACGAGAATAAATGAGAGAATGAAAAATCCCTGAGAAAAGGCAAGAACACAAATGAAAGGCATGGTCTCCTCAAGGTCTAAGTGACACAGCTAAGCTGGATCTTTGAAACTGACAATAGGACATGATTGAACAATGAAACGATATACAGGCAAGGACCTTTTGCTACTCAATCAGTTCTGAAAACATAAAATGTCTTTAAGAATCCATAATGGCAGACACATGGCCACAAGGGGTTCCTGCGAACAGCAGAGTTCTCCAGGGGTGGCCATCTACCCAGATGAGGGGGGCAGTCCCAACATCTGCTGGGGTCTCACCAAAAGGATTATCCACCCTGCCAAGAAATGGATGGAAACACAGGTGGTTGTGTATTGAGGAGACATGTACAGCTGCTCAATTCCCCGGAAGAGTGAGCACCTGCCAGACATTGGCTGGAGCTGCTGAACAAAGCTAATTTCTCCTGCCAAAGAAAGTAGAATTTACAAAGAGCCGAGAAGATCATAAATTCACTGGTGAATATATCTGGTGCAGACAGGGATTTTGGGGAAGACAAAAAGTTAATGTGATGAAGTAGGAATTCATCATCAATCTAAATGGTTGCCCAATATGGTTAAACATTCCAAAACATGGAGATATTTTAAAGAGCAGTCTAAATTTGAATGCCAAAATCGAATATACTGTGCACCTTCTAGAAACAAATCAGGACATCATCAACAATTGGAGGTACTATGTCTCGAAAACCGAATTTTTTATTTACACACGCTTACCTCAAATACTGAAAGGTCTTTCCTTCGGTAAATTTCATTTGCTGGAGGATGAAACCATCCACATTTCTTTGAGTGTCTTAACAAAATATTTTTACTTTTCATATATTTAAGACAGAATTCACACAGGTAAAGCTTTGGTAATCTGTTAAAATTTTAAAATCAAAGAATCTATCAGATTGATTATACTGTTTAGGGAAAAAGATATAAGGCTGTACAACAGTATTTGAAAGAAGTGGTTTCGAAAAAAGAAAAAGAAAATAAAAAGCCAGTAGTAAAGAAATTATACAAAGCTTATGCTTTTTTTCAATATAATATTTGCTGCCATTATTTTGTGAACAAATCATTTGTTTCCTTAGAAATGTTGTACAGACAAAAAGGTTTTCAGAACTGGAACTGCTCCTTGAAAAATCAACAATAAGAACGGCCTGCTGTTAGGTAAACATGAATATTTTTCAAATTTCAGATTTAATGTCATAGTGTCAATAGTATGTATGGTCAGTAGCATAACTGTAATCATCTTTTACTTAGAGGGAAATGAATTCATTATTTTTAAACTTATAAGACAGAGAAGTCCTAGAATTTAGTTAACATTTCTACTGACGGATGAGGTAACTTTAAAATCTTACCATAATTATATACACATATATATACATGTATTAGATACATGTATATATCTAAAGCAACAAATGTAGAAAAATAAAAAGATCTTGTTTCTACAAATTCCACTGACTCTGAATAACATTATACAAACAGATTTCTCTCTCATGATGACTTTTTCTCCACCTTTAAAATTATAACATTTTTAATGCGTGCCTGAAGACAATTAAACACACTGTTAGTACTGTAAGAAAATGTTTAGAATCACTTTCCAGGTCTTTGGGGTATAAGGGCAAAATAGTTTTTGGGGGAAGTCAGCTGTAGCTCTCAGAACACATGACTTATGATTACCCATACCACATGAAGCTCATAGGTGTTTTTAAAAAGTTGTTCAAGAACACTCAGCCAAGTGATAGATATAAGCTAGAAAGAGAAACCAAGATTCCTGACTCTTACTCTGCCACTAATCCTCGAAAACACCCTCCCCATTTTCTCCAGGGGATGATGGGCCAGACACCCACAAGGTGAAGAAAAGGACAATTATCTACTCTAGAAGAAATTCAAGTTTGTGATTACCAGAAACTTCGCAGGCTAAAACATTTCAGAAGATACTAATAAAGTGTATCCTGATGTACCTGAAGGAAGAAATCCGTTCACAAGATACCCATTTTTAGATATATTAGTTCAAGACAATTTCACAGCTAATCTGAGTTTAAGACAAAAGAAAACTCTAGGATAATTATTTTCTCTTTATTCTTAACAAGTTAGTCACAAATGACTCTAAAAGTAAAGACTTGGGGAAGGGTCTCTTAAGGCTACCCATCCCCACCTACTTTCTTTCATTTTTTTCCTTCTTCGGCTACATTTCTGTAAAAAACTTGAAAACAAAATGTCAGATATCAGAGATAAAACAAACAGGCCTACTTAGGAAAACAAACAGGGCCATGAGAAGAAACCACCAACTACTTTACAATGGCCGGTGTTTCTTCTCCTTATTTGGTTTCATCCACAAACAACATTTGTCTAGTTAACTAAAGAAAGCATGATCTTAGAAGCTCAAAGGCAAAATTTACAATGCCAGTGTAACTAAGGGGTAGAAGGAGTTCACATAGAACAGTGAATACTACTATAAAAAGATGCTGGAAAAAGTAACAGTTTTGGAAGCGCTTAAACTCGACTATCAAAATTTATGCCCTGAAAATCATCTAATTCCCGCTTCAGACCCGAGAATTTCCCTTCCCCACATATATGACAATCAAGTTCTATACCTTCTGGGCTGTTCCATTACCTTGCATATTCCTGTGGGTAAGGCGAGGAGTACCAGGTTTGGATTTCATATTTCCCGAATTCTATTACAGAAGGGTACCGGCCACAGTCTTCCACTCCACTTTCACACTCTATTTTCTGACAGAGAAAGAAAAGAAAGGAAATTAAATATGTGTATTAGAGGAGGATTTCTTTACTTACCTTTTGGTTCTTTCACCGGTGAATATGAAAACCTATCAAGAACAGACAATCTTCATGTGGAATTTCGGCCTTGTTGAAAACACATTAGAGGACCTTGTAAAATAACAATCAACTTTGTATAAGGTTCACATATAAACAAACCAACACCCTAAGAAACAGTATTACAAACACAGGAAATGAGTGCAAGGTAAATACATACAAATGCCTATTGAATAAATGAATTTAACAACCTGGTGTAATGCATTAAAACTGAATACATTAAGAAGACGATCTCGGGGTTAGACAACTCTTAGGGTCTCCTATTCCTCCATGAAGTTAACAGTGATCGCAACTGTAATTATACCGTCAACTGTGAAAGTCTGCAGTTTAATATCCATGTCCTCTTACTCTGCTTACTCCCAAGCAGTAAGCTCCATGAGGTTAAGAACTCTGCCTGCCTGATACAGACAAGAAATGTTGAGTGCAATGCCAGTGTTACCATACTTGAAGGAAGATAATGGTCCACTGCTCATCAAGTCTATCTACGAATGCCAGAAGTAGGCTGAAACTTTGGTACTATTTAAGGACTTCAAACCCCAGAAACTGGGGGAACTTCTGACATTTACCTTAGCCAAAGGAAAACAACACAAAGCATCCTGATAGGGGGGAATGAGGAATGGAAATATCCAATACCCCATTAAATTAGAAACTGGCAGAAGCATGTAGCCCAAGTGGCTGCTACTAAAAATAAAGCTTAAAAGCCTTTTTAAGCTGTCTGTACAGCCCCCTCCCCAGACCAAAAAGAGAGTGAGGTCGGGCAGAGAGTCTATCTGTGAACAGTTTGCCACATAAACTGAGTCTGGTCTGCTAATGGTACCAAATCCATGCTCCATAATAAATCTGACCTCTCATAAGTCCAAAAGCCTTACCTGTCACCTGTTTTGGTGACAATTAACTACCTGGTGTTACTCTTTTAAGTGGAATCATTCAAACAAATTACCGGACAGTGAAAAGTGATTACAACTGATCAAGCAACACAATATTGTCTTAATCAATGCCAAAGTGTTAAAATTATGAGACAAAAAAAAAATTATGAGACATTTTTCATATGGCTGGCCATCTGTGCTGGAAGAACCACTGGTAAATTTAAAAGCGATGCTCTTTTTAACCATTTAAAACTGCTATTTTCTACATTTCCACAAAAATAATCAGACATCCAGTCCTTCAAACTTAGAAGCATTTTTCCTAAGACTGCTTCCACTACTGCAACTCTGGTCTATTTTGTGAGACCAGCTGAGTGGAGACAACTCTATGAAGTCACTCTGCTTTTGAAGCTAGAGTCAACAAAAACAGTTAAAGGACCACAAAGGATTCTGAGGGGGTTTTTGCTATCAAATCAAAGCAGTAATTTCATAGTAGTTACATATATAAAAATCACAAATTATCCTTGTCACTATATAATGTGGTATCCTGTCCTTACCTCCCAAGAAAGTTCCTGGGCCTGCTTAAAAACATCCAAATCCTCTTCGGTAACGGTATCCTTGTTTCCAATCACATTTATATCTGTACTTTCTTGTTTGATGCTTATTTTGATTTCAGTATCTGTCATTCAAAACCAGCAGAAAGTGCATTCACTAACTTGAATCATGAGTAACCACCATATATTACCAAAATGGCACCAAATTAGCATAGTGGGCAAATAGGGATTTCTTTTTAAGCTTTATAAGCTTTTATATCTAAGCACTGCTCAAAAGATCCAGCAGTACTCTTACCCTGCTGTACCCAAATTTTTATTTGAATTACCACTGTCATCTTTTTATAGTTCCAATAAATGAGGGAAAGCAAGAGCAATACAAACCAAAATCATATTTTTCAACTGAGATTAGAAGTTATATCAATGTCTAGTTATGGAATTCCCATTATCCCTTTTGAGATAAAAAAAAAAAAAAACCAAAAAAAAAAAAAAACCCCCACAAAAAACAAAATAACAACAACAAAAAAAAACTACCGCTTGTCGAAATGACACATTTTTGGTCCTTTTTTTTTTTTTTTTTTGGTTTTGGTTTTGGTTTATAAAGGGTAGCAAATGTAACGGGCCAATTTGTTAAAATGAAATCATGAACTCCGTTTTCTCCCTACGGTGAATACAATACACAGACACACTCACACCCAAAAGCACACTTCACAGAATCACAGATCAGGCTTTGTGGAGAAGGAAGCAGGATGAACTTGGTCATGAGAAAGCAATGGAGCAGAGGGAGCGGAGATGAGGAGCTGAACCCCCCACTGCGGGAAGCAATGACGGCACAGAAGCGAGCGGCGCCCTGGCCGAGGAGGCGCTGCGGCAGGGCACACGGCAGAAGCACGACAGTGGCTACTCATGCGGGACTACAAAGCCATAAAGCAACACTATGGAGGCATCTGGGGGTCCTAGTGTCACTACGGATGGAAATAAATAATAAAAGGTGGGAGAGTATTAGTTGGAAAAAAAACAACATTTTGGAGGTTTAGTCAGCATTAGAAAAAGGTCAAAGTTTCACTGCTTCTGTATGAAAGTGAAGTGAGAACAAGAGAAATAGCTAAGACCTATGTGACAAATAGAAACTGATTGATTTATTTTTTTCGGGGTTGGGGAGAAAGGGACGGGACGCAGGTTTTGGTTGGAGCTTTGACCTTTTGCTTACCATCATCCTGATCAGGTTTAATCCTTCCGTCTGTCAAGCTCCCCTTCCCTGGTGAGGGGGTCCCCATCTGAGGGGTCACTTTATATTTTAATCTGCCTAGCATCCTGTGCTTTTTAAGGAAAGTTGTTCGCTTGAAGTGAGCAATTGCTTTAAAAATACGTCCTCTAGCCATCCCCCAGCTAGAGGAGGAGTGCGCAATAAACCTACTTCTAATATCTCTCTTTCCAAAGAAATGGGCTTTAGATTTTGCCGTGGAAGGTAATTCAGTTTTACGACGCATACGTTTGGGTGGTGCATAACTTGGGTGTCCCTTTTTTCGAGACTGTCCCTGAGTGGTATAGATATGAGAGAGTCCGTCAAAGAGTGCCTTCAGCTGGCTGTTCTTAGTCAGACTGCTAAGGGAGGGCACACTGGACTGGCTAGAAGAACTCTGGGGAGAGGTACAAGAAGTGGAAGTGCTGGACCTTTGTGAACTGGGGCTCTGACCAGAGATGGGGGTTGGGGGTGGAAGTGAAGAAGGTGGAGGTTTTAGCTTTTGTGTGGTACCTGGAGCCAACACATGAGAAGTGCATGACTGTTTCTGAGAGACCTTTTTCCTTGGACGATAGTGCTTTGAAAAGTCTATTATTTCACCTCGTGATCTGCGACCATCAGGTGATGGTGTAAAGAACTTAGTAAGGCCATCAATGAGCCCTTTGGTTTTCTTGTTAACTTTAAGTGTAGAGGCAGAAATGTAGGTGGAGGTGGTGGTGATTTTGGTGGTGGCACCAGGCCGAGTGGGGTCTGTAACAGCCAATCTGCTGCTTGAGTCCTTCCCAGATGCAGCATGACCAGATGAAGGTGTGGTACAGACTTTAGTCTTTTGACCCCTACCAGGTGACCCCCTTCCTGTGAATGCATTCATGGATCCTTCATCACTGGTTACAGACCTAGGCAAAAATTTAGAGAATAGTATCAGCATTCAGTAATAGAATTAGAAAGGTAGCTAAAACAAATTTATAGCAACTAGATGCATTCAATGTGCTTAAACGTAAGAAGCTGAACTGCAACCCTAAGAACGAGGTCTGTGTGTGTGCCTCCACCTAGGTGTTTCTCTGTTCAAACGGGGAGCGGTCACTACATATGCATGTCACGATTCTCTCGGGGCCCATCCGGGAGGGACTGGAAGAAGCCACGTGGACCCAGGAGCAATGGAAGTTAAGACAATTTCTGAAGCGACTCAAAGAACATGCAATGCTTTCCTTATGCTTAAATAAAAATGGTACCCCCTGTATGATCCCACGTCATTATGATTTCCTACGTCTTTTTAAGAAGTATTAAAGGACATAAGTCGTTAAGTATTATCTAGAAGTGAAAGAATAAGCTCTTCTAATCTCTAGTGAGAAGCAATTTTAACTCAGTTGGAAAAGTTATGTAAGTAGAATTTGGGTAGGTCTGTAACTTAGTACTTTTTTGTTGTTGTTAAAGAAAACACTAAAGATATCCTCTTCCTCTCGGCAGTTTATGCTTAGGATGATGAGATAACCAATAATACTCTCTAAGTTGAGGAGACAATTAATTACAGCATAAAATATTGCTGAAAAAAGGACAACAATAGCAAAAACTGAAGAAATGATTAAAGAAAAGCTACAGCGGGTCAGACATGACATGGAAAGTCTGGTGAAGAAGCAGCACATTTACCATGGTCTTTATCAGATACTTGGCATCAGAATATACACTATTTCAGCTCATTTGAGGCTGGTTCTGCCCATCCAGCTGTGTGGTCAAGAGAGACCAGAGGCCACTCCACTACCACAGCTGCTTAGAGGAGCAGCAGCTGCCTGCCTTCACCTCAGGCTAGGGCTTGGAAAGCTACCCATTTTGCAGCAGAGTTTCATACAATAGAAACATTTGCATGTGAATTATGGCAGAGCTGGGGCCCAAGAATGCACTTTAAAAATTATCAGTTTAGCTGAAGGCTTATAATGAAGAAATGGAAGCCTGAAAATGATATGATATTCCATTATAAAAATATCTTAATTACAAAGAGGAGAGCACGTTGGTGGTCGTCGTGGACATTAACGAACAATTTCAGCAGTCAGCTGCGGCAGGTTCTGGGGCGGATCAACGGCGTGAGCTACTGGGCTCATCTGAGGCCGCTCCGCCGCCAGGAGCTCTGCCCGACACCAATGCGACAGCCAAATCAGGTTAACGCTGGAGATCTCTAGTGTCACAGTAAGGGTTACCAATAAACAATCATCCGAGCTAAAATGTTTCCCATTAGAATGCTGCATTTGGACTGTATCTGGAATCGATTGCCCAGAAAGGATAAGATGCTTATAAAGCATGTAAAAAGGAAAACTCCCTAGACTGTCTTAAAAATTCCTAAGCTCAAAGGACAATTTTGGACAAACAAAAAGTTAGGACTGGTGCCAGATGCAATTTTCAGCTGTGTCCTTTGTTTAGAAAGTTTATATCCTAATTTGGTTTTTTTAATTGGGCCCTGAGGATACAGTCCCATTTTGAGAACAATGCTTACACAGGATGAATGCAAAAACATATAATTTCTACTTCAAATGATGCTAATATGAAAGATTTTATTCATAAATGTTTCATGTTTGCCTCGAGAAATTAACAAAAATTCCATTTAAAAATGTCCACCAGTTAAAGGGCTTTCATAAAAAAAAAAAAAACTATAAAGGAACATGCATTTTCTATTTCTCTGCTGGGAGACAGAGGTGCAGGAGAAGATGGTTTTTCGGAGAGCAGGAAAGGTAGTGAATTGCTTCAGATAAAATGAAGGGGAAGAGTAGCGAGTAGGCAAGGGGTCTGGTGTTTGTTCAGTGTGTGCAAACACCTACTGATTTCTGCAGTGACCCTTACACTAAGCTGAGAGAGGTGGGCGATGTTCTTATTGATAGAACTCCTTTAGATACGCAACTCCCTATTTAATGTTGACAATCAACTCTATACTCTAGAGGTTTAAAAAAAACACATCCATTTCTCCCCCTGTCTTTCCTCTACTTCTCTAAGTAACTCCTGTTAAATGTTCCACTGGGCTTTAATGGCAACTGTATGGCCACAGGCCAGTAGGAACGAGGTTAACACAGTCGATGTGCAGCCCACTGCGAACGTGTTATTTCATGTGTATGTCTGCACACATGTGCACATAGCAAATGGTTCTGACTCTGTGTGTGCAAACATGAGTGTGCAAACTCATTTACAGGGTTCTCAGAGATTCCTATTTCATACAAGGGATGTTAAATGCTGTAATACTAAATTAGCACCAGAAAAGAGAAGTATTTTCTTCTAAAAGGCTATCTGGAGAGGGGGAAAAAAGGGATTCACTCATAGATGTGAATAAATCCCTCTCTTGTTTTAAAATCTCCATAAAAATATTGATATAATTAAGCCTTTCTAATGTTCAGCCAGTAATAAAGTAGGCAGAATGATTGTTTGCAATTCTTACATTCTCCTTTACCCTGCTGCATCACACATACCGCCAACAGAAGATCCCCAAATGCCAATTATAATTAAAAATGTTATTTTCAAAAAATTTCCACAGCTTATGCAGAAGAACTATTCCTCATCTCTTGAGTTTGTAAAATGACGCTAAAAAGTTAATGGAATCTAAGGGGGTTACAATCGCCTATATTTTAAAGCACAACATAAAAGATTTCTTTTGATAAGATCTCAACCTACAACAATCGTTGCTTTAATTTATTTTTCGGTCGTCCAATGGGTTTTGCATATCGTCGTTTTATTTGTGCAGCTTTCTCATGAAGTAGTTTTCTTCCCTTTTTCTTTGGTCTGCAGACTTGGCAAATCCACATCCCTGAATTAATATATATATGAGAAAAATATTTTAATGTTTCATTTTAGGAGAAGATATTAAATATAAACTGCAGCGGAAATAAGCTGCCCAAGGGTGCCTGTATGCAGAACTTTATTCCAGAAGGTAGGTCCTCCCTGGGTCCACATCCTCCTCAGGAAGCCACCATTAAAGGTCAATTTCGTCCAGGGGTCAAGGTGGTGAGAGCAGAGGGCTGCCCCTATCTCGGAACCCTTCTGTGAGGCTTTTTGCAACATGTCACCAAACCTCCCTCCACCACATAAACACGTAGGAAAACCCAATTCTGTCAGATAATATATATCTTTCAATTAGAGGGACACCTTTTCAAGTTAATCAGTTTTTGGAATTCTGGAAAAAAAATATTTGTTTTATTTCTTTCTGGAAATCTTCCACACTAAAAAAAAAAAAAAAAAAAAGAAGAAGAAAAGAAAAGAGAAAAGAAAAGAAAAAAAAGAAAATATCAGGATAAAAGATAATTTTTGAATTAAAACAATTTTTAAGTACTGTTGAGCTGCAATAATTGAACCTATACATCTGGCATAGGGAAATAGGTCACTGGACAAGAATTTTTTTACCAAAACAACTGAAGCCTATGGAAAAGTTTAACATATCAAAAGTCATATTTCAAGTCAGTGGGGAAAGGATGAAATGACTACTCAGTGAAGTAGTGAACAAACTGCCATCTATATGGAAGGAAAAGAATTACTTCCTATCCTTTATAAAAATAAATTCTGGGCAGATGACTATATGACAAAATTAAATGTTACAAGTATCAGGAAAAATATGTGGATATTTATTTAATTTTAACATAACTGACATTTAAGACTGAAGCCATAAAGACAAAGATTCATGGATTGGACTACATAAAAATATAAAGGGCTTCTACAAATCACTAAGAAAAAGGTGAAAACACTAAGAGAAAAATGATTAATGGGTAAAAACAAGCTTTTTACAAAGATGATATACGAACAGCCAATAATCAAAGACAAAATGCTTTCAATCTCACTGCTTAAAGAAAAAAAATTATCAGACATCTTTTTTCTATTATCAAATTGGTAAAAATTTTAAGTAATAGCACTGTACTTCATTGAATCTGAGACACTAATGACTATACAAAGGATCCGATTTAAAAAAAAAATGTATCTTAGACTGAATGAAATATAGTAATGGTGAGTGTTGGTCATAATACCGGGAAACAGGTAGTCTCACACACTGGTGGTCGGTCTGAAAACTGATACAACTTTTCATGTACATAGCCTTTGATCCAGCAATTCCTCCCGTAGGAATTTATCTTAAGGCAATAATTGTGGATGGAAAAAATTGAAAACATTTGTAATGTCCACCATAGGGGATTGGTTAAGTAAGTTACGGTTTGTTTACACATGGGGTTGCAAAATCAAATATGTTCAGGAGCCACCCAGGGATAACGCATGTGACTGAAGCAAGCTGGAATTCAAGACAAGAAGGAGGAGTGAGATTGGGACAAGTTGGAACATGCATACTCCACCTAAAGGATGCAAATTCAAAATTTTAAGAATACCGGTACCACCTTGCCTGTAGCGCATTTAGAGGAGTCTTAAAATATACGTATGTTGTCCCAACAAAGCACCACTGCGGCCCAGTCACTGGGTGTTTAACACCTGCTTTATACTATGGAGTTCTAGGCACTCATTAAAAACCATGTTTAGGAGAACATTTAATGATGTGGGCATGTTAGAACCTTATAAAGATGGAAAAGACATAAGATTACAAAAACATGTAGAGAATGTCCCGTGTCTTTTTTTAAAAAGTGTGTATTGGGAAGGAATTTCTCATTGTTCTTTCTTTTTGTCAATCTGTATCTACGAAATCTTTTACAATAAAAAGTGAATAAATTTTGTAAAGAGGCAGTTATTTTTCATGTTTAATATATTATAAAGTGAGGAAAAGGAGGCTGAGCTAGGTTTGCTTACACAACAAATACAGACAAAAATCCAGAAGCCATATAGATATATCCAGATAAAAGAGTTCAGATGCTCATGTGCAAATTACCGACTAATGGCCAAGAAACGTAGGATGGCTCCAGTCGTAGAACTTTGGAGACATCATTACAACCATTATGGAAAATGGGTCATTTCCTACCTCTGAACATGGTACTGAATAATATGGAGAATGTTCTGAACTTCTGACTACCTAATCTAAAATTATTCTGATAAGGGAATGCTTTGGGGCAAGGAATGCTCTTCTTTATCCCTGTGTCTGAATTAGAGTCTTTATCATATACATTAGCTACAAACTAAATGCTTTCACACTCCTCTGTTCGCAAGCTGTGCCAAACCTACAGGAATAGGGCGGGTGGGAGGGGTGAATAAACGCTTACGGAACCTGCATACTTCTGGGCTGGACAAGGCTAATGAGTACGTAATAAAACACATATTAACTATGGTTTAAAAGTTCACCTTTTGGCATTCTGGAAAGTGGGGGGTCACAGCACTCCATATGGAATCCTCTATCACAGGAGTCACAAAAAAGCATATTATCCTGTAAGATAGCATAGTAGAGAGTAATTGAGACTGAAATCAGCTGTAAAAGGCCACAAATTCTTATCTTAGCCAATGAATAATAATAAAATATAATGAAGGGATAGCACAATCCCTGCTGAAATCTGACACCACGTGTGTTTAAATCTTTAAAAAGAAAACAGCAACAGTCTACAAAAACAAAACACCTTAACACTGAAAGCTCGCCCTTTATCTGGGGCCGGGGACTGCCTCGGGCCGTACTTACTGCATTTTTGCCTTGGATCCTACATGCGCTGCACGTCTTGCATTCGATGCACTGCCACCTTAAGGCCTTGACATTTGTTGTTAATTCAGGACAAAATTTCAAGCAGGATGGGTGTCCTAGAAGAATAAAAAGCAAATTGCTTTACGGGAAAGTGGCTTTGGATTTTTTTCGATTCACATTCCGTCGTACTTAATAGAGAGTGATAATGTTGGTTAAAGACCTAAAGAACTGGAAAATACAAAAAGATCAGAGAATCCAAATTATACTTCCCCTTCGGCCCTTTTTCCTCCCGTGCCTATACAAATGTTTCCCTAAGAGAAATTTGGGAAATTTATAACAGTTCCCATCACAAGTCTTAGAGAGCTTGAAGATACCGTACACTCTGATCACATTCTCATTTCTGTGCCTTCGGCTTATCTCCTGCCCTGGCCCTCCTCAGCAACCACCATTTACACACAGTTTAATGGTTTGCTGGACTGTGAGGAGGGTGTGAAGTTCAAATAATTCCTGCTCTGTGTAATGAAATCATAAAACTTACAATGACAGCTCAATAAAAAAAAATGGGCTGCTTAACAATATAATTACAAATGCCAAAAAAAAAAAAAAAAAAATTATACAGAGAATATCCCATTGCTGGGATATACAAAGAAGATACTGTTGCGTCTTGCCCCTGGGTCCCTGAATTTAAATTTTGGGAGCAGAAGCAGAAATTACGAGTTTGAGAGTTAACAAGTTGAAAGATCCAGGTCAAAAGGAATATGCTAAGAAGCATATCCACCCCTGTCAGGTTTCCCTCATTTTTCTGAGTGTCCAGCTTTTTCACACTATTTTGGGCACACTTTTCATCTAGCTTTGCTCACAGAGGAAACAGTGGAGACCCGGAGGGGCAACACCATTCAAGAAAGCTACCCAGGCTACCCTGAGTCATAGATTCCTCCGAAAGGCTTAGGGAGTGTGAGCCTACGCTCTTTGGAAGACAGTTCAGTTTAAAATGTGATGGTCTTTTTATCACACAAACCTGAGATCTCTGAACTTGATTTTATTTTTCTAAATCTGGTCTTAAAATAGTAAGAACATTCGTGAATCCCATGTGAAAGAACTTATAACACAAGCTGCAAAAGAAACCTGAGGGTAATAAAAAAAGCAGATACTGCAATTTCAAAACTGTTTTATAATTTCCTGACTTTGGCAGGCTCATTGTTTAAATATGTATTTTGGGTTGCTGCCAAAAAGGTCCTCCTCCCTAAAGCTTAACAGGTGCTTCATAAAATTCCACCCACTAGGAGATTTGGCTTTTTGAAGTAAAAACATTCAAGATCAATCATCAATACCGTTAATAAAAGCACACTATTTCTGAGTTGGGAAAAAAAAAAAAAAATCCAAACATCTGTATTTAAGATGTTGAGCAAATAAAATGTTGTCATAGGATTACAACCTCAGGCTGCGGAGACACCCAGGCAGATGCATTTAACCTATGACACCGTTCTTTTATAAGGGCTCCTCTCATTCAAATGAGAAGTACAGGGGGAGGAAGTTGAAATACAGGAAAACGGTATCAATCACCTCTTTCTGCTCAGGAACAGCAAACAAAGACAGCTTTGCTGGTCTACTTTAAGAAGTATACTCTGAAGGGGGAGGGGAGAGATCTACTTTGATCAGGGTTCTCCCCTCCCTTATATAGGTGGGGGAGTAAGAACTCAAGTTTTAAAGAACAGCAATTTAAATTCCACCCTTAAAATAGGTCCCATCAGCTTAAAAGTATACCATTTACTTCTCTTTTCCCCCTTTTTATTACTTCCTGAAAGTCATACATCACTAGCACATATGACCTCAATTTCATGCACTAAAATTTTCCCTACATTTAAATCTGCTTTTGTACTTTGTAGTTTAATATTCAGTAACTAAGGTAACTCATATCTTATTATAGTTTACTATTTATTCTCACAGAGATCCTATGGAAAATACTTTTTAATGATTAGACATTTTGAAAATTGATGGATTTTAGCCACTGTCAATCAAGAGCAAGGAATATTCTTCCTCTTATTGCTTTCTCTAACTTTAAGCAATACCGTATCTCAAAACTACCATTTAAGCTACTTTGTCAAATTCTAAAATCTTCAGCCTATCTTTCCTTTAGGCAGTAATCTTACCTTTACTTAGCTCAAGAGCACTGGCCATAGGTCCCTTCTAGCTCTAAATTTCTATAATTCTGTAAAGATGCTGAGGGATGAAGAAACATTTCCATTTTATTTTTTCACAGCCACTTTTAGGTTAACACAAAAGACTATAACTAAGTCTTGCTATACTACTACACAAATACAGTAATTCAAAAAGGACAAAAATGCTACTAATAATGAAATTCCTTACCTCCCATTTAAACCTTTCCATAAACTCAACAATTCCCTCTAAAACTGTGCTTTCACAATTCACAGTGGTTTGTCTTTCTGGAGTTTGTTTTACTTTTGTGATGTGCAGTTTATCAGATCTGAGAGCATAATATGTATTTATTCACTCATTAATTCTTATTACACATAAGAAGCACTAGTCGCTTACAGTAGTTTTATCTAGCAAAACCAAAGGGAACACTGTTTAAAATTAAAACAAGTACCAATGAAACCACAAACCAGTAAAAATAATTTTTGAAGTACTGTGGGAGAAAAAAAACGTGGGTTCTGTAGTAGACAGCATAATGGCCCCCAAAGATGTCTATGGCATAATTCCTGTAACTTGTACCTATCATACCCGACACAGTAAATGGGACTTTGCAGGTATGACTAAGGGTACAGGTCTTAAGACGAGGAAATTATCCTGGGTTATCTGGGTAGGGCCAATCTAATCATGAGTACTTAAAAGTAGAGAATCTTTTCCAGATGGGTTTGTAAAATGAGATGAAAAAGGGAGGATGTGAAAGACTTCACCCAGCTTTGCTTGCTAGCTTTGAAGATGGAAGAAAGGGGAGATCAGAAGCCAAGAAATATGAGTGGCCTTTACAAGTAGGCAATGCCATTCACCTAACAGCCAGCAAGAAAATGGGGATTTTGGCACAGGTAACTCATTATCAATGGAGTTTTAGAAGTGCCTGGCTGGCTCAGTCTATGAGGACTGCGACTCTTGGCCACAGGGTCGTGAGTTTGAGCCCTACGTTGGGGAGAGAGTTAGCTAAAAAATAAATAAATAAAATCTTAAACAAAAACAAAAACTGAGAGCTCTGCCCTTAAGGTCAAGAATTAGACAAGAATGTCCACTCTCACCACTTTTATTCAACAGACTACTGGAAGTCCTAGCCACAGCAATCAGACAAGAAAAAAGAATAAAAGCATCCAAATTGGTAAGGAAAAAAGTAAAACTTTCACTATTTGTAGATGACACGATAGTCTATATAAAACTCAAAGACTCCACCATAAAGATATTAGCACTAATAAATGAATTCAGTAAAGCCACAGGATACAAAAATCAATCTACAGAAGCTGTTGTATTTCTATACACCAATAATAAAGCAGCAGAGAAATTAAGAAAACAATCCCACTTATAATTGAACCAAAAATAAACTTAACCATGGAGGTGAAAGACCTATACTCAGAAAACTATAAAACATTGTCCATATTACCCAAAGCAATCTACAGATTTAATGCAACTCCTATCAAAATACCAATAGTATTTTTCCCAGAACTAGACAAGCAACCCTAAAATTTGTGTGGAACCACAAAAGATCCTGAATGGCCAAAGCAATCTTGTAAAAGAAAAACAAACCTGGAGGTATCACAATTCCAGATTTCAAGTTCTATAACAAAGCTGCAGTAACCAAAACATGATGGTACTGGCACAAAAACAGACATAAAGATCAATGGAACAGAATAAAAAGCACAGAAACAAATACACAATTATAATGGTCAATTAATCACTGACAAAGAAGGCAACAACATGCAATGGGAAAAGTCTCTTCAACAAATGGTGCTGGGAAAACTGGACAGCTACATGCAAAAGAATAAAGCTGGTCTACTTTCTTACACCACTGACAAGAACACACTCAAAATGAGTTAAGGACCTAAATGTGAGGCCTGAAACTATACAAATCCTAGAAGAAAGCACAGGCAGTACCTTCTCTGACATTGCTTGTAGAAATTTTTTTTCTAGATAGATCTCCTGAGGCAAGGGAAATAAAAGCAACATCAAACCATTGGGACTACAGGAAAATAAAAAGCTCTTTCACAGTAAAGGAAACAATCAACAGAACTAAAAGACAAGCTACTGAATGGGAGAAAATATCTGCAAATGACACATCAGATAAAGTGTTAGTATCCAAAACTATTATATAAAGAACTTGTAAAAACTCATCACCCAAAAAACAAATAATCCAATTAAAAAATGGGCAGAAGAAATGAACAGACGTTTCTCCAAAGACAACACACAGACAGCAAGCAGATACATGAAACGATGCTCATCACTTCTCAGGGAAATAGAAATGAAAACTACAATGAGTTATGACTTTACACCTGTTAGAATGGCTAAAATAAAAAATGCAAGAAACAACAAGTGTTGGTGAATATGTAGACAAAAAGGAATTCTTGAACACTGTTGGTGGGAATGCAAACTAGTACCGCCACTGTAGAAAACAGTATGGATGATCTTCAAAAAATTAAAAATAGAATGACTGTATGATCCAGTAATTGCACTACTGGGTATTTACCCAAAGAATTAAAAATGCTAATACAAAAGACTATATGTACCCTGATGTTTATAGCAGCATTATTTATAATAGCCAAATTATGGAAGAAGCCCAACCGTCCATTGATAGATGAATGGATAAATACGTGTGTGTGTGTGTGTGTGTGTGTGTAGAGTGGAATCTTATGCCATAAAATAAAAAAAAGAATGAAATCTTGCCATTTGCAGTGACATGGATGGATCTATGGAGTACAATGCCAAGTGAAATAAGTCAGTCAGAGAAAGACAAATACCATATGATTTCATTCATATGCGGAATTTAAGAAACAAAGGGGAAACAAGACAGACAAGCCAAAAAATAGACTCTTAGCTATATGGAGAACAAACAGATGGTTACCAGAGGGGAGGTGGCTGGGGGATGGGTAAAATAGGTGAAGAGGATTAAAAGTACGTTTACCTTGATAGAGCACTGAGTAACAGAATTGTTGACTCACTATATTGTACACCTGAAACTAATGTGGCACTGTGCATTAATTATACAGAATTAAACTTTAAAAAATATATACACACAAACATACACACACACACATAATATTCACATTAGCTTCATGGTGAAAGAGCTTCCCAAAGGTATGGGGGGAGATGACACAGAGAGCCTCTGGTGATTGATCCTGAGTTAAGAAAGCACATTCATAGGAGAATCAGGCTTTCATAGCAGCATCAGGGAAGAAATCCAGACGGGGTTCCTGAGGAGCAGCGAGGTAAATTCTTTGTACATTTTTTTTATTTACCTCTATTGAATTAGATACCATTTCATCTATCTTGTGTGATTTTTTTTTTTTAATGTCAGGACACAATTATCTTGGAAAATAACTTTGCTATTTTTTTTTTAAAGATTTATTTATTTATTTATTTGATAGAGATCACAAGTAGGCATGAGGCAGGCAGAGAGAGAAGGGGAAGCAGGCTCCCTGCTGAGCAGAGAGCCCGATGCGGGGCTCGATCCCAGGACCCTGAGATCACGACCCGTGCCGAAGGCAGAGGCTTTAACCCACTGAGCCACCCAAGCGCCTCTAACTTTGCTATTTTTATAAGGAGATGACTTTCTGAAATATATATATAAGTACTTGTTTAAAAGGAAGGGAAGGGGAGGGGAGAGAAAGGAAGGCAAGGGATGGAAGGAGGGAGGGAGAGAGAGAAAGCAAGCAAGCAAGCAAGAAAAAGAAAATGGGGGTCTTGGTCGTACAAACACAAGGAAGTGAGTTCTGTCAACAACTTTGTGGTAATTTATTACAGCAGCAATGGAAAACTAATAAACACTTGACAATGGGTCCCTCAGACTGGCTATCTGAACAACCATCTGTCCATCTGAGATGCAGTAAGGAAAAAGACAAACATTTCAGATCATACAGTCTAGCAGGAAAGAGACACATTACATAAGAGTTAGAATTAACCACAAAGGGTGGTTCAGAGATATGGATGAAGCTAGAGGAATGGCTTCCTAAAGAAGAAACTCAGAGGATGAGTGGCATTAGATGGGAAACGGCAGGAGAAACCGGCATGTGCTAAGGGACAGGGGCCATGGCATGCTCACAGAGGAAAGGTGCAATATAACCAGTGTGCACAATATGGGGTTGGGGGGGGTTGTGATGCAGAACAGGGTTAACAGGAGTCCAACAAGAAGAGGGTTTAAGGGCTATATTAAAGAATTTGAATTCTTCCTAAGGGTAATTGGTAGCCACTAAAATAAATCTGCGAATAGATTTTGAAGTTTAAAAAATTCACTTAGCCTGCAGCATGGAAAATGGTTAAGGGGAAAGAGAATCAAGATTAGATTTAAGTTATTGTAATAGCAGATCTGAGTGATTTTGGTGGGAATGTGAGGATATATTGAGGATGTGGGATATAGATTAGGACATACAATCAATATGAGAATAGGACAGAGGGATGGCTTATGGAAATGAGTGGCCAGTGGGGTGCATTTGCTGAAATGGGAAATCCTGAAGGAGAGAAAGAGGTTCATTTGCTGGGATTTCTATTGTTACTGCGGTGTTTGTTGTTTTTGGGTGGCAGGGGCACTGCAAGGTTCACAGGCTGTTTTGGGTCCTTAACTCTAAGAAGCCTATGGGGCGTCCAAGTGGAGAGATTCTGAAGGCATTTATATGTAGGGATCCGGAGCTCAGGGTAAAGAGGCAAGGAGTAAGAAACTCAGTGCTAAGGACAGAAGCCTGAAGAAACATTTAAGGGATGGAAAGAGACAAAGGAGCAAACAAAAATGTGTGAAAGGAAGTGGTGACAGAACACACAAAGAATATGGATCATGGAAGCCAAAGAAAAAGAACAGTTAAGGAAAAAGATTTTCAACAGACCAAACAGGGCTGGAGACTATCTGGTGTGAACAGAAAGATGTGCACTAGAGCCCGATATGGACTGAAAAGACCTTTAGATTTCGCTACATACACGTCACAGGTAATCCCGACCCTGCACAATTTCAGGAACTAAAAAGCCGGGCACAAGGTTCCTACTTCCTGTTTCTCCACTTGGTCAGTCGAGCTGCGGGTGGGCTTGTGGAAGGAGGGGCTCACCAATCCTCCCTTCGCTGACCTACCTACTCCTCTTCAGATTCCACCTTTAGGTTTCTCTCTAGTCAAGGGTCTCGCTCCCAACCTAACCAGTCATTCAATCCTCATCTACTCAGTGTGAAGCTGAATAACTAACCAACTAACCCCTGAGGCATTTTCTCATAGTGACCTTAAGAAACTAGTGATTTTTTATTCTTTTTTTTTTTTTAGATTATTTTTATTTATTTACTTGTCACGGAGAGAGCGCGCGCACTACACTAGAGAGAGCACAAGCAGGAGGAGAGGGAGACAGAGGGAGAAACAGGCTCCCTGGTGAACAAGGAGCCCAACGCGGGATTCGATCCCAGGACCCCAGGATCATGACCTGAGCCAAAAGCGGACGCTTAACCAACTGAGCCACCTACCAGGCGCCTAAGAAACAAGTGATTTTTTACATATACCTATTTATCTGCATACTGCACCTAGCAGCTGACTCTGGGAGCAGAAGGCAGGCCAGTTTTGTTGAGGGTTAACACACATATAAAGGCAAACCTAGCAGAGACTTCAGGGCTCCTGAGGGCAGACTGGTATTGGGCACCACGGCGCCTGCTCCCTTTGCTGTACAAGGGTGTTTTCCTTACCTTCCCAGCTGCATCATAGCAGCCTCTCTCCGCCGCCGGTTTCAATGAGCTTCCACTTAGAATGATGCTGTAATTTTGAACTGTACACTTATCTTAGATTTGCTAATTTGAAAACACACATGCACACAACTCATCTGTAAGTAAGATTTAACCACCCAGCAATCTGAGCAGCAGACACAAAATTTCATTTGGTATAATATCTAATACTTATGTGAAGCTAATTAAAGATAATTTGGTCTTAATGAGGCAAAGAGAATATAACAGTGTTAATTTCAAAGTAGGCTGATCCATGAAAGTCAAGGAAAATCACTTCCTAGGCCCAACGTTTCCAAAGACCTGAATATGCCTATCTGATGATTCCCACATTCGTATTAGTGGTTAGAATGAATAATCCTTCACATCTGTGTACTGTCCTATAGTGATTGACAATCCTCATACCGTGATCTCACTGTACGCTCACAACAGTTCTACGGATGCTTGGGTGCAGACGTCAGCCTCCACATTTTAGAGATAAATAAAAACTGCAGTTACCCAGCCGGCAAGCAGAAACCTGGAAAACCATATTTGAGGCTCTGTGCACTCTGTACCTCACCTCATATTTTTACTACCTGCAAACTTGAATTATTTTTTCAAAGGAACTTGTGGCAGGAAAAACATAGTTAAAGAAAATACTGCCCATTTGCAGCCCTGAGCCACCTTAAAAATAGCGACATTTCTAATTGGCTTACTTTATGATGTAAGGAGAAGGAAACATTTATTACTCCCATCTATGAAGTCTAAGCAGAGTTTAAGTGTGACATCATACAAATGGTACTTCAGACCCAGGCGACTGCAAACCGACAGGCACATATGGGAAACACATTTAAGAATGATCCTCCTTATGGGCTGCCATCTATATTTCCCTTTTTTAGTTTTACACAGCTTTGGGCATTTTTTTCACTTAAACATTTTACATTAGGGAATCCTTTGATCATTACAAACAGTTTCGATTCGATCCTAGAATCAATGGACTCTTCGGAGTGTGAGATAGTGGCCGTTTCCATAAGGCCAACTAGGGGTACCACCCACTCTGTAATTCCCACTTGAGAAACTGGACTGGACGATGACAATAGGGCTTGCACCATTATTAGAGGGGACCGTTGAGCCATGCCAGCCTATTTTATTACTTTTGGCTTCTAATTACCAAGTGTCACACAGACCATTATAACTACAAGAATCCCCCCCTACAAGAGTCCCCCCCTACAAGAATCCCTTTCAAATGTAGAAAGAACAACTACATTTGATTTTTATTCATCTATTTGAAGAGTAGCACATAATAAAGCCTACTCATCTGATCTACAGATGAACTAAATGTCTACAGTATATATCCTTGGGGTAGGAACAATAGTTTTCTCTCAACTAAAGTAGCTAAATCCAGATCGGTACGGTACACACAAGGAAACAGTGAGTGAACCGCGACACCGAGACAGATTCCATGGTGGAGTCCAGAGAAACTCTCTTAGCCATTCTCTGTCCTAAACAAAGGGATATGATGCCCCCAGGGCTTCAATTTCGGCAGCAGCCCACACCCTGACTCCAAAGCCTCTGGCTTTTTCTACCTGAAAGGAGGGGGAAGGGGAGAACTGGCTCACAAAATAACTAGCTATATAAGGCATCTAAGGCAGTATCCTTAGTCCATTCTTCTCCATTTGTTCACATTACACCTACATACCCCGGTAAAGTAAGAAACTTTAGGGGAAAAAAAATTTCGGTGACCTCAAAGTACAAAGGGGATCAAACTTCTCCTTTGGCAGGTTTTCAATCTGAGAAAGACGAAGGGAGATTGATTACATCAGAAAATCTAAGATGTACCTGTTTAGAATTACACCTTTATACCTTGTGAACGAGGCCTTGAAGTTATGATCTAGTAGATAACGATCTCAAATTCCTTATCAACTCAAGTAAGTGTATCAGCAGAGGTAAGGAAATATATGAAGGGAACTTTTCTTTCCACATTCAAGTGCATTTTTAATCTGTCTCGGCGCCCAGACGAATAGGTACTCAAAAAAATGAAAGAGTAAAGGCAGTTTTTAAAAGTACCACCTTAAAAATCACAAAGAGTAAACCACAGACAAGTGCACACCACTAAAGTGATCAGGCAGCTAAACAAAAGAGTAATTCATTCAGAGGGAGCCTCCTGAGAAAACCTAAAAGATAACTCCGGAGTCAGAACTGATGAGTGAGGGACTACCTTACCAGGATAAAACAGGGAGATTGTAGGGTTGAAATTTATTAAACTGAACATACAGATAATGTTTCCATGCCCTTTTGTCACTATCCATGATACCATGGGCCGGTAAAGAATTTTAATGTATCTGTAAAGCCCATCAAAAGGACTGTCAGAATGCATTTCTCAGGCAGAGTTTGCAATGTCTCATTTCCGAGGCTCCCCTCCCAGTCAGGGTCCTGAAAACAGCAGAACCACGTAGAGCTTATCCAGTTAAACCATTATAGGAGGAAGAAGAATCACACAACACTGTCATTCTTTAGTGAGTGAAACATTTCCTCTATCCAACCATCAAGCAGCTGTCAAAAATGATGGTAAGATTTCAAATTACTTGCAGCAATCAAGGACAGTATCAAACATGCCAAATAATGACAATGGCTGACATTTACAGCACACTTCCCATAGTTGATGTAGACCTGTGCTAGGCTATTTACTTCTGTTCTCTCATTGAACGCCCACAAAATCCAAGAGGTAGGTGCTACCATTATCTAATTTTTCTAGTGAGGAAATCAACGCACGAAAGAGTTAACTAACTCAAGGTAGAAGAACTGGGCTGTGGCTGGGCTCTTGAGTTTTTCTTAACTACTCTACTATATTGACTTCCTAAATGACGGTATGCTAAGGTATTCTGCAGGTCTGTTGTTTTTAAAGATAACTGTAATCAGAGAAATACTGAGTTATGAATGTTAAAGTAACACTTCGGGAGGAAAAAAGTTTCAGTAGGTTGAGAGAAAATTTAAAGATTAACACTAAGAGATTATTTTTTTAGAAATCCAATTAACTACCACTCAATCTGCTGGGAGTGTGTGCGTGTGTGTATACATATATATAAAAATAAAAATACACACAGGGGCGCCTGGGTGGCTAGAGGGTTAAGCATCTGACTCTCAGTCTGTGTTCAGGTCATGATCTCAGGGTCGTGGGATGGAGCCCCATGCCAGGCTCCCAGCTCAGCAGTGAATCTGCTTGTCTTCCTCTCTCCCTCTGGCCCTCCCCCTGCTCAAAGTCTCTCCCTCTCTCTCTCTCTCTTAAAGATATATTTAAAAATAACCCTATATGTACATATAAAACCTAGGCAACTATTACATGATTATCAAGAAGGAAGACCAGCTTGGTAAGACAAATTCTTTTAATGTAAGCACAATTTGACTTCCTTTCTCCATTTTAAAGGTATGGTCTTAATATCTTAGACTGAGAAAAAAGCAGAGGTGCCTGTACCTTGATAGCATTTTGAATACTGCAATTTGGCCAATCCAGTGCCTCCACCTAACAATTCCTTATTTCAACATCACCTTCTATTTGACCACTCTTTTCCTATCTTATTCTAGGCAATCTGAGTCTTTTTCATGCCTGATGATTTCTTGATTCTGTCACTGCAGTTTCCAAAACACTGTCCTTTTCATTTAGGGTCACACAGAGCTGGGTTGTAATACTATATTTCACCAATAGGTGTCATGACCTGAAACACTATACATTCCAACTCGAGTACCTCTTAAATGGAGACTGGGGTTATAGAAAACAAGTGATTCTTGTCGTATTCAGCTTGAAAACCTAGAATTCTCTACACTGGATTTACCTGCAATGTAAAATACTCCAAAATGAATTACCAATGCTGCTATGAAATCAAAGCTTAATTATAAATATTAATATGTAGTATTATATAAACATAAATAATATCTTTGTCACAGCTAATATACTCACTCCCCCCCTTCTACCTACATTTACTTTTTAAATTTAAGAACTATGCAATAACCAAATAATTTCTTTAAAAAACAAATGCAGTTTTGATAGGGATATAAATAACCTATAGCTATAGAGGAAACTTTAATACATACAAAACAATACCAACTTACCACTACTGCCACAATCTGCACAAGAGAGGAGTTCTTCTGGTTTCTTTTCACGATTCGACTCTTTAGTCCCCAAACAGAAGCTACATATCGGAATGGGATCAGCACGGGGCTATGATAAAATTAAAATGAAAAAATACCATCAGTTTTCCATTTTGAAATTAACAACAAAACATTAAAGTCTAAGCTTCTTACATATTTCTTTAACAACGGAAAATCTGCAGAATAAGGTATTCCAATCAACATTTTCTAATAAAAAAAATCTCTTTAATTATTTGATGCTGAAGTATTACCTGAGTACAGTATTTAAGATTCAGAAGGAATTCTTATAAACCAATGAAATCTAAGACATTTATAGATTATATAACTTTCCTAAAACGAACATTATTAAAGATCCTTTTGGGGGCACCTGGCTGGCTCAGTCGGGACAGCGTGTGACTCTTGATCTCAAGGTCATGAGTTCAAGCCCCATGTTGGGTATCAAGATTACTTCCCCCCCCCAAAAAAAAAAAAGATTCATTTGAAATCTTAATCATTGCCATAATTTATAGGCCCATAATAAATGGACTCATCTATTCAGTATTAATATCATCTAGTTGTTATTTCAGACTGTTTTAACTCAACTTTACCAAATGTTTTAGAGCAGGTTACTATTATTTATCTATTAAATTTTTGACCTAAGATAACGGTAAGTTTTTAGGTGACATAATAACAGAGTCAGAACTAAGCAAGAACTTTAAAATTCTGTAGGATCACGTGGGAAGCTCAAAAGATCATTAACAAGAACTTTCCGGCAACAAGATCTTCAAAAGTAAACCATACCATGCCACACAAAGGAGATAAACTCTCAATCTCCGACATTCCCACTTTAATAAAAGAAACAACAAAACATTTGTCCAACCCCTTAGTACTCTTTAGCTCTTTTTAAGAATGTATGAAGTGTCTCCAGTGTTATTTATGGCTATCAGCAATGCTAATATTCCCATTCATATGAATAGTTGACTGTGCCTACAGATCTGGTCACATTTATTCTGAACAGCCAAAACTGTATGAAAATTAAAATTTTATTGCATATTCCAAGCCTTCACACATGTTGTCTCTAGCCATCTGAATGTAACTATAACGTATTTATATTTGAATCTCATGAATCAAAAATTCAGGGCAGGAAAAGTTAGCATAATCATACATTTTTTTTAATGTAAATTAAAAATGAGATTTTGCAAGGTCTAACTTTTAAAATATACATCAGCACAGAATAAACCTCATATGTTCAGCTACTCCATTCGAAATGCCTAATTAATACATTGCCCGATACACAGTAGGCACTCAAAATATATGTTAACTGAATAAATGGAAGAAACATATGCTAGTTAAAAGAAGAAACCCTCATCTCTAAGATACTATTTCAAATGGTTATAATGATTCCAACAAATGTCTTGGTTCACTGTGAAAACATGTCATCAAAAACCAGAATTCATCTTATGACTGAGGATTTGCAAAAGTGTTCAATATGATTGTTAATTTCATCCTACAATGCGAGTGTTCATTATCTTGCCCTTATTTTCAGTTTAATTTGTTCTTTTACTATGCACAGGCTTTACTTTCTGAAGTAGCTATGCAAATGTGTTTTTGTAGCCCCAGTTAAAAAGCAGAGGATAAAACACTTTGTACTAGAAAAGCCCAAAAAGACAAGCTTCAACAAATTGGTCACTGACTCCAGCCACAATTTTTTAAATGCCAGATAATCAGCACTGCATAATTATGGATCCATAGTTATTACTTGCAACTGCTCAACTGTAGTACCTTGGGAACACTTTTGTTCCTTTAAATGGCAATTAAAAGAACAATCTGGTTTTTAAAGTGACAACATTCCCCTGATAGATTCTAGCTAAAACTCAGTCCTTGTACTAATGGGATTCCTACTTTCATTTGATCTAACAATGCTCAAGCCATTGCTGCCATCCTTGTGGTGATAAATAATTTACAAAATGTCACATATCATTCATGCAATGAAACAAATCCAAATCTGCAGTCCCATTTTTCTTTCCCCGATGAATTTTTAGCTGTAAGACAGACATGGCCATCAGCCAGCACTCATGCTCATTTTTCGTTTTTAACTAAAGGTAACACAAAGGACAAAGGTTGCTAGTAGTTCATGGCCAGAAAGACTGATGTCCCACACTCTGCCCAATAACAGAAAGCATAGATGCTATCACTTCACGCTACATTCAAGTGAACCCCACCACGCAGATGTATGCTCACAACCATTTATTTTAGGGATAACTATCTCGCAATACTCTATAAAACCACTGCATTATACAGAAATGTCTGCCCTGCTGAATTATTGATAATTCAAAGCACTTTTAGCTAACCTCAGTATAGCCGAGTCTAATTAACTTTAAAAAATTGTCACTTGTAAGAAATGAAACTTTCACAGTAATGCATGTAAATGGGTCACAAAATTATTATGATTCACTATTCTCAATCAGGCTTCATATAAACTGCTCCAAAAAATAATCCCTGGTACTGGATTAAAATGGATTGCAGTCCGAAAGAGGTTCAAATAAATGGTAATTCAATCCTACACAAGTCCACCACAGACAAATCATATTTAAGCGGTCTGCAAATGAAACCAAACATCTCTTAATTCTTAACCACTTTCTTTGAAATTTCACAAAGGCACTTAACCTGTTGATCACATTTTCTTATCAACATGACTCAGTATTTCAAACTAATCTCAAAAATTAATCCCCATGATGCATAGGTTTAAACTCTGCAACCTGCTCAGGAAACGAACGACTCCTCATCTCCCATGCAATCGATGGTCCTAGTGTAGCTGCTAGGTTAGAAGCCACTTTACACTATATCTCATTTAATCATCTCAACAATCCTGCCAGGAATGTTTGTTATTATACCCATTTTATGGAGGAAAACTGAGGATCTGAGAAGAGAGGTAACTTTTCTAAAGTTGCCCCCAAGTTCAGCTGTGGAACTGGAACTCAAACACAGGTCTGTTTTCATTAAAGCCCATCAGAAAAACAAACATTTAAAATGATCTTTCCATTAGTGGGAATAATTCTTTCCTAATGTGTTCATAAGCTTTTCAATCCAATTTCTCCCATGACCAATGGCATGTTTTAAAAACTACTTTAAAAGCAACCACTACTACCTTCAGATTATTTATTAATTACAATGGTGAAAAGGTACCTTTACAATGGAGACACCCCCTTACCCAAGTGATCAAACCTATCACCAGGATGTGACAAAATGACATTATGTGCTTCACAAGTGTGGCATTAGAGGACTCAGCACAGCCTATACATGATTCTTGCCGGAATTATTCACCCTGAATCTAACCATAATGAACCAATCAGGCAAATCCAAATTTAGGGACATTCTGAAAAACTACTGGCCTGGACTCTTCGGAAAATGCCAATGTCACGTACAACCCAATAAAGGGCAAAACTAACTTAGGCAACTAAAGTGGTCCAAAAACTAAACACAATTTGTGATTCTTATATGGATTCTAGATTTTTAAAAAAATTACCCTGGGGCACCTGGGTGGTGCAGTGGGTTAGGCATCCGGCTCTGGGTTTTGACCCTGATGTCAGGGTTGGCGCTCAGTGCGGGGCAGGCCTGAAACTGACTGGCCCCCCAACCCCACTCTCTCTTTCTCCCTCTCTCTCTCTCTCTAAAACAAATAGATAAATAAATCTTTAAAAAACTTTACCCACAGCTATTAAGGATATTATTTGAATAATTAGGGAAATACACACTAAATAGTAGATAATATATAAACTGGATAGAACATAAATTTCTTTGGTCAACGCAATTGTGTTTATGTGAGAGAATGCCCTCATTCTTGGCAATTATGTGCTGAAATATTTTGGAGTAAAGTGTCATGATGTCTGAACTTAAGGTGAAAAGATGCTGGGGGGGGAGAAACTGTGTATTTATCCATGTGTTAACAATCTTAAAGGTTGTCGAATCTATGTAAAGTTTTACATGGGTGTTCATTTTATAATTCTTTCAATCTTTCTGCATGTGTACAGTTTTCCAAACAAAACATGGGGGGGGGCTGTAAGATAGTACCCCCCTCCACTCTTAAAAAAAGATCTACAATGGATTGGATTATTATATAATAGGATTACAAGCATTTATAAAATAAAGTATCTCAATCCAATTAGTGATTCACAGGCAATACAGAGGACAGAGGAACTGTCAATCCGTATAGCAGGGGGATGCAAGTACCAACACTCTTGAGGACAAATGACCCAGTTTTCTTCAACAAATAAATTAAAAGGGAGACAGCGTGAGCAAGCAAGGAAGAGAGAGGAATAGAGTCGGAATGAGAACCAAGAGGTTAAGAGAGATTTAAAAGGCTAATCTACCAATCACAATGTATGGTCTTTATCCTGATAATTATTCTTTTTTTAAAAAAAAAAAGATTTTATTTATTTGGCAGAAAGAGAGCACAAGCAGGGGAAGCGGCAGGCAGAGGGAGAGGGAGAAGCAGGCTCCCCACTGAGCAAAGAGCTGGATCCTGGGCTGTATCCCAGGACCCCAGGATCACAACTCGAGCCGAAGGCCGATGCTTAACTGAGCTACCCAGGTGCCTCCTGATAATGATTCAAATAATGTATAAAATAAAACAAAATAGGATGACCCATTAAAGGAACTGGGGCTGGTTAGCCTTGAGCAGACTGTTGGGAAGGAACAAGCTGGATGCCTTCATCCCAGGAAGAAGGGCTAGATGTGCTCTTCATGGCTCCAGACCACAAAACATGAACAGGGCTTATCCTAGAGGAGTAAATTGAATGGATTGTTTTTTCCTGCTTCCATTATTTCTAAAATTGTGGTAAAATACACATAAGACAAAATTTACAATTTTAACCATTTTTAAACTATACAGTTCAGTGGCATTAAGTATATTCACGTTGTCCAACCAAAACCATCATTTATCTCCAGAACTTTTTCATCCACCCAACTAAAACTCTGTCCCCACTAAACAGTAACTCCTTTCTACTCTCTGTCTCCGTGAATTTGAGTATTCTAGGTACCTCATATAAGTGGAGTCACATAGTCTCCATGGGATGGATTATTTCTGGAAGGCCCCCTACAATCAGAAAACACCATGGGGGAGGCTGGACAAGGGTGGTGAGGATACCACAGAAGACAAAGCAACCTCACACAAGCTGGGGGGCCCTTTCCGGATCATGTATTTTAATAGTTCCATGGTTGGATAATCTCTGTGCCTCCTCCCAACTCTGCTTTAATTTTTTATTGGTTCTATTATACTTAAAAAGACATATTATAATAAGTCTTCAGGACCCTCGATCTCCAAATTAAATAACATTTTCTGAGAAAACATTCTTTAATTCCAAGACAATTCATTCTGAGAAGTTTTATATTTGCTTATGGTTGCTTTTGTTTCTGCCCGGAAGGAAACCACATGTTTATTAATCTTGTCATTCTAAGTAAGTGGAGAAAAATAAATGAAAGTTCATGCTAGATGGGAGCCAGGTGTACATCCTCTTTGACAATGACACAAAAAGAGGTTTTGTCTCCATGGTCTCCACTCACAATGATCAGGGACATAGCCCTCTCTTTCCATTATCCCCTATGGATTTATCTCCTAGAGTCATCTAGAACATTCTTGAATCTACTTTAAAAACACACCATTTTAGTAGCTCCTAGTGTGAAAAGCAACTCAGTATTTTTCATTTGTACATTCATACCGGTATCATTGTAAAACCTGGATTTAAATATTGATCTCTGAGCCACAGTTTTCCTCATTTGTAAAAGGGCACAACAGTGTCCGCGTTGTCTAGCTCTGGGGTTGCTAAAGCTCAAATGTGTGTGAAAGTAC
The DNA here is from genome assembly GCA_028533885.1 of Nasua narica. NCBI lineage: Eukaryota > Metazoa > Chordata > Mammalia > Carnivora > Procyonidae > Nasua > Nasua narica. The sequence goes on along the minus strand of CM052812.1, from coordinate 28,937,992 downwards.
TTTGCACACTATAAAGCTCTATTCAAATATTATGATTATTGCAAAATTCAGTTCGGCTATAAAAATAAAAAGGACAAACAAACAACTTCAAGTCCTTAACAAACATCAGCACAAATGAATTGTTGTGGAGCTTAGAATTATTCTATACTAGCCTGTGACTCTGTGAGTCCCCATGATAAATATTAATCTTAGGGTTGTTATGTGTGTGTGTGTTTTTTTTAAATAAATTAATCAGGAAGTAAACCAACAGGATAGAAAAATGTCTCGACTGAGAGCCCAAAGGCCTGATTTAATAAAAGGAAAGGTCAAAGAAAAAGATGCCAAAGGAAGAAGAGCACAAACAAATACAGAAACTGTAAATACCACAAAAGTAAACAAAGATGAGTATAAATCCTTTATACCCAAGTATCAAACAGTTCATATTTGGAGAGGGTTCTCTACACTTCAGCTCAGACAACTTAATTCGGTAACTCCAAAGCGTGTTGTATGTAAAAGGGTTTTAAGGCTCGTCCGTATGCATCTCTTCAAATCGCACCCTCTCATCATCTCCTATTTGCAGTCTGAAGTTAGGTAATGTGTTGTTTACCAAAATGCTTTCCTCAAGTGTCTCACAAAAGTGACAAACATAAAGCTTATGGGACAGGACTGTGGCTTTTTCTCTGTTTTACAGGTAAGTTAAATGCCTCCCTAAGGTCACACGGCTGTCAAGACAGAGGGTCCCAGGCTGCTGACTGCAAGCCCTTTGCTCTTCCACTCTTCCGTGGCTCGCCCCTCATTTTCTTTGGAGCTCAGATTCAGATATCACCTTATCACAGAGTCTTATCCCTGACCATTCTCTCTGAAATTGCATTCCACCAGCACCACTCCGGATCCCCCAGGCCTTGCTGTACTTTTCTGCCTAGCATTCATCACTGCCTGACATATTCTGTATCATTTGTCTATTTTGTTTCACTTACTGAACTATCAAAGCTCCATTCTGAAGGCAGAGACTTTGTTCACTGCTGTAGCTCCAGCTTCAAAGTGCATTTGTTGAATAAATGAACAAATGAACAAACTGCTTTTAGGTTAGGAAGTGGTTCCTCTGGTTCCACAAGGTCTCAGAGACTACTGTTCATTAACATGTATCCTTAATAACTACAACATGACGTGTTAAGCAACGGTCAATGGCAAGGCGGCTTCCATCACTGTCCGATCTAAAGGCTTTTCTCCTACTCTGACCATTTATAATGAATGACCATTTGGGCATAATTGTACTTTTCTGGGTGTAACCTGACAAGACAGAACCAAAATTTAAATATCAGCTGGGAGGAAATTATCTCACTCAGTGATAGTCACTATAGGTTGTATGTAAAATACATCGGGGGCCGTGCCCAGTGGCTAGCACCTAACTGTGAGCCTCCTTAGCTTTTTTCCCCTCTCAAGAAAGAATGTAAGTTTAAAAAGGTAGTAGCTGGGTCATGGACATTGGGGAGGGCATGTGCTATGGTGAGTGCTGAGAGTTGTGTAAGCCTGATGATTCACAGACCTGTACCCCTGTGGCAAATAATACATTATATGTTAATAAAAAAGAAAAAAAGGGGTAATAGCAGGAGTCAGGGAAGATGAATACACTGAAGTGAGAAAAACAAAATTATAACAAGACCATGAATCCGTCCAATCTATTAAAAAATATTTTATAAATTTTGGTGCTTTACAAACTTCACAACTGATAGCACGGGTACCACAGAGGTTTAAAAATGTCTGGGTTTTTTTGGGGGGGGAAGGTAATATTTCTTCCTTTCTTTTTTTTTTTTTTGGACACTCATCTAATAAAGAACTAGGTTTCATTTCTTGCCACTTAACCCACTCACTCAACTGATCAAGTCCGCTCCTAATTAGGATATAGATCATGCACATTCAGCATTTCCCTTTACAGCAATCTGCTGTAAGATGTGGTCTCTGGAAATACAGTCACTCTGGAAGTACAGACTTCCCGTGATGCTCTAAATTGTCTTGAATTTTAAAAGCATTGTCTTGCTCCCATCAGCCTGGGGTCAGTTACAGAGACCCGCCTCTGCAGGAAGGTTTGGGGACTGGCTCACCCTCATGGCCATCCTGAGGCCCCTTCAGGTCCTTCAGGGGCACAGGAGAACCTTGTTTGTGACATTTCTGTTGCCATTTTCTCTATGCTCACGGACCTTTTTGTTTTGTTCTAAGGCTATTCTTGCAATTCTACTATGAATTTTGACCTGAATAGATGCCTAAATAATTTCTTCCAGAAGATAATTGGAGATACACTTACTATAAGACGTCTCGCAGGCAACAATTTTACCCTAATTTTACACTCACCGTATAGACCTGTTCTATCACCTCCCCTGCTCATTATACTTCTCTGTGGGTAATTGGTTCTGTGAGGGAGCACTACATTATCCCCACTGGCTCTGGACTGAGTTTCTGCATTACTCTGGGCAAAGGACTTATTATTGCGAATGTATGGAGATCTTAAATGGGACTGCTGTGTTTTGCCTCCTTGTCACAGTGAAGAGCGTTCTCTGTTATTTTAAGACTGACAAGTAAATTAAATCTAATAAAATAAAAATATTTAAAAGTGTCCCTATACATATTCATAAATGTCACTTCTTCTCTCCTGTAAAGAATCACTTAGAAACAAAAAACAGTATCAATGACCAATACCAGGAAATGCCCCCAGTCATAAGCTGATTCAGAAGCAAAAAACAGTAAATGGTTGGCCTCAAAGAAATAAGAAAAGGAGAGAAGGAAAGACTTTCTAAGAACATCAGCCCCAACAGTTATCAATTGTATGGAGCTAATTGAAATGCTCACACTGTATATACTCTAGAACTTGTTCTAATTAGGCAGGTGTGCCATTTATAAGAGTGCTGATTAAGGAAAGGGATTCTGTTGGAAGGAAACAAATCTAATCTGGCATACTGCATTTAACAATAGCATCTCATTTTTTTGTTGTTGTTCTGATTTGTTTTTGGAGATAAAGCCTACAAATTTGCGGAGGGTGGGGAACCCAATGAAACAACTGCCTTCCCCAGCATCTTTAATTTCTTATCTGGACAGGGACCTGGCTTTTAAGATTTCATCTGATCGTCTCTCCTCCACCCCTACCATTAGAAACTGCAGATACTGCATTTATCTTCTTAAGAGGGATCAAAGTCTGATTCAACACAGCTGGAAATTCAACACATGGTTACAGGAAGTCTGCTTAGGATTTACAAACTATTCTTTTTGGCAAGCATGTCACAATATTAGCAATATAATATAAACTCTACTCTAGGTTTTGAAAAATGGAATTTTAAAATCAATTCACATTCGAGTGTCACAAATCTTTAATGTTTTTTTCCAAACGTTTTTTCTTAAGAGCGGTTTTAGGTTCACAGGAAAATTGAGAGGAAAGTACAGAAATTCCCCCAATCTCCCTGACCCACACACAGTCTCCCTCATTATCAACACCCCCCCACACTCAGCGTGGTACCTTAGCTATAAGTGAAGAACCTACAATGACACATCAAATCACCCAAGCCCACATATTACATCAGGGTTCTCTCTTGGCATTCTACATTCTATGAGTTTGGAAAAATTTATGCTGATATGTATCTACCATCATGGTATCATACAGAGTATTTTCCCCGCCCTAAAAAAATCCACTTGTTCATCACTCCCTCCCCTCTAACTCCTGGCAACCACTGATCTTTTTTTATGGTATCCATAGTTTTACCTTTTCCAGAATATCATACAGTTGGAATAATAAGACTGGCTTTCTTAGCTGTCCCAAAGCATTCATTTTAATCTAGATGTGGTGCCGAATACCCCAAGTGGGTACAATGTGAGTCGCAGCCATACTCGTTGCCAATTCCACCAAGAGAAACCTGCATTAACTGCTCAGAGACACAGGCTACTGAATTTATTGTAATTAGATCCAAAAAGGGAAGTAGAATGATGAGGAGACATAGATAGGTAGCTATTAACCAACTAGAAAAGTCACGTTAGTCAGTTTCTCAATATTATCAGCACCAGCACCCCTGACAATATTCGGCATTCAGAGATTTATGTCAGTTAAGATGCTAGGTACTATTCAGTAAGTTACTAATGTATACTCAGCACCCAACTACGCCAAGGAGAATGTAATTGGTTCTCCAAGTGCTTGTCATCACAGAACCAATAGAAGTAGCATAATGCCATTACCACACTTAATTCTCAATTGCCCTGTGGGCACATAAACCATCTGGTGTACAGAATTTCCATGCCCTTGACTTTTCTGCTTTTGTTTTTCTCACTTTCATACTACCTTTGACCCTTTCAATTACAGCAGTCATAAGCAGCAGGAAAAGAGAATTGTTAGGGTAATTACTGACCTTGTTTTTTTGGACTCTTCCCTAACTCCTTTGTGGTGGAGGTTCTAGATCTATTGATGCTTTGGGTCAGGTACCCCATAAGCACTTATGCGAACAGTATTGGTGACGCTCTGCTCTTTGGTGCTCCCGCATCACGGCAGGCTGTGTGGGAAGCACACAAAAACATAAGCCTCCCCCCTACTGATGCAAGCTACAGCAAGGCCAGGAAGAGAAACACCAGATGTCACAGGTTTCCCCCCAGGGGCAAAGATTTTTAAGCTCAATTTTCTAGAACTTGAAGTCTAACAGAAGCCTACTAAAGGGTATTCAGTAGGTGGAGGAAAAAGCTCTTTATTTTTGTGAAATCTTTTTTATTTTAAATATTATAAGTCAAAGCTTAGTACACTGTGAGCTTTTTGAAGGAGATCCTTGTTTGTTTACCTAAATTAGCACATGTAATGAAGAACTCTACACTGTGGATGTTTGATAAATATTTGTTGAATATATAAATTTAACATTGTTTCTCATACCTGGTACTTTCTCATCATTCCCTAAATTACATTTTTTACTTTAGTATATAAATGGTAAATAAAGAAATAATAATAATAGAACAGCATGTGATTATGGGGGACAATAAATACTCTTTAAATGTTTGCCCATTTTGAACCTTCACATCCACTCTTATATTTTTTAAATCATAAAATATACATAACATAGTATGTACCACTTTAACTATTTTTAACTGCAAAGTTCAGTGTTACTAAGTACATTCACACTGTTGTACAACTAGGTTAATGCGTATTTCACGTATAATGAAATGGACAATTCAAAGTTTTGAATAAATGCATATACTCATGTAAACCCACATATCTAGCAAGATACAGAACACTCCATAACCCCCGAAGTTCTCTCCTGCCCCTCCCCAGTCAAGTCCTTTCCAGTCTCCTTCCCAAGCACCCACTATTCTGATTTCTACCACCGTCGTTTGATTGGATCTGCTCTAGAACTTCGAACACTGAATTCTCTTTGTGGGGCTTCTTTCAATCACTATTTGTCATAATCATTCACACTGCTGCATATGTCAGTAATTCATTTCTTTTTACTACTGAATACTACTTTATTGTAAAATCCACAAAAACTTGTTTATTCTCTCTATAGGTGATCAGCATTTGTTTTCAGCTTAGAGCTAAAATGAATAAAACTGTTACAAACATTCTTGCATAAGTACTTTGGTGGACATGTGTCTTCATCTCTCTTGCGTAAATACCTAGGAGTAGAACTGCTGGGTCATAAGGCAGGAAGATGCTTAACTTTATTAAAAACCTGTAACTAGGTTAATCGAGAAAAGGAAAAAAGGTAATTACTAAAATAAGAAGAAGGGGCTATCACTACAAATCTTGAAGACATTAAAATGATGGGAAATATCAGGAACAGCTTTATTCCAAAAAATTAGACAACTCAAATAGACAACTTCATTGATAGGCCAAATTAATAAAACAACACAAGAGAAAAAAGAACATCTGAGTAATTCTAAATCCATTAAAGAAAATGATTCATAACTTAAAAAAAAAAAAAACCTGAAAAGAACTCCAGGCCCAGATGCCTTTGCTGGTGAAATCTTTCAAATATTTAAGAATACAATACCAATCTTACACGATCTATTAAAAAAACAAAACAAACCAAAAATAGAAAAAAAGGAAATATTTCTCAACTAATTTTATTAGCGCAGCGTAATTCTGATACCAAAATCAGATTAAAACATTACCATAAAAGAAAATTTAAAAAAAAACCAGTATCCCTCATTAACATAGAGCCCCAATTGTTTTCTTCTTAAGTTTTACTTTAAAAAAAAAATCAACTTTACTAAGGTATAATTTATATGTAATAAAACACATCCTATTAAAGTTTGGACAAATACATATATGTATATAATTATCACAACAACAGAGAATCAGAACCCTTTTGTCATCTTAGAAAAGTTCCCTTAAGGATGAAACAGGTGAAGGGGATTAAGAGTAGACTTTAATCAGCACTGGGTAGTGTACAGAATTGTTGAATCATTGTATTATACACATGAAACTAAGAGAACACTGTATGTTAACTATACCGGAGGTAAAACAAAACAAAAAACAAGTTCCCTCGAGCTTTTCTGCAGTTCCCTTCCCTCTACAGACCCAGGCAACTACTAATGGGCTATCTAATACCATACATTTTGGCTGTTCTACCATTTCATATATGACATCATACAGTGTGTACTCTTTTGTGACTTCCTTATACTTGGCACGTTTTTGATATTCATCCACGTTGTTGCAGATGAGTGGTTTATTCCTTTTAATAGTACATAGTATCTCATTGTATCAGTACATCTAAATTAGTTCATCCATTCACCTGTTGATGGACATTTGCACTCTACTGTTTTGAGCTGTATGAATAAAGCCAATATAAACATTCATGTAAAAGTCTTTTTGCATGTATGTTTTCATTTTTCTTTGGTAAATACTTAGGCATGGAATTGCAGGGTCATAATGTTAAGTGCATGTTAAACTTTATAAAAAGTCCTGAGTTCTTCCATAGTGACTGTACCATTTTATACTTCCAGGACTTACACCTGGTATTGCCAGTCTTTTTAATTTACCCATTCTAGGCAGTGTGTAGGCATGTCCTGTTGTGCTTTTAATTTGCATATCCTTGACAGCTAATGATGTTATGTTTTCATGTGCTTAACGGCCATTCATACATCTTCTTTTGTGCAGTTGCTGTTAGACTCTTCTGCCCATCACCATGTCTACTGCAATCTATTGCCAGACCACTTTACAGTGAAAAATCTGTTGTCCCAGCTACTGAGAATGCTACAGGCAGTCAGTTTTCAGTTGTCATGCCTTTGAGGATTGCTTCAGCTGCAGAAGAGTCACCTAAGGACATGTGACATGCCCCTTCCTGGGGTGGCCCACATCCAAGTGGTATAAGTCCTCATTGCTGACTGATAAAGAAATGTATAAAGGCATGCTTAACTTAATTGTCCCAATTCTGTCCAACCCTGAAGAATCAATCTAGCCTCAGAGCTACACATGAACTCAGTCAAAGCTATTACTGAGCTGCGTCACTGCTCTTCTCCTCCCTCTATAAGATGCAGCTTCATTGCTCTTCCTCCCGATGTAGGTGGTAATCCTAAGGGCATCCCTTAATAAATATCCTATACACAGAACTTTTATCTCAGAACCTGCTTGCCAAGGAACACAATCTGTAACACCTATTTTTCAAATTGGGTTGTCTTACCGAACTGTGGTAAGAGTTCCTTAGATATGTATTATGAATACAAGTCCTTTGTACGTATGTGTATATAGAATAATGTGTATTATGACTATTTTCTCTCATGCAGTGGTTTGTCTCATTTCCTAACAATTTCTTTTGAAAAACATCAGTTTTTAATTTTGATGAGGTCCCATTTATCAGTTTTAATCTTTCGGTCCAACCTAAGAAATCTTTGCCTATTCCAAAGTTGCAAGGGCTTTGTCCTATATTTTCTTCTGATTCCAAGGTTTTAGTCTTTAAGTCTATGATCCATTTTTTAGTTAATTTTTGTATGTAGAGTGAGGTAAGAATCAAGATTCACTTTTTTCTGTATGTATATCCAATTATTCCAGCATCATTTATTCAGAGAATTTTCTACTTCCCACTGAATTAGTCCTCCAATTTTGGTCTTTTATTTCCAAATTCATTTTAGCTATTCTAGGTTCTTTACACTGCCATATAATTTTAAAAACCAGCTTGTCAATTCTAGAAAAAATAGTCTTCTGGGATCTCTATTGGGATTGTGTTGATCAGTTTGGAAAGTACTGATTTTGTAATATGACTGAGTCTTCTAACCCACGAACATAGATATTTCTCCATTTGCTTAGGTCTTTCAACAATGCTTTACAGTTCTTAGGGTATACCTTTTGTTCATATTTTGCTAAATTTATCCCCATATATTTTCATATTGTTTGATGGTGCTGTAAATTGATATTTCAATTTCTGAAGGTTCGTTGCTACTACACAGAAATATGATGGGATTTATTAACCTTGTATCATTGCTTCAGTTTACTCTACTTTTAACAGCTTTCTTAAAGATTCCTTAATATCTTCTATAATATAAATAATCATGATGTGAAACTGGAGACAGGTTTACTCTTTCTCCCAATCTGTATGCTTTTTATTTTATTACCCTGCCTTATTGCATTAGTTAGGAACTCTAGTACAATGCTGAATAGAAATGATGAAAGGGAACATAGCTGTCTTACTCCTGACTTAAGGAAGGAGGTAGTTGGTCCTTTACCATTACTAATGGTGTTAGCTATGCTGTATTTTTTTTTAAATTTTTTTGTATGAGACTGATGGAGTTCCTTCTATTCCTAGTTTGCTAAGAGGTTTTTTTTTTTTTTTTAAATGATGAATAGATTTTTAGTTTTGTCAACTGCTTTTCCTATATCTATTGAGATGATCAAATGTTGTCTTCATTTTAGAGTAGTAAGCCAACCTTGCATTTCTGGATAAATCCCATTCTGGATAAATTTCATAATATATTATCCTTTTTATATGTGGCTGGCTGATTTGCCACTATTTCTTGATTTTGGTGTTTATGTCATGAATAATATTGTTCCACAGTTTCCCTTTTTTTGGTAATGTCTTTGGGTAGTTTTGGTATCAAAGTAATGCTGAGTTCATAAATGAATTTGGATGTGTTTCCTCCTACTTTCTGAAAGAATTTATCTAACACCTGTATTGTTAAATGAAAGACTTCACCATTTACATGCACTTCCTACTCTTAACAACTGTAGGTCTAAGGCCCCAGACACATAAATGAGTTTATATACATGAACATGCCTTAAAAGTAAGAAAAAAAATACGTAAGTGTTAAAAATCATAGCTTAAGGGGCACCTGGCTGGCTCAGTCGGTGGAGCATGTGACTGTGAATCTTGGGGACATGACACTGAGACCCACATCAGGGGTGGAGTTTACTTAAAACACACATACGCGCGCGTGCGCGCACACACACACACACACACACATGGCTTTAATCACTTCAGCGAAAGGTTATTTTGTTGTTTTAAAAATTACATAGAGCAGTATCTGAGTGGCTCAGTAGGCTAAGCGATGGACTCTTGGTTTCAGCTCAGGTTCTAATTTCAGGGTCATGGGATTAAGCCTCACTTACTCCACGCTCAGCATGGAGTCTGCTTGAGAGATTCTCTGCCTTTCCCTCCCTTTCTGCTCCTCCCCTGACTCATGCTTGCTCTCTCTCAAATAAATAAAATCTTAAAACTAACTAACTAAATAAAATAACATATATACATGGTTACCAAAAATAAAGTACAAAGATAGACAGAATGGAAAAGAAGTCTCCCAGCTATGTCTAATCCCCGGACATTCAAATCCCCTTTCCAAACTTTCATTGATAGGCCTGGTACATGCAAATATATAGCATCTTTTAAAAGAAAAGCAAAAGTGAGTTACACTAAACTGTTTTCATTCTGATAAAGATTATTACCACCTTTTTGCTTCTACAAAAATGTACATATGTGCATTAGACATGAGATTGCTCAGTCACAGAACGTGGGCCCTTTAATAATCACCTGAGGTTGTGCCACTGCGTATTTCTAGCATTTTATCCATTTTTCCCTTGTCAGGTTTAACTTAAATTTGTTTTTGAAATCATCTGGTAAAAAGTGGATTCAAAGGTCATACTTAAAGGAAGAAATGAGAATTCTTCCTTATCCCCTAGTATATGATAATACAAACAAAGCTGTGCGTCCCCAACCATTCATAATTCATGTTCGTCCGTGTCCTTGTATATCCTCGCAACCTCTACAGGGGAGGAAACAAACCACACAAAGGTAGAAGCACTAGCCAAACAACACAGAGAACAGTAAATGAAATGCTACTCTCCCAGCCAATGAATCATCTTGACACCAAAAAGTTCATTAAAGTACGATTATAAGAGAATTGCGCTGTGTGTGTAGTGAGAAAAGGGTGTGTAATAACTGTTGATACTGCGAGTTAAAAGGAAACTCTCCAAAGCCAGCTTGACAGATCCCAGCCCATACAATTTCAGTCTTCTTTTCCATATTCAGTGTCACCACAAAGAACAATCTGAAATCAGTGAGCACAGACCCATCTACAGAATTATAATATTAGTAACATTATTACAAAATGTCTTTGTCTAGTTCAAAGACATTTCGAACAAGCTCCCTGGTGATACCATACTGCTGATCTGTGGTCCACACCTTTGACTAATATACTTTTAAAAAGTAACCCCCAAATTACCCATATTCAACGTCGGGATAGGATTCTCCATTTCGATATGAGGATTCACCCAAGAGCAAAACCCTGGGGCGAATGCCCTGAAGGGGGAGCTGTTATGAGAGGGCCAGTAGTAGTTCTCCTGGTAGTCGCGATAGCAGTCAGGAGCAGAGGTAGCAACAATAATCGGCAGCAGCCAACATGTGAAGAGTACTCACTACGAACAGATAATTGGGTAAGCACTTAATAAATCATTAAAGTGTCAGAAGGCAGGTACTATTATTTTTCCACATTACAGATGTGGAACATGAAGTTAATTTTCCCAAGACCAGTATGCTCCAGGACCACTACAGAACCCTGTCTCGGCTTATCAAGTCCACCATCACTGTGTAGTAACGGATGTCGTCACTTGTCAACTTGACACCGAGAAGAGGGGACAACTCCTCCAAAGCCTTATTTGCTAGTTCCTGTGCTCCAACTTAGATAAATAAACAGACCAATCATTGTAACTGTCCACTTTGGGTCAAGGTCAGGAAGAATTTTAAACTATTATTTGACACTACAGATAATCTACGCGGAATAATCAAGACTGGCTGTGTGTTCGGAGGCCACAGAGATGATAATGTTGTTTTTAAATCTCCTGGCTCTATTTGTTAACTGTGGCAGCACAGAGTGAAAGAGCTTGCTTTTGAAGTTATCTGAAGACTGACTTCGGCTACAATATGAATTCCAGCATATTTGGCTTTGAAACCACATTTTACGCTTTTTTAGAGATCAAGCTAAACATACAGTTCGCAGTCAAAAAGCCCTGTAGAGTAACCCGATCTGAACGGGGGCGCTTTAACTCAATGCCAAATAAAAAGCATGATCGCCTTATTCCACACAAATACCATTCTCGGATAGGCCAATTAATCATGAATATAACTTTTCAGACATTACATAATTTCACATAGACTTGCTTCTAGTGCCTGCCAAAGAAAACAGCAATTTGTATCACTAGGAATAAATCTCCATTTGAAAAGAAATTAAAGTTACAAACATGAAATAGTGTAGCTCTGGTCACCTCTCCCATGCCATACTGCTTCATAATTTCTCTAATAATTTTAATTTGCAAAACAGGCATTAATAAAACCTAAAATGATATAAGCTGTGAAATTACATAAAGTAAAATAAGGAAATCCAAGTAATTTTTACACCAACAAGAATAGCAACCTCTCAGATATGAGTAAGGTCACTGGGTCCTCCAATACTGAACAAACAACACCGATACATTAAATCACTTACTGTTATTTTTAGAAGATTCCATTTTCCTACCTAAAATTATTTGATTTCTAAATAAATGTTTCACTGATACATTCCATGGTAAATCAGGAATAAGAGATTAATTTAAAAGCAACCCACCAATATCTACAGTCAACATTTTAAAATATAAATAAATCAATATAAGCTGGTAAGTATTCTACTTAGAAAAAATACACCCATCAGGGTGGCTCAGTCAGTTAAGTGTCTGACCCTTGATTTCAGTTCAGGTCATGGTGCCTGTTTAAGATCTTCTCTCCCTTTCCTTCTGCCCCTCCCCCACCCATTTGCACATGCTTTCTCACTCTAAAGAAATAAAAATATAAAAATTAAGAAAGAAGTTAAGATAGATAGAAAGAAGATATATTAATCAGCCCAGGATTACTTTCAGCATGTGTATAAAATTCCTTAACAGAATATTTACAAGCAACAAAACCAAAGATACATATGGTTTTAATGGGGCATGCATAAAAAGATGCAGACTGGGTGCCTGGGGGGCTCAATTGGTTAAGGGACTGCCTTCGGCTCAGGTCATAATCTTGGAGTCCCAGGATCCGGTCCCACATGGGGCTCCCTGCTCAGCGGGGAGTCCGCTTCTCCCTCTTACCCTCCCCTCTCTCATTCTCTCTCTCTCTCTCTCAAATAAATAAATAAAATCTTTTTTAAAAATATGCAGATTTATCTGAACAGCCCCTCACCCAAGTCATTTTTAAAGGTGTTATCCTTTGCACTATCCTTTTTTTAAAAAACTAATTTCTCTTTCATTTACTTAAATCGGGTGACTGGTATCTGCTTTTGGAACTTTCCTCAGGAAAATCTGTCACCCTAATCATTAGGACTCAAAAGCACACAAGTGCCCATACATACATATTGGGGCTCTGGTGCTTTTAAGCAAAGACCAAACTACTAATGCCAGTAGATTCAGTAGATGTGCACAAACAACCGGTACAGTGTGTCCTAAACCCTCACCTCAGTCAGGATTTTGTGAACTTTACATTGTGTGTTTTGCGTTTACCAATAATGTATTTTTTCATTTCCTTAAAAAAAAAAAAAAGTTACATCACAATTCTGAAGGTTTTTCCGAACTATGTAACTATGTATGTGCATGTGTAGATGTGTGTGCACACAAGTGTATAAAATATGGCAGTGTGCCTTTCATTCTTCCCCCCAATTAATAGTCATAGTAACAGCTGATACTTATTGCCTACTTACTTTGTGCAGGGTACTGCGTGAAGTGCTTAAATTATTTCAACAATCTCAGGTAGGTGTTATGATTTTTCCCAACCTTATTAAGGAGGAAACTATGGCACAGAAAGCTCAAATAATGGGCCCAAAGGAACACAGCTGCAAGTGGCAGAGCTCAGATTCCAAGTCAGGCAGTTGACCTTAGAACCTGCTTTGTTCACCCCCCATGTGAGTTTCTAAATTAGGAACAGTAACCAGAACAGGGATGGGATATACTGTTAATATACATAAGTCAAGGGCAAGGGTCATTTTGGAAGGGGGAAGTGGAGGTGAGTTTATAATGGGGGTGGGTATTAGCAGAAGAAGCTATGGGAGGTCTATTATTGTGAGGGAAGATGAAAAGAAGACTATCAGCAATTCTCTCCTTAATTCAAACTGACTTTTACAGAAGATGGGATTTCAGGAGTTATTTAGAACAGAAGAAAAAAGAACAAGAGAGTCTAAGAAAATAACTGGGCCTGGGAGATGGCTCAAAAGACTAATGTAATGAGTTCACAAGTAAGGTGAGAGAGAGAGAGAGAATGAAAAAGCTGGGGACCTAAGTAGCAGATGAGAGTAATGAGATAATCCAGAGCCTGCTGGTGACTGGCTTTGATGCATGGGGCGAACAGCTAGAGTAGATGCAAAAGGAAACCACTGTAAAGATTTAGGGAAGGGGTAGGCATGGTCAGGAAGTCCTCACAGCAAGAGTAACCACCCATTCTAGGAACTGGGAAGGGAAGGCAAGGAGAGGAGATGGACAGGTCTAGAAGCTCCTGAATTTAGTGGGTTCCATAATGATTTCATCAAGACTGCTGTTATTCTGGGCAGGTCTGTATGTTGAGGGAAAAAAAAAAAAATCGGCCAGAAATTGCTCTAAATTCAATAAAATCTTCAGAAAATATTGCCAAGGCAGAAAATGTCCTAATGCCTTTGCCAGTACAGCTAATTGCTTAGCAGTTACTGGCCATGAGCATAACAGAAATTGTAGACATTTTAAAAGTCTTACACCATGAGGAACTATGTCTCAAAGCCTTTGAAATTTTTAGTGCTATTTGGTGTATGCTCTGAGCGAAATTCTCTACCCATGTCACCAGAATAGATGATCATTTTCTAAGGAAAATTGTTGTCTCCTCTATTAAGTCAGTTATCCTGAGCTAAGATGTACATATGAATAATTTATGCTCACCTGGAATGGTTAACATATGAGCATACTGTTCCAAAGACACGGCCAGTTTTCTTAACAGTCCAGATCACAGAATTCCTACCAGTCCTTCTCATTTCATTAAAGGGATAAAATACAAACACTTACGGGGGGAAAACAACTTTAGTAGCTTATTGATTTAGCTTTAGGAGTATTTCACAACTGAGTCCTTTTTAACAGCATACAACCAGGGGCATATCTAATCAATACTGAACATCTACCTTGCAGTTGGGGCTCATGAATTAATCAGCATCTACTCAAACCCAAAGCATCAGGCAAAAATCAACAGTGACCGAAATCTCTTTGAACACCGTAGAATCCCCCAAGCGATGTTACTGTTTACAATAATGACAACAAACTCAAACCCCAACCACAAGTAATGAAACCAGTACCTCCGCTCATGAGTTATTTATTTTTAGGTTACCTCTTTTTTCCAAGGAACTAAGAGCAGGAATTAAGGTCGCCACTTGCAACACCTCCTACACGGCTGTATTAGCCACATCATGTACGTAACACTACAATCCAAAAGCTGAGAAAGGGCCAGGGATAACCCCAAGGCCACGTGGCATAATAAGGGGGTGCGGGGAATCTGGACGTCTCCGCTAGATTCAATGGTCTATTGTTAGGCCAAGTAACCTATTTCCTGATCAGCATGGGAGACAATAGAGGAGAAAATGGTGTGTAAGCAGAAAGTCTTTCCTCATGAGCTGCAAATTATATAAAGAAGGTTTTATTTCTAATTATGGTCATATAATTACAGACACTTTAAGGAGAAGAGCCTGTTTGTTCTCCCTGGTGTGAGAAACTCACTGATTTAGGCTCTCTTGAAGCCAGCAGCCAAGTGCCGGTGGCACGGATCCAGGAGTTCCTAGAGGAGAACAGATGGACAGCTATCCTAAAAAAAGAGCTCCCTGATGTCGCCCAGCAATGAGATGTGAGAGCTTGATAAATATACCATCCTCATTCAGGTGTTATACGTAGAAATGAAAGGGTTGACAGTGTAAGCAGATATTTTTCTCATTGGGTAGCAGACAATACCATGCTTGGGTCTCCTACGTTCTCTCCTTTTCTAATGAGGTCTTCCCAAGGCCTCAGATTTGGCCAAAATGTACTTTCACTAAGGATTATTTGTTAGTTTTTCATTAAGTTCGGTTAAAAGAAAACTTATATATTATCTAAGTTTCTAGACCGTCTTACAGAAAACTTTCCAAAAGGTTGTTGACCCACACTGTAGCAAAGAAATTAAGGACATAGAATCTGAAATCAGACTTACTGGGTTCAATCCATTTTCTAGTAAGCCAAGTACTTGACTCTTCCTATAGCTTCTACATCCATAAAATGGGAATAACAACAGTTGGGTGAATTATATGAGATCACATATATAAAGTGCTTAAGACAGACAGCATGGATCAAAAGATGTTAGCAGCTATGAGCTGTTACTGTATTTGATGTCGATTTTTTGGCCGACTTTTTTTCAGTAACTGCCACTTACTTCAAATGGTACAAGAGCACAGACTCTATCCACTAGGCCACACACAATTCAATGAATGAGAACATACAACCCATGCCTTAAAGGGTTTACACATTATAAGGAGAAAGATCATATGTATACAATTCAAGAACATGCTTTCCGACAACAAAATCCCACAAACACACGTTTCTTGCTTTCTTCGACAGTGTATCCTGTGGAATGTTAGAAAGTCAAATTCTAAAAAACCAGCTCCTCAACCATGTTGCTTTTTTCTCCCTCAACCCCTTTTAAAAGGAAGGTATGGTGAACAGTTTTGACAATTAAACATCTCAAGGACTGTTATATATGTCAAATTTATCTCAACAAAAATGGCAGGTTGTCATATGGCTAAAGAAATATTTGCACTCTTATTATATATAGGACATCATACCTGACACTAAAATTCAGGTTTTTCAAAGTTTTGTTTCATTAAAGTTGTATAGATAGAACATAAATTATCAATAGAAGTATAAAAATTTTGTCAAGTCAATCCATAGGGCTTCTATAAACAGGTGAATTAAAAAAAAAGATTTTATTTATTTATTTTACAGAGAGAGATAACAAGTAGGCGGAGAGGCAGATGGGGGGCAGGGGGAGAAGCGGACTCCCCACTGAGCAGTGAGGAGTCCAAAGTGGGGCTCGATCCCAGGACTCTGGGATCACAACCTGAGCCAAAGGCAGAAGACAGAGGCTTTAACCCGCTGAGCCACCCAGCTGCCCCAAGAGGTGAATTTTGACGCAAATTTTTAAATGAAGCGTGGGAGAGATTTTAGTTAGAAACAAACAGCAGAGGTAAAGGGTGGTGGCTACTGTGATTAAAATATATGCACCCGAGCAAGGATTCAGGCAGGGACTGGAGAAAAAGGTCCTTCAGATAGACAGCCAACTTGGCAAGAGCCTCAAATTAAACAACAAACAAAAACCTATGCTCTCCAAGTCACCACCATGTGACAGCCTCGGCAGTAGAGGGCTCTTTACTTCCTCACAAAATGCTCCCCACTAGTGGCTGATAAGCTATTGTGTAGGACAAGTGACCACCATGTGACAGCCTCGGCAGTAGAGGGCTCTTTACTTCCCCACAAAATGCTCCCCACTAGTGGCTAATAAGCTATTGTGTAGGACACCTGTGCACCTCTGCTTCCACCTGTTGAGTTCTGTGCTTAATCGATTAAGTGTTTGTTTTCAAATCTGTGTATGTCAGTTATGCCTGTTACTATAATTAAATACCTTAAGCAAACACTGTTCTCCAACATCCAATAACCTTTGTGTACAACAATCAGTTGTAGTCTCTACGGACACTTAGTCGAATGTTTTTAGATCAGGTGGACTAACAGTGAAAAAAATTATTACAAGACTTACAGAAAATTACAATCTAGAAGAATTCTGCATTCAAACTGCTTCACGAGTGCCTCTAAGGAAACTGAGACTGAAAATTCTTGAGAAAAAAGATGGGACTCTCCAGCTCACGCTCAAAAAAAAAAAAAAAAAAAAAAGTCTGGCGCCTCCATTTTATAACTGGCATAAACTATTCATTAAATTTTTTACAGGGGCGCCTCGGTGTCTCAGTCAGTTAGGTGTTCAACTCGATCTCAGTGTCATGAGTTCAAGCCCTATGTTGGGCTCCACACTGGGCATGGAGCCTATATATATATATACACACACACACACACACACACACACACGCACGCATATAAACATACACTTATATAGATAAATTTTAATTCCTTTTAACACACTTTTTTGATTAACCAACCAATTCTTATCACATCAAATAAAAAAACCTTCTATAACGAAATCAAGTAGACCATACAATCATTCTTGGAAAAAAATTACCAAAAACTTCACCCATATTCGAGTGGGGGGAAATCATAGTCAAATACATAAATTTTTTATATCTATACTCACTGTCTTGTCTCATTTCAGCTAAGTCTATGTGAGTCAAAATAACAGGTAAATTTATAGTTAAGTATTTTGCCCACAAAACTCCCACCAAATAACTGAACTTAAATAGATATTTGCATTGTGTAGACCCATCCTTAATATGTTTTCATTTTATCTAATGCAAAATAAGTACTTTATATGTAGGACAAAGAAGTCTAAATAGATACTATTTTCACAGTATCATAAAAATAATCAAGAAAAGGATAAATACTGCAAGGATAGTCAGTCTGTAAAAAGCAATCATTTTTCAAATAATATAATTTGTTATTGATGGGATTTTTAAGACCTAAATAACCTCACCACAAAGAATGGCAAAACCCCCTACTTGTGCTTACTCTTTACCTTGAGTGGGTTAAAACACAGGTAAGAATGAGACCTAGGATATATTAATGGGAATTATTTTATTTACTGTGAATTATTTTGAGCACACACATTAACTGCTTATACATTTGAAGCTAGCAGCATAAGTAAGAGCCACACGTATTTTCCCATTAATTATCCAGAGCAGGTTATTAATCATAATTGCAAACAAATTGTTCAACTGATGGCTCCTTGGTTTTTTTTTGACATGACCATTTCACAGATAATTAGACTCTAAAACCACTAAATAGGGGCTGTGTCTTGGACTATATCCCGTACATGATGATGAACACACTGGTGGCACCCAGTCAATGTATGACTAATGATAACACTGCCATTCGTTTATTTTTCAAATACTTTAGGTTCACTGAAAAATATTTATCACAGGATTTCACTGTATGCAAGAGCATCTGTAACACAGGGTAGAAACGGAATGTTTTCAAAACAGAGAGCCTGGAAACATTAGCCAGAACTCATGCGGCCAGTATTTGGGGATT
Source organism: Nasua narica (assembly GCA_028533885.1). Lineage (NCBI taxonomy): Eukaryota > Metazoa > Chordata > Mammalia > Carnivora > Procyonidae > Nasua > Nasua narica. Next base: position 28,919,334 of record CM052812.1, on the reverse strand, counting down.
TTTTTGGCAGGCACATAAAATAGATCAGACATTCCAGTTAGAAAACTAAATTCCCCAGCAATAGGTAGAAGAAACCAATTTCATTCAAGATAAATGATTACTTTCAAATTCCATTAAGAGGAAAGAATCTTGGGTGGAAATAGGCATAAAATTGTGAAAGGCATGTATCAGATATGTGTTGAGGCCCAAATCACTACCACCTCATATCATGTAGCATTTCCCATCACAGAGCCCCAAAGGCTTTGCAAATTATTTGATTACAAATCACTAAAAAATCCTGACAAGGGTTAGGACACATCTTGGACAAAAATAGTCTGAACACTTCTAAGTGCTATCACAGAACAAAGAGAAAAACATTCAGCAAGGAAAAACCAAGGTTCTTGGCTTACTGCTCAACTCACCATCTTGTACATATCAAAGTCATCTTAAAAGGCATGATTCTAGGGTCACTCTACTGTTGTCTAAAATCTACAAAATGTACATGCGTTGGCCCAAGGTCGGTGCTCAGTAAATATTTGCTGGCTTGACGTCTTAATTTTTCAAGAAAAGGGCTATGATATCTTTGAAGTTTTAACAACTATGTACGAAAACTAAAAGATGTCTTTCTCCAAAAAAGGTTAAGTTCATATGTCAAGTGACATAAATAAGCTAAGGATTTTAAGGTACAGAATAATGTCCAGGCTCTCCACAGTGATTAAAGAGGTAGTCCAAGTTTTTCTTACTGTGAGGAGAATAGAAAATATTACACATATTTATTTCTCCTGTAGTAGTGGATCTTACTAAATAATATTTATTTTTCATCTTTCTTCCTTCCTGCATACATAGTACTTAAAACTGAAATCATGCTCTATTACACTTGATTCCCACTCAAACTATCCAGCATTCTGTTTCACCTGAGTAAGTCTCACCCACTAACTCATACTGCTAGTCTCTTGAGAGAGGGTCTTACACTTTTTTTTTAAGATTTTTATTTATTTGTCAGAGATAGAGATAGAGAGAGAGAGAGAGAGAGAGCACAAGCAGGGAGAGCGGCAGGCAGAGTGAGAAGTGGCTTAACTGACTGAGCCACCCAGGCGTCCTAGTCTTACACTTTTTACATCCTCTTCAGGGCCTAATGCACTATCAGGATATATAGACTTTCAAAACATAGTACTTGGGGTGCCTGGGTGGCTCAGTCGTTGGGCATCTGCCTTCAGCTCAGGTTATGATCCCAGAATCCTGGGATCGAGCCCCGCATCAGGCTCCTTGCTCAGCGGGGAGCCTGCTTCTTCCTCTCCCACTCCCCCCGCTTGTGTTCCCTCCCTGTGTCTCTCTCTGTCAAATAAATAAATACAATCTTAAAAAAAAATTACTTATCTATCAGGTAAGTGATAATTTAACCAGGCAAAGAGAAAGCAAACTCTTACATCTGGGATAAGCAAGGGATACTTGCTTGATTCAAATATCCTGGCTCATAGAGTAGGATTAACAATTTCACACATTTCAAGCAGAGTAAAGAATGTATTACAGCTATACAAAACACAATTTACTTTCCTCAAGTTTTGCAACGTACACCCTTGCATTATTACCCTTGATGAAATAGAGGGCTGCCAGTTAAAAGAAATTTCTAAATAACCAAATGCCAGGTAGACCATTTCTTTTTCCTGGAGCCCTCCTTGTAGGGGGAGTTCAGATGACTGGCTCATGATCTGGGTTAGCTGGCATAAGCCTGTGGAGTCCTCTAGAGTTTAAGCTCAGCGGATCTCTCTCCCTCCAAGCATTGGAAAACAGTACATGACCACTTGATCTGCATGCTTCCTAGGCTGGAGAGTGCAGGGTCCAAGGGCAGAGATCGCCATGGAAACTGCCACACAGGCTCCAGATGCACTGCCGTGGTACTTGATGCTTGCAATAACCAAGGACATCAACAAAGGCAAGTGGGTTAAGAAACACGGCGTCCACTCCAAGACCGCATGAGCGAGACACCTGAGGAAGGGTGAGGGGTGAGAGGCTGTGGAGATGAGTGGCTGAGAGAACCCGGAGCTCCCTGCGGAGCTTCCTCATTCCCTCAACCCCCAGTGAATAATCTAGCCCATCGTTACTTTCTGATATTCTCAATCAGAAAGGATTTTAAATTATCTGTTTTTTAAAAAGGAGATTTTCAATTTCCTCAACAAGTCTTTCAGAGCCAAAAAAATGTTTCTTAAGGCAGGGTCTAGTCAGCCAAGAAGAGGTGCCTCCTGCTGAGCCGCTGGCTCCCCAGTTCAGATTTCCTGAATCATTCAGGCTTTCCTGAGAGGTTTCTTTATATTCACAGAAACAGTGAGGTCTCACTCCACAGGGATCTGCTCTAGGCAGTCCCTTGCCCGTTGACAGATATGACTCCTAATTCATTAGCAGTCTGTACTATTGGGGTGGGGGTTTGAAGTGATGTACAGAAGCCTGAAAGGGGCCTTGTCAAGCACGTATGCTGGGCCCACACACTAATTGGTAGAGAACTGTTTATTACATCAACATCTAGGTGAAACCTAGAACAGTGATGTCCTTAGTAAGATTCTGAATTATATTTCTGGAATGTGCGTTCTAAATAACAACAGTAGTGTAGTAATAATTAATGCCGGTTATGAGGATTCCACTGCCTTACATTTACTGAATATGCTTAAATCTCACTTATTACATTTAATCTTCACAACCTTGTGTAAGAAGTGGAAGGACAGATATCCCAAAATGAAGGAATGAGATCAAGAGCTGATGTGACTAGAGGTCCTTCCTGGGACAGCTAAGCAGAGGTCTCCAATGTATACTGAGGAAGCTATGGAAATAGATATATTCCTTCAAGAAACTTCTGTCTGATCCCTCCACGTGAAGTGGAGGACCAAGCTCTCACATTTCATAGATGAATATAACATGGTCTTTGTCCTAAAGGAGTTGTGAGATGCCATGGAAGGAATGAGGTGGCAAGTAGGCCAGGTCTCAAAGGGTGAGTGGGTATTGCTAGATGAACATGTGCAACTTGTTTAGGGGCAAGAACCCAAGGAAGGACCTGGGTCAAGTATTTTCTTTAATCTTTTTCTTTTAAGATTTTATTTATTTGTCAGAGAGAGAGAGCACGCACAAGCAGGAGCAGCAGCAGACAGAGGGAGAAGCAGGCTCCCTGCTGAGCAAGGAGACCAACACAGGACTCGATCCCAGGATCCTGGATTGAAGACCTGAGTCAAAGGCAGATGCTTAACCAACTGAGCCACTGGCGTCCCTGGGCCAGGTTATTTTTAAAACTACGTAAAGTAGGTAGTAGTAGTCCACTATTCTAAGCAATAGACATTGATAAGAATAGCTAAGCCTAGTCGAAGTCTCGTAATAGTCTACTATTCTAAGCAATTCTAAGCAATAGACATAGAACGGTGTTTTGTGTTTGATAACACATTCCCTTTGTGACTCGTCTACATCGTCAAGTGTCCAACCAATTGCAAAGTAAAATTCAACAATTATGTACTGCGTTCACAATATACCCATTAGTATACATATTAGGTACCCAGTTACACACCCACTGTGCGCCCCACCTATTACCACCGGAGTCGCAGGGTCATCAGTGTGATGCCTTGTGTCCCAGCTGCCCCGCCCTCCACCTGCCGAGGGCTCTATAAGCTCCACATGGTACAAACTGCATCTATCCTACTCACTGCTCTCCGCCCGCACCCGCGCCATATCCACATCTGGCACACAATGAGCGCTCAATACGTTCTTTCAGTGAATGAATAAACGTCTATCAGGCACTGGGTTATAAAAGGAATCCCACTCTTTAAAACAGAATGACACCCAAAAACTAATGATAACACAATGTAATGAGAGCTCTAAGAATTATTGCTAAAGAGCTCTGAAAACACAGATAAAGGAATAAAAATCCAGTTCAGATATCCTCCTACATATCACCCTACCAAGACAGTTTCTGCCTCTTAATAATTTGCTTTTATAACAAATACTCATCCAACAGAACCTATATTATTCTGTGAAGGAAATTTAAGCAATAAAAATGACTCAATTTCCAGGTATAGGTTTCAAAAAATGCTTTAGTCTCTGCCAACCACTGTGATTACCAGCACCTTTGTGAGGATTATCAAAAAGAAATGTTATTATAAAGAAAGAGTGGAACGGACTAACCCTAGACCTACTTAGGAAATGCTCTTCCTTGAAAATTTTGTGGGTTGGGGAGATTGGGGTGAGGCCTAGGGAGAGGGGAAGTATAGAATAACTATCCCACCACCCCCCCCCCAAAAAAAGAGAGAGATTTTACATTTTGGTTTGGGTACAGAGGCTAAAAGATCTCCTCTAGCATCCCCAAAATTCCAATATTAGACCTTCAGCTTTCAGATGTTAAGAAATAGTTTATGTCCCAAAGGCTCAATTAAAACAAAGTTGAAAAAAATAATTCAATAGAGCAAACCGACAGATTCCATCATCTGATTTCATCAGAGCAGTAGGAAACATTGAACTGGCCTATGGAGAGACAGAAAAGTGGTTCTCTTGGCTGGAAGGCACACAATCCAACATTCTAGTGTTTTGGCAAAAGGACTAGAAGGCCCAGTCAGCACAGTGAGGAGCAAGTTGTACAATTTCTAATTTTTAAAAACTCAATTCCGTGGTTTAAAAGTGGTTGGTATTCATTGGTAATGAATACCTTTTCATTTTTAAAACGTGACCAGAAGAATTAAGACAGGAACTTCCAACTAAGATAGGTAATTCCAAGGGTAATGGCCCTTCCTTTCAAAGTTAAAACTCCTACTATTCACTTGGCTTGGAACATGTTTTTTAGTCATTCCCATTCTTTGAATCTTTGCCTAATATAAGCTTTCATTTGGATACACCACTCTCACTGATGTTTATAAGAATGTCTTGCTATTAACCTCTAACCCAATTAGTCACCAAATTGGCAGAATACATTGCTATTTGGAAGCCAAGAGCTTATGGAGGAAGTTTAAAAAAATAATCTGAGCAAAATGAACTATATTATGACTTTATTTATAGTTTTTAAAGATATTCCAGGAAAACTACAATAACAAATTCAAGAATAAAAGCAAGCACAGATCCTTTGTGTGCCCCGCTGCAAGGAGTGGGACTATTTTAAATAAAAATAAGTTAAAAAAAATTTAAAGGTACAGCCCACCTTCTACCGCATGCATCCTTTCCCCTTTACTCTCACTATCAGCTCTGTTCATCTCAGTAAATGGTAACTTCATCCTTCCAACTACTCAGGCCAATAACCCTGAAGTCTTCTTTCTCTATTTCTTTTTTAAAAGATTTATTCATTTATTTGAGAGAGAGAAAGAGAGAGAGAGAGAGAACCTGTAAGTGGGGGAGGGAGAGAGGGAATCTCAAGCAGACTGCCCGCCAAGCTCTGAGTCGATGAGGGCTTGATCTCATGACCCCGAGATCATGACCCCAGCAAAAACCAAGAGTCGGACGCTCAACCTCCAGAACCACCCAGGTGCCCCAGTCTTCTCTTTTTATAATACTGTACACTGAAGTCTATCAACAAATTCTGTTGGTTCTACTTCAAAATATATACAGAATCCGACCACCTTCACCATCAACCCTACTCTAAACCCTTGTATCTCTTGCTTGATATACAGCAATTTCCATCTACGCTGTTCTCAACACAGGAGGCTTGTTAAAATAAACCAGTCAGATCATGTCCCTCATCTGCTCTAAACCTTGCCAAGGCTTCCACCCATCTTACTCCCAAGCCAGAAGCCCTCCCTCCTGACTCTACCCTCATCCCTTATTACCCTCCCTTCTTACTCCACTCCAGCTACCCGGGCCTCTTTTCTGTTTCTCAAACATGTCAGAGCACACTCTCATTATCAGGGTCCTTCTTACTGGCTGTTCCCTCCATCCTTCCCCAAGCACGTCATGCTTCTCAGTTCTTTCAGAATCAAATGTCATTTTCGCAGGGAGGCCAAACTAATTAAAATAGCAATCTTGCCTCCCCAACCCGGCCACTCACTAACCCTTCTTTATTTATCTCCATAGTCATTATCATCAAGCTATACATTTACTTATTATTTGTCTCCTCCCATTAGAATGTAAATGACTTTCAGGAGGACAGAGGCCCGTTCTGTTCCTTACTGTACCCCTAGTGCCTACAAACGTGCCTGATATACTCCAAGTGCTCGGGAAATACTGGTTGAATGAATGAATGAATGAATGAGCGCTAGCCTTCTTGCACTTCTCCATATTACTTCTAACAACAGAACTGTTTGCCCATAATTCCTCAATAAAAGTGTCTCAAGTTTATAAATGTCTTGAGTTTGATCTGTTTTAAATGTACTATCCTGAGCCTGCACGTAGTAAGTAAACGGGAACTTAAGAAACCAACTTAGTTACCTTCCAGTTAATATTAGGGACCTGAATCTTTCCACTAACCCCTGCCTGCTTCTGAGGGCCCGCAGTTTCTTCTGTCACAACGTACAATTCCGTGTTTCCCAACTCTCAGTCATTCCCCGACGCCCGCCCACCAGTGCTTCCACTTCATCCACATAGCACCTGTGTTATTATTTTGTTTAACTTGACTCTTGTTCTTTTCTAAAGTGTATATAAAAAGAAACTCATTTAAGCAATAATATCCTTGCAATGACAGGTTTGAAGCATTCCCTCACCCCACCCCTCGTACCATGAAAATAAAAGTATGACAGAGAAATGAAGTGCTTGTCCACAGTCCACGACCAATGACAACACCATACTCCAGGATTCGTGGATATAAGCCGGAAAGTTTACCATGGAGCCTCCAATACCTTGAGGAAGTCACACCACATCGCCAACACCCCCACGCACACTCCCCGCCACCCGCCTTTGCTTTACACCATGTAAGAATTCAAATCACAATAGAATCAGATCATCTATGGACTTGAAATACATCACGAAGAAATGTATAATTTTCTAGCCAGATTAATTTAGACCACCAAAACTAAGCTCCTAAAGGGAAAATCTGTTCAGTTATCTGTTGGGTCCTTCTGCAAAGTATCAACTGCTAAAATGCTCTGGTAGGGGCAGCTGGTTGACTCAGTAGGTTGAGTGTCCGCCTTGGGCTCGGGTCATGGTTCCGGGGTCCTGAGATCGAGCCCCGCATCAGTCGCCCTGTTCAGGAGGTGTGTGTGGCAGGGGTCCTGTTTCTTCCTCTCCCTCTGCCCTTTCCCCCAGCTCGTTTGCTCTCTCTCTCCAATAAATATATAAATGAAATCTTTAGGAAATAAAAAAAAATAAAATGCTCTGATAAAGCCCAAACTTGCATGTTTTTCTAGAAAAGTTCTTTCTTTGAGCACCATTCCATCCACCTGTATATGTATCTATCTTCTTTCCTTCCTCCCTAGCTCCTTCTTTCCTTTGCTTTAGAAGGGGCAAAGGGACCTTTCTTTTTAGGGTAGGAGGCGACTGGAAGACACTTCCCAAACTTGATAAACTTCTTCATAACACCAATTTTGTAGTTTATTTCTAGTGCTTTATCAAATTTGACATAAGACTGTGTGATGTGAGAACAAAGATCTTTTTTACAAACTAAAACGGCATCCTTATTCTCAAATGTTTTACAATGTTGAGCAGTACTGTAGGCTTGATTCAGACACCCCATACAATCACAAGAGTTATTTTAAGGAAAAGCCTCAGATGGACATGTCTACGGAAGCTAATACTAATGTGCTGTTCTTCCAACAAAAAGGTTACTGACCTATCAGTAGGAGTTGTCTCTTCTAGCAGAGATGATAGATTTGCCTTGTCTTATCTACACCCCCTGCTCTGTCCCCATAATGAGCCATGGCATACATGTGCAAGACAGCTGGCAAGGGGGAGTCAGGGTCTGTGGCCATGGGCCAGAGCAAAGCTTACCAACCCACTCAGAGCCTGGACCTATGACCCGTGTCTCATTAGCACCTTGCTCCAAGCAACTGAGCTGCCACAAAAATCAACAGTGGCTGAAGCCATTTTGTCTACAAGTGAAACAAATCAGGTTAGTCTGACAACCAATAGTTCAAGCAGCCACTAGAGAATTGCCAAAAGTACAGAAGAACCAATAGTGAGGAAGAATTACATTGGGAATCCCCCGCCCCCACCAATGCAAGGATGAATTTGGAAGGGGAGCGAGAGTGTAACAGGCAAATTCACTTTGAGTACACCAAGTATTCAGTGCATGTTAATGGGAGATAATTAGAGAAACACAGCTACAGCTTCATAGGTAATACTCTTACTCAGTGGTTAAAACATATGTGGGTAGATGCACGAAGAAGAGCAAGAAACTGTACTCAGGAACTGCAAGCTTAAAAAAATCTATAGTCTAGAAATACTGAGATTACAGTAATCTGTTTATATTAGGAAACCATTTGACTTAAGGCAAAATGGAAGAACAAAAATAAATTAAGCTCAAAAGAAACATACAAATCTCTCATTAGCAAAATTTTGGATTTCCAAAACATCCAAATAATCTTTCCTTCTAAAATATACACAAATTAATATTAAGAAAAGATCCTTGTGGGGGTGCCTGGGTGGCTCAGTCCTTAAGCGTCTGCCTTTGGCTCAGGTCATGATCCCGGGGTCCTGGGATTGAGCCCAACATCTCCCTCTCCCATTCCACCTGCTTGTGTTCCCTCTCTCGCTATGTCTCTGTCGGAAAAATAAACAAAATCTTAAAAAAGAAAAGAGAAAAGAAAAGCTCCTTGTGTACCACTTTATGCTTTCTTTCGTGGTTAATTTAATTGGGGTTATCCCACCTTGGGCTGGGACAGAAAGAGAGAGGAGAAGAGTGCACATGGCTATTTTTAAATTGTAACAAATCTCCTTTTGAGGAACAAAAGCAGCCTTATGAACAATGAGGAGAAAACACCAGAGGTTGGAAAATTGCTGCTTTCATCTGATTTAATCAGTCAATCGACCAAGAGATAGTTATAAGGAACCAATTATCCACTTACCATTGTAATAAGTGCTATGTGACGGGGATAAGAAATATAAAGACAGAGCCCTTGTCCACAAAGCTTATGATCTGGTTGAAGACCTAAGATTAACAAATGTTAAAAAAAAAAAAAATCAAAACAAAAAAACAATCCAACTATAAAATACTGGTCTAGTTTAGGCAGTAAATGCTGAAGGCATTCTTCTGGTGATGGCAGAATAGGCAGTTCACATGAATCCTCCTGCTCAAGACAATGTAAAAAGCTGAACAAAATAAATATATCTTCATACAAGCACCAAAGAGTTGAGATGGAGTTGAATTACCTGTCCAAGATTGGTGAGGAAAGGAGGCTGGAGCATAAGCCCATGCTTAGAGCCACTTTTGTCCTAAGGTTATTTACTAATCCAAGAAGAGAGGCTGAGATGAAACTGTGGTGGCCTCTAAGGCTGAAAAGTTGGGGGTCTCTAGTAGGCTAACCCCTACTGTGAGGCGGGCCACTCATAAGTGGGGGGTGGGGGGAAAGGAACTATAAGTAACCAGCCTACACACAGATTTGCAGCCCAAATCACAACACCTGAATTGTGAACCTGGACTGAGAAGGTCCTGAACTGCTCCAACCAGGCATAAGGCAGAAGCACATAAAAAATCTAGATTTCAAACTGTTTCTATGAATATTTTTCCAAAACCAAAAAATTTAATATATAATCAAGCACATGAAGGGACAAGACACCATGAACCAGAACTAGCAGAAAAAATACACAACAAAATCAGACCCACAGAAATATCAGATATTGAAAACACAGGCAAAAACTAAAGTACAATTACCTCTACTATATTCAAAGAGATAAAGATAAGCTTAAAAATTTGGCAACTACCAACTATAAAATGTAATAAATTTAAAAAATACCTATATAAAAATTATGTGACCAAACTACACAAATATACAATAACTGAAATTAGGAAATTAATGAGTTTAATGGTAGATCAGATACAACTGTAGAAAGAATTGGAAAGCTGCAATTGAGAAGAAATTATTCTGAGTACTGCTCAGAGAGATAAAAAGATGAAAAAGAAGGGGGTAAAAGGCATAGGGCATACAGTGAGAAATTATAACATATGTTTAACTGGAAACCCAAAAAAGAGAGAAGAAAGAGGATGAAGCCAAAACAATATGTAAATAAATAATGGCTGAGTCTCAGATCCCTTGCAAAATAAAGTGAATGACATCCGTATCATAGCAAAATTTCAAAGATAAAAACCAAAGAAAATAGTTTAAAAAGGAACCAGAGAAAAGGCCTTAGATTAACAAATTAAGTCATAAAACGATGGAACAGCTTCAACATGTCCAAAGTAAATAACTACCCAGAATCTATACCTAGCAAGAATGAATGTGAAATAAAAGTAAAATTATATTAGAACTAGAACCACTGGAATGTATTAGAAAAAGAGCAGGAATTTTTCTGTTTTCTTTGTTGCTATGTCCCTTACCTAAAAGTGTCTATCACAAATAGGTGTTCAGTAGATACTATAAAATGAATTCATAGTCTCATTACTAACAGATTGTTATATTATTATTATTATTAAAATATTAGGTGCTACCAGAAGACTTGAAAATAACTTGTTCTCTTTGTATCTCCAAAAAGACAATAAATTCTTAACGTACATTCTAGAATTAAAAACACTAATCACAAATTAAATGCTCAAGTATGGCTAACTTGAAATTTAAAAAAAAAAGCCAAAACTTGCCTGCTAAGTATGAGAATATATTTACCTACTATTAAAAAATGAAAATCGAAGGGGCACCTGCACCCTTAAGTTTATAGCAGCAATGTCCACAAGAGCTAAAATATGGAAAGAGCCCAGATGTCCATCAACAGATGAATGGATCAAGATGTTCTGTGTGTGTGTGTAATGGGTGGGGTATTACTCAGTCACCAAAAAGAATGAAATCTTGCCATTTGCAATGACCTGGATGAAAACAGGGTATTATGCTAAGCAAAATAGTCAGAGAAAGACAAATATGACTTCACTCATATGTAGAATTTAAGAAACAAAACAGATGAACATAAGGGAAGAGAAGGAAAAATAAACTAAGACAAGAGAGGGAGACAAACCGTAAGAGATTTTTAACTACAGGCAAAAAACTGAGGGTTGCTGGAGGGGAGGGGAGGGGGGGATGGGGTAACTGGGTGATGGACATTAAGGAGGGCACTTGATGTAATGAGCACTGGGTGTTATAAACAACTGATAAATCACTAAACTCTACCTCTGAAACTAATAATACACTACGTTAATTAATTCATCTTAAACAAACAATGAAAAAGGTGATTCCTGACTATATTTCTAGTTTCATCTCTCACTATGCTCACCATAAACTCTACGCTCCATTCCTATTTAGTGATTTGCTGATCTACAAAGTCACCACAGTCTTTCATGCTCTCATGCCAAATACAGCTGCCTCGGTCCACACTGTCCTCCTCTTCCATGTCAGTTCTCTGTAAACAAACGTTCTCTCATCCTGTAAGACCTGCGACAAATGTCGTTTCTTCTGAAAAGGCTGCCATAACACTAACACCCAGAGAGGTAGTAACTCTCTTCTCTCTAGGCCGAGAGCATGGAAAGTACTATAAGGAACTGTGTTGCCCTGCCATATTGACTTGTATATATGTCGCCTACCTCATTAGAGCTAGAAGGTAAGAGTCCTGTCTTTGCCATTCTTTTATCTCCCTACCTCTAAGCACCAATCTCAGTGATTGGCCATAGTAAGCATTCCAAACTACTGGCTAAGGTGATTAAGGAAAAAGAAAAGAACAAGGAAATACAGCAGATTGGAGGAGACGAGGAAGAAGCAACAGCTAAATGCATATGGGATCCTGAACTGGATCCTGGGACAGAAAAAAACAGTAGGTGAAAAACTAGTGAAATTCAAGCAAGGACTACCGTTTATTTAATAACATTACACCAGTGAATTTCTGGTTGGTAACAGTATAATGGTTACATAAGTGGTTAGCGTTGGGGGAAGCTGGGTAAAGGGTATTTATCCATCTTTTCTGTATTACAGTCAAAATAATTTTTTAAAAAGTGTTTGAAGAATTGAATTCTTTTATCAAATTAAAGATGTCACAAGGAAAAATGTTCAGTTTTGTACAAAGTGCTAGATGCACAAAGTAAATAAATAATGGGACAGGTCAAAGGAACCACTGCCGTATCTATTTAATCTGAATGTTTAACAAGGATAAATTCATGTAGGGGTGCCTGGGTGGCTCAGTGGGTTAAAGCCTCTGCCTTCGGCTCGGGTCATGATCTCAGGGTCCTGGGATCGAGCCCCGCATCGGGCTCTCTGCTCGGCAGAAGCCTGCTTCCCCCTCTCTCGCTGCCTACTTGTGCTCTCTCTCTCTCTCTCTCTCTCTCTGTCAAATAAATAAATAAAATCTTAAAAAAGAATAAATTCATGTATACATGCATTAAGTATAATTTAAAAAACGAAGTCAAGCAAATAAATTATGTGGGGAGTACAAAGCAAATTTAATATAGCTGCAAATACATCTATGGCTAATAGAGTCAGTAAAGATACACAACTCTGAGCTAGCACCATAAGCATTATCTGGCTCACAGGGAATTTGGTGAGACACAGACACACAGGAGATCATGTAGATCACAGCACATGAAATTCAGCCCTACTGGACAGGGATTTCATTCTGACACTTCACTTTATATAAAACCAAGCTCTACAGAGCACTGTGCCATGCTACAGAAGAGAACAGACAACTATGCCATTGATAAAATGACTCTAAAAATACAAATAGGAGAAAATACAAAAATACAAATGTGAGAGGTCAGTTTAACTTAGGGAAAAACATGAATTATCAGGGAAAGCATCAATTCAGTAAAACATTTAGAACTAGAGATATAAGTGAAAGTGCAAGAGTGATGTACGAGACAAGTTACCATTAAGGCATTCTCATGTTTCACAGGGTCACTACGACGGCAACACCAGTAGAAAAAAATTATAGATTTTAAATACTACAATCACAGCGCACCTGGTGTGGCACAGCTGGTTAAGTGTTGGACTCTTGTTTTCGGTTCAGGCTGTGTGACCTCACGGTCCTAAGATCCAATCCTGTGTTTAGCTCCCCTTAGGGTTCTCTTTCCATCTCCTGCACCACCACCCCCGCACTCTCTCTCTCTAACAAATAAATCTTAAAAAAAAAAAAAATACTACAATCACAAGCAATGTAAGTTAATTTTAAATCCTCTTTGGAACATTGATAACAGTGGCAATGAGCAGCAATACTGAAATGGTGGATGTGAACTGATCGACCAGCAACTGTAATCTTTTGAAATTGTTTCCATTTCAGACAAAGGTAACTAGGTAATTCTTTATCTGAAAGACCTATGATGAAGAAAGGAAACACCCTTTCATTCTATAAATATTCCCTGAAACTTACTATGTGTCAGGCACCTTGCAGAGTTGGGGATACACCCCTCGCTTTACTAGGGTTTCAAGGAGACAATACTAGTAAATGTGATTGTGTTAGGTTAATTACAAACAGGAGGCAATGGAAACTCAGAATCTAGGCAGGGATGGCCTCCCAGATTCCAGTTACATTTACTCTAAGATCTATCGGATGAGTTAGAGTTAGCTAGACAAAAGGAGTGGAGGTGTGAGGTAGGGTTCTTGCAATGAGGCACGTTATGTGAAAGGAGATCTGGAAGTACTTAGAGCATGGTCTATCGAAGGAAGTGAGGAAAATCTGAACACTAGAATGTACAGTGGGTTGGGGTAGAATATGCACTGACCAGCCTTGCAGCATGATTCTCACAAATATAGACAGACTTACATGGATGCTTTAAACAAGTGGTTGTCTTAAGCTACACAGAGTAATAATTTATCATTATGATTACCACTATTTTTGCCAAAGTAAATACAGGCTTTAATGAAAATCTGTATTTACAAATAGGTTTTCTTTGCTTTTAGGGAATCTGTATAAATTAGGCTTTGGACATAAAGCAGAATCTGTCAACAGAAAAACGAATCCATTTGTACTGAGTGTACACTGGAATCATAACCTAGCTACAAGGCCTTTTAAAGTGTTGAATGCAAAAAAGGATGGCTCATTATTAAAGAAATTCCTAATTTCTTGAGCCAGCTGCTTGAAAAAGTTACCAATTTTGGCTGAAGTCCCTTACTCGTAAGATCCTAAAATTTTCCAAAAGAAATAAATTGCTTTAATCTTTGCAGTAAATAAAAATTAAACATGATAAATACTGAATTAACCAAATCCAAGTTAATTCTAAGCATCTAATATCAGGAAAATTATGTTGAAAGCTACCCACATGACAATTCTTCAATTTAGAAAGAATGCATTTAAATAATAAATCTGATTGAATTTTATTTCTCATTTTTTTATAAGAGAACAGCATCTGTTTTCGGTCCTAGGACTTTTAATTTCTGGATTAACTAATTATACTTTGAGAAAGCACAGTGATATGCTATAAGAAGAAAATGAATGCTACAGTCTTGCTAAATAAGTAACACAGCTCATGCTAGGCTTGAGCCCAGGTCCCCTGTACTGGCCCGAGAGAACTGAAGAAGCAGGAGACAGGGGTGCTGGGCACAGCTCTCTGCTGGGGAAGCCCTGGGTGATCCCCACAGGTCAGGCTGCTTCGTGTCTCCAGAAGCAGATACATTGTCAGGCGTTGGGCATGCAAGTTTTCTTGCATCCTTGTGCACTGTCTCAAAAATGCAAATTTCTAAAATACATTTTTGCTTAACTCATGTCGGGGAATGTGCTTCTTTAGTCTAATTCAATCCTTGTGAATTCTAGAAGCAATTAACATTATGAGAGTATTTAAAAATCTATTTGAAAGTTTACCAGGAGGATGCTTAACTACAGATTCCCCGTAATAAAAGATATCTGCAGACGTCCCTAACATACAAATTACACTGAATAGCTTGTTACACCAACTCTCTCTCTAACTACTCTCCCTACTCTTTTCCCTCTCTTTAGACCCCAAATTCAAGTAATACTTCACATGACACTTATTTATCTCCAGGATTATCATATAACTACCATTTATGGTTAGATCCCTTTTTTGCACTTGACTGAACTACCCAATCAATAGCAACAAGGACACTCCGCTGTCAAAAGCAGACAGCTGCTCCAGCTGCTGGCTCCCATGGGTCGATGTTGGGGAGCCATATTAAAGAGGCCCTGCCAGGCCGGCACAATGCAACACTATCACTCTGCTCCCACCATCACAGAGATGTGGACATCAGGTAGAGCACTAAATCACCCGGGTCATTAATGAACTTGGCCATGACTAGGCAATGCCACAGAATAAGAAATGAGGGAAAGTGTCCCAATATGTGTACAGATACACGACAGTGCATCACAGCTTCCTTTGTACTTGCAATTTTGAAAGCCTCAAAATTGGATACGGCTGCTCATTTTATAAACTTCATTCACACGTGTTATAACTGATGTTAAAGAGGAAGAAATAAGTGAAAGCAGACTGCCCACATAATAAATAACCTTTCTACAACAGAGGCAGAGAGCTAAATACAAGGCACATGGCTAAACTTCTGCGTAAACAGAGTCACAATACAGCAAGTTATATATCTAATTGACTATTTAACAGAAAACTATTCTAAGTTGGAATTCCTCCTCCAAGCCTTTCCAGCACTTCAGCCTTCAACTATCATACATATATAGGCAAGACATTTGAGTAACATGCCCAAGCAGACTAGAAATTAGCATATTCGTAGGCTTAGCTCAATAGCTACTAAAGATATGCTTAGAAGGAAACTAGTCTAGAAATCCTTTGTAATATAAAAGGAAATACAATTCTCAAAGAAAACAACCTGCTTTTAAAAAAATAATCACAGGGACGCCGGGCTGGCTCAGTTCATGGAGCATGCCAACTCCTGATCTCTCTGCATGAGCTCCACGCTGGGTGTAGAGATTACTTTTTAAAAAAAAAAAAAGTGGGGCAACTGGGTGGTTCAGTTGGTTAAGCATCTAACTCTTGATTTCAGCTCAGGTCATGATCTCAGCGGTGTGAGATCGAGCCCTGTACCCTCACTTATGCACATTCACATGCTCGTGCGCTCGCTCGCTCTCTTTCTCTCTCAAATAAATAAATAAATACTTTAAAAAAGTGATCACAAACACTGTATTTCCCCCCAGATTATGAACATAATATAGTCATTCTAGAAAATATATAAAAATTTTTAAAGGAAAGATAATTTGAAATGGATGCAAGAATCCCAAATATTACAATAAAAACAAACCATAGTAAGAGAAAGCATCAAGAGAACCAGTGACATGGTAAGGATGGCATGAACAGCAGGTAGACTAAGGCCTAAAAATTATGTTCAATTGATTAAAAAAACAATGTTCCCACATACACACAGTCAAATACACATACAGGCAGTCACTAAGAGCATGAATCCCAGAGGAATACAAACAGTGTTTATCAAAATTCTCACACAAATCATACTCTGTTAGACTACTCGTAGAAATCAAAGAAAAATATTACTTTGAAGATTTTAGAAGAAAGATGTTTTACAAATGAAGTACCCAAACCTCAAAATATATTTTTTAAAATGTTCTTTCAAGAACGAAGAGAAACACACAAAATCCTCTCTCAAGAATCGAAGGAGAGTATCTTGAAAATGGCAAGGAGTGGGCTAGACAAGAGAAATAACTCAAGCCCAAGATGGGAGAAGAAATGGTAAGAGAGGACATGGCTTCCGTGTATTTATACTCCCTGCCTTTGTCCACAAACGATGACGGTGCTATCTGCTTTACAGAAGTTCCAGTAACCAGGCCTAGACAAACTTCCTCGTAAATCCAAGAGGACTTACCAGGGAGGCTGCAGATCCGTAGTCCATTAAGCCTGAAAGGTCAGGGGGAGTGGCTGAGGTGCCAGAAGTCTGAATGGGAGCAGATGGTTTGTGTTTCGGTTTGTCCGAAAAATAACAGACAAGAAAATATCGCACTTACTCTCTGCAAAAATGTTAGGGAAAAGTTAGACACGTTACTTCTGAGGACTCAGAAGTTAAGAAGCTTTAATTAAGAAGCAAACACAGAGTCAACTAGGTAAGCACCAAATCTCTCTCCACTTGATAAGGTTTTTGAAATGTAGTCACAGAAAATGCCGCCCAAAAAAGGAAGGTGATACATTCTTTTCACGCTAGAATTATGGGGAAATGAGAAAAATTCTCACTAGCTGATTGAAAAACCACTAGCTGATTGAAAAACCAAAATATGACCAAAGTAGACTGATGAATAGAGAGGCGTAACGATGGGAATTCTTTCCTTTGCCCCATCCTACTCCGCAGGTACATGACCTCAACACAGTAGGAGAGTAGAAGAGTGAGAACATTAGGGGAAAGAGACAGTAGAATACAAAAGTACATTACCCTCCTCCCTTAAAGTGGTTTGGGACCTAAGCTGTTTGGGGCGGGGCTTGGAAGCTGGGCACTCTGCTCATCATATGAATACTACAACTGCTCCACAAAATTCCATTTGAAACGGAGAAAGGGAAAGAGCTGGTATCTGATCAATAAAAAAAATTAGACAAGAAGCCACCCTTTTGCAAAATCAAGAGAATAAATTCTACAATTGATTTTAGGGAAAAGGACTGGCCTTATTTATACTTTAGTAAGGCCAAGGTAACCATTCTTTTATTTTTCACAGATTTCTCATGTCCCCATTCCTTATTTCCGACCACTCCTGACCTCATCATATATATATTTGTGGACATGATGATTAAAAAACCTTGGTTCAGGGACACCTGGGTGGCTCAGTTGGTTGGGCAGCTGCCTTCGGCTCGGATCATGATCCCGGAGTCCTGGGATCGAGTCCTGCATCCGGCTCCTTGCTCAGCAGGGAGCCTGCTCCTCTCTCTGCCTCTGCCTGCCTCTCTGCCTGCTTGTGTTCTCTCTCTGTTAAATAAATAAATAAAATCTTTAAAAAAAAAAAAAACGACCAAAAAAACCCTTGGTTCAGAGTCCAAAAAACTGGGAATTTGGGGAACAGTTCACACACAATTCATCTGTGCAAGAGGAACCAAGACAAAATTTGTGTTGCAGTGGGCCAAATCCCTGGGGCCTTTCCGAGTAAGGATAAACATAAAATAATAAAAATATATAAAAAGATAAAAGGAAATATAAAAAATATATAAATACACACACACACACACACACACACACACACACACACACAAAGATAAAAGGAACAAAGAACTTACATTAAGGACTTAAACAATAGGATGTTATTTAACTAGAAGAATATATAAACCGGAAAAGCAGATCATCAGGAAGAATACAAATTGCCATTTTTACAAGTCAAAAACAATCAGATATCAGCAACTTCACAAGATTCAAATAAATACACATTGTAACATTTTTTGCATTGGGAAAGGCTGACTTATCCGGTGTAGTTGCACTGGAAAGCACCTGAGCGAAGAGAAGTTTCAGAGTCAATATGAAGGGTGCGACTGACAAATGGGGCAGCTAAACTGGGAACTGGAGCTGTGCAAACACAACAGGGTAACCTCTCTCAAGAGATTTCCGTAGTGAGTGATCTATAAGATCCCTTCTGAATTACTCTGAAGGTTCTTGCCCACTTAGTCTAATAAGCAAACTCCAGTAGCTTTGCCTCTGTCTGTAGTGAGAGTGAATAAGATGGGTAGATGGGTAAAGAATGAATCCTGAAAAGAGAATGGGACAAGAGAAATTGAGGAAGGCAAGCAAATGACCATTTCCACCAGCGTCGGCCCGCCCTCTACAGAACCTGCAGATCACCCCGCCCCGAAATCTCAACCAACATCAGCAAGCAGGAAGAATGAGGCCTGGTAAGTACAGTCAGGACTTGGCACCACTACAATGCCGTGAAGGGGTCTGGAACAGAAGGCCGCACGCACTGAGCTAAAGGGGCTTAAAATAGCAGAACTGTGGGCAGGTTTGGGTAGTTGGGCAGGGATGGTTAATCGGGGACGAGCACAGTGGAGAGCGCTCCAGGGGCAGAGGCTCCAGAAGCAGAGTAGAGAGACAATAAATTTAGCTAAACAGAGAGTCTGGAGCAATGAGTCAGGGAAAGCAGGCTGAGGCCAAGACTGGAAATCATCTTGGCCGCCAAGCTCAGGCTTACACTGTAAGTTTGTTCACTAAAGCCTTTGAAGTATGGTTTATAGACGAGATGGAAAACTAAAGGATCTATGTCATGTACTCATGTACACGTCTGAAACATAAATATCACAGTGTTTAGGATTCAGACAAAGAGGAAAGCAAAAATATGTTTTGATTAATCAGTTGTTTGATTTTTCTATTTTTCAGGTCAGATTTTGCTACGTTCTACTCTTAATGGTTTACAATCCATACTAAAAATGTCTCATTTTTATTACACCAATTTCTTAAAAAAGATTACTTATTTATTTATGTGACAGAGAGAGAGAGAGCGCGAGAGCAGAACACAAGCAGGGGGAGTGGGAGAGAGAGAAGCAGGCTTCCCACCCAGCAGGGAGCCCAAAGCGGGGCTCAATCCCACGACCCTGAGATCATGACCTGAGCCGAAGGCAGACGCTTAACGACTGAGCCACCCAGGCGCCCACCAATTTTTTTTTGTGCACACTTCTATCACACATGTTATTAGACCATGTTCACCCTGTATTTCCTCTCTAAAGAAAACACAATGAGAAGTTATTAATGAAAGCATCTGAGCTGAGCTCAAATATAAGAAGGGCAATAACGGGGTACATCTTGAACACTTACATGCAAGGCAGTGTCATTTCAAGGGGTAGACGAAAGGAGCGGTCCACCCACGGTACAAGCAATAAGGGGGCACCTTGTCTGTGGGGAATTTAAAAACAGTAATAAACTGACTAGGGATGCCTGGGTGGCTCAGTTGGTTGAGCAGCTGCCTTCGGCTCAGGTCATGGTCCCGGCGTCCTGGGATCGGGTCCCACATCGGGCTCCTTGCTCGGCAGGGAGCCTGCTTCTCTCTCTGCCTCTGCCTGCCTCTCTGCCTGCTTGTGTTCTCTCTCTCTCTCTCTCTCTCTCTGACAAATAAATAAATAAAATCTAAAAAAAAAAAAAAAAAAAAGTAATAAACTGACTAAAAGTCAGTGGGCTTTTTTATTATCACTTTACCCTGGCAATTCCAAACAATTCTAACTTCTCCCTGCTGGGGCAAGATGGCTCCCACCCAGCCACCTCTCCTTGGGTCTACCACTAGTACTAGTGCTCAGCATCCTATAAAGTGTTTTACAACGTGTCTCTCTTAACCCTCATTTCACAGACAGGAGAAGAAAGGCTCAGGAAGCTGGGGCAAATGAATGAAGATTTATTCCAAGCATTCTGATTCTCAGGTCTGCATATTTTATCTATAAGCTACTCTCACTCAAGGAAAATGAGCAAAACAGCAGATACCCCGAGTTCAGCTCAACTTGAGAGTCAACAGCTAGTTGGAATGTCATGTTCCATTAGCTTAGCTCCTACCTTTTCCATCAGTCAATCAACAACTGACTGCCCATAGCTCACAGAACACTTTTTTACTTATTAATTCATTGCCCATTTCTTGACAGTTTCCTTAGAGAGTGAGGCAGGTTAACTCTGCCACATTCCTGGCCACCACCGCCTGAGGCAATGAGCTCTCTCACAACAGACGGGCAACAGTAAAAATCTACCTCATGAAAATGTTCTGAACTCCTTAGCATTCATTTTAATGAGCAAAGATCCCTATGTTTATGTGCTGTCAAAATCCCCATAACAGAAAACCTTTTTCTTAATTGCTTTAATTTTAGACTATGCCTTTCACTGGAAAGTCACCACACTGAATGAAAAGTGCAGGAAATAAATAAGTAAAAAACAATATACTTGCATTTCTTCAACAGTTAAAAATTTAACTGTGCAAGCAACTCCTCTCTTCTCAATTTCTCTCTATATTAAGTACAATGTTACGTTACAATATTCAAAAGTTCAGTGAGGGTAGAATTTGTCTAATAATCTAAAATCTTCAGATCATAAAACTACAAACAGAGGCCACTGCTGTCAGGACCTTGGAATTACAGTGAAGACATTGCCCGTCATCGCATCCCCCAGCTACTAAAGGGAGAAAGAGAAATAAAACTGCCTTCACAAATTTAAACTTTAAGAACAACACACTCTGAATAGGAGCAGAACTATGTAGTAACTTTAGAGATGCAAACTAGCTTCCAAGCCTGGACTTCTAAGCGCTGGATATACTATCACAGCTATAGAAAGAAAGTGCCAGAGAGCGAAGGTAGTCAGTCAGTGGATGTAGAGACTAATGTAGTGGTAGGAAGGATTCTAAGACGGCCTTCTAGTATACACATACATACATCCTCTAGAATTCCCTCCCCTTGAGTGTGGGCAGGACCACGAATATGACGGATTTCACTCCCAATCAGGTTATATTATAGAACCTAGGTGTGGGGAATTTGCTGATGTCAGTAAGACCCCAAATCCATTAATTTTGAGCCCATCTGGAGAGGGTTCACCTGGGGTTGGCCTGACTTAAAGACTTAATGAGATCGAGGTTTTTAAAAGGACCAGAGATTATAAAGATTGGATGCATGTAAGAAATCCTCAAACTGACCTTGAAGAAGCAAAAGGCTATGTTGTGGAGAGGGCCATGTGGCAGAACGGCCTCTGGGAGCACAGGGCCTCAGTCCTACAACCACAAGCAACTTAACAGCCAGTGAGCTTAGAAAAGGATCCCAACTCTCAGGTGAGATCACAGCCGGAGCCGACATCTTGATTTCAGCTTGGTGAGGCTCTGAGCAGAGAACCCAACTAACCTACGTCTGACCTGTGAAGAATGAGGTAATACATGTGTTGGTTTTAGCTGCCAAATTGTGGTGACTTGTTAATACAGCAATTGAAAACTAATACAGCAAACCTCCAGATAAGCTGGAAGTGTGCATCTAAATACGGTCCAGGACAGAGGGAAGACATCCCTATTCTGGTTAGATGCCAGGCTCACTAACACAAGAATGGCTTCATACACAGGTCACCCTTCACAGAAATAATATACGCACCATTCAAACTGAGAATCTTGGTCGTTGGGACTACTACTTCTCAGGAAAACAAATAAATACACTGGTCCCCTGACTTCATATATCCATTTCTTTAGTTAGGCTAATGTGAGTCTGTCCCTACAAGAGAGCTCTACCCTCAACATCCAGAGAAAATCAGTATATAGCCTGACAAATTTAAGAATCAGCCAGACCTGAAACTATATTAGTTTTCCATTGATACAAATGGTGGCTTAAATTAACACCCATTTATTAGTTCCATAGGCCAGACATCCAGACAGGCTTGACTAGGTTCCCCACTTAAGGTCTCAGAGAGCCAAAATAAAGGTGTTGGCCAGGATGCGGGCTTATCTGGAGCCTCTTGCGAAAAATCCACATCCAAGCTAAATTAGGTTGTTGGCAGAATACAGTTCCCAGTGGTTTATAGAACTGAGGTCCCCATTTTTCTGCTGGTTGTCAGCTGGGGGAGTCACACTCAGCCTCTAGAAGCTACCCATCCTCCCTGGTACATGTCTCCTCCATGTTCGAGCCAGCAACAGCATGCTGAATCGAATCCTACTCATGCTTCGAATCTCTTTCTTTCCAGTAACCAGAACCAACTCTGTTTTTAATGGGCCCGTGTAATTTGATTAGCCTACCTGGATACTCTCCCTCTTGCCATACAAAGAAATATAGTCATGGGAGTGCTATCTCAACATACTCACATGTTCCACCCAAACTCAAAGGGCTACACAGGGAGCAAGGTTGTTTGGAGGGTCATTCTCAGAACTCTGCCCAGCACACCAGCTCATGGCAAATCTAACAAGATTACTGAGGTTACCCTGGGAGGGAGCGTGAAAGAGAAGCAGCAGCCAGCTTCCTTCCTAAAGAAGGCATCTCATACACCACACGGGCTGTCAAAATTTGCATTCATCTTAAAGCAATTAGGATATTTTCTTTATTGATGTATTCGGAGCACACAGAGAAATTACATTTAATAAAAATTAAGTAAAAAAGCACAGACCACTGGACAACCACTTACTATGAGTCACAATGTTAGGCATAAACATATACATAATATGAAAATAAATATGGGGCGCCTGCATGGCCCAAATCGGTTAAGCATCTGCCTTCAGCCCAGGTCATGATCCCAGGTTCAAGCTGCAGGGTCGGCTCCCGGCTCAGCAGGGAGTCTGCTTCTCCCTCTGCCCCTCCCCCACTTGTGCATGCTCTCTCTCAAATAAATAATAAATATCTTTTAAAAAAAAAGATACATAACTTCTCTCAAAGGGACTAATAAGTAATGCAAATCAAAGAGAAGATAATATAAAATGACTAATGATGCCACACTTAATATTAGTCAGAAGCCCAAGAATTAATATTCACACCAAAGTGCAGAGCTTTTAAAACGCTTATAGCCAGAAGTATTCCTACAAATGTCACTGATGACCAGTAGATATGAAGACCTTAAAAATATTATCAATATGAAGAAAAAATTGCCAATATGATTCCAAATTTTGGGGAGTGTTTCATGTATACACAATTTTTTTAAGATTTATTTATTTGTTTGAGAGAGAGAGAGCAAGCGAGCACACAGAGGGAGAGGGAGAAACAGACTCCCCGCTAAGCAGGGAGCCTGACACAGGGCTCCATTCCAGGACCCTGGGATCATTACCTGAGCCAAAGGCAGATGCTTAACCGACTGAGCCACCCAGGTGCCCCTGTGTATACAATTTTTATGTGTAAACAAGAAAAAAATATAAGAGGAAATATACCAAAGTTGTTAGCTCTTTGAATAGTGGAATTATAGGAGATTTTAACTACATTTTTATTAATTTTTTAAAATGTTCGCATTTTTTTTCAATAAGCATGTAGCATTTTTATAACATGGGGGAATTTATATATACAAACAAATATGTATCTTGACCAAATTATGGCATTGGGTCCAACCAAACTTTCTTTCAAGCCAAAACCTGTCCTGTACATAAGCCCCTTGATCTAGAAAAACACAGGCAGTTTTCAGATAGCACAAATAGCAAGTAGAGACCCCGCTACTTGAAATTTGAACAAGAAAACAAACTTGTTAACAGCGACGACAAGAACTGGAAGGATACAAGAGAGCTGAAACTACTAAGGGCCACAACAAACTGCCAGCAGAGGAGAACAGTAATGATGAGTAAATAGACGCTCTGGGGGGAGAGGAAAAGCTACAGAGTGGAGAGGGAGGAAACAACAGAGGAAAGCCCGGAGCAGAACAAGCTATGCGCAGAGAAAACCGAAGACAGAGAGATACCAGATGGGATAAGAGCAGGATGGATGGGTGGGTGGCAGACCGACCAACAGAGAGAGGGATGGACAGATAGATGGACAGAAAGCCAGAGCTAGCTAGTGTCCAGTTCTCCTAAGGTGCCTTTCATCTCTGAGAATTTTCTAGCCCCCCATTTCAAGAAATGATTTTTCACTCCTTTTGACCAAAATGAGCCCAACTAAAATGACATTAAAAATATTACTTACTTCTATAAGGCTAAAAATTAAAATGAAAGACAAGTTTTTAAAGGTCTTCTAAAAGATAATTTTTTAATTCAGATTTTTTCTTTTTTTCCCCCTTCTTCAAATCCAGTTCCTCCCCCAAAAGCTGGTGGGAATCTGGGAATCTCGGAGTCTCCCCACCCCCGGCACTCACAAACAGAACAATCCCAACCAGAAAAGGATTTGCCTATTAGCCACACTATCTCCACCAAGACAGCAGCCTTATTAAATTACAACTGTTTGAACAAGGTCAAGCACTCAGAGTTTAATTCAAAGTGTTTCCAGGTATAATGCTGTCAGGTCAACTTAAACAAGCCAACAGAGGCTTGGAGCCTGATTAAATATTAAAACAGAATCTTTCACATCTGTTTTTACCCAAGGATGAAATTACTGTACATCACTTCAAGCAGCTCATTAATACACTATACACACATCTTGCCTCAAAGGTTACGGGAATATCAATGCTTCCGAGGCCTGCAGTGAAACCAGCTCCCGCAGCCAGAAGTGAGGTCACTGCATACTTTACAGGACGTCAATACTTCTTTACAAAATGTGAGAGATAATCAGTTAGACATAGACACATTTTAAATTAAAGGATGAAAACCTCCATGAAGTTAAGCCAGTTGCTTTTGATCTGAACCTTTTAATCATTCATTCAGTTGGCTTTGATAGGTAACCCGATGGCACACGTTGAGCAAAAATTTTGATTCAACAGTAATTATTTTATAAAATGGAGGGCTGTCACATCCAAATAGATGGCCAGGGTGAGTACATTTTTTTTAACTTATAAAAGCACACATATAAATACTTTAAAGCACAAACATTGGGGACACTCATGGTGCATTAGGTAAAAGCAGTTGCAGATTTGCTACTTTAAAAACTACTATGTAATAGGGAATGACACCTGGACAGTCTAGACTTACTTGGAATATTTCTGGGTCCCCCATACCTGACAGGTATGTGTCATGGATGATAGGTATGTGTTTGGGGGACAGGTACGTGTCCCCTATAACTGAACGCAGTGAACAAAACACTTCAAAAGTGCAGTACTATCTACACAGTAGATTGTTTAACACCTGCACTTTGTGGCCACTACGCCCATTTCCTATCTTCTCCCCTTCCATTGGTACACCACCCCGTTTCTTCTGGGGAGTGCCACTTCTTGGTCCTGGAAAGCGGTCACTCACAGTGCCCTCGGCCCCTACCTGCCTAGACAGACACATTCCCAAACCACAGTCCCCAGGCCTTTGGTGACAGTGGCTGGTCTAAGGGTTGGGCACATGCCTCAGAGAGGCTCTTTCCCTGTTTCCATATGCATGTTGAGAGAAGAAAGTCTTTGATGGCTGGAATTGCTCACCTGGCAGGATGTATGGGCAGACATGTCCCCATCTCCAAGAAGAGAGCAGATACGCAAATTAGGTTTATAGAGCGAGCAGAGCTTAAGATGCAGAGAAACAGCCCTGACCACCTCCTCTGAGCGACAGAAGCCAATTGAGCTCAGTCCACCCTCCATTTTCTGTTTGGAATATTAGACGTCTCTAGATAATATTAACATTGCTATTCTGACCCAAGGTACAGTTAAACGCATGCTTGCTCTAGGAACTCCCACTGACCTCTTTTCTTAGGTTCTACAGAACTTCAGCTTCTACAACATTACCTACAGATTTTACCTTGCACGGCTTTCTTACTGTTTCATATGTATAACTGATTTAAAATTTTAAACTTCTTGTTGCAGTATATTAAAAAGAATATAAGGGAGAAAAAGAATATAAAGGCTGCTTAAATCTAAGATATTTTAAATTATGTAGGTAGCTCAATATAGACTTGGATAATAAATTCTAGCTATGTAATATCTGACCAAAAATAAAGACGCTGGTATTAATGTGATACTTGTGGAATCTGTTTTGGTACAATATTGCCACACTTCATATACTCAGGTTTCTTTTCATGAAAAGAGATGATCACTCACTAATTCAGAAAAAGAGATCAACTTCTCACCCAAAGAAGAATGGTTACAGTGCATAGATCTCTCACAATAAAATCTTCACAATCCAATTTGAGGGTAAGAAAAAATTATTCAAGGACCAGCTGTTGGACTATGGAATTTTAAAAACCCATTCAGAATGGTGATATATTGTCTAATTTAAGGAATAATTTGGGAGATGAAAAATCAAAGCTTCATTTTTCCCCCCAAAGGTATAATTACACTGGAAAATGAAGGTGACTATAAGTAAAGAATTGTTTTATGCTTCTTATTTCGGCCACAGCACAGTAAATAGCATTTCAGCGGAAAGATCACAGGTCGTGGAGCCAGGAGACCCAAGCAGGAGTTCTTGCTCTGCACCAGCTGACCATGTGAGGATAAAATTGATAAAACTTCTCTTGAACCTGTTTTCTTAGCTGCACAAGAGCAATGCCCACCTCACCCCCCACATAAGTGGGCAGAACACCCAGTGAAATGAAACCCATTGACATGTCAACGTCTGAAAGCAACAAATAGAAGTTGCAGTCTAGAAAAAATAAATTAGTTAAGATCATGTGCTATGATCCTAATCCTCTTCCAATTTTATAAATGAGAAAATAAAGCTCAAAGAGGTTAATCCTAGCTTGTACAGAGCCACAGAGCGGGTACAAGAGACAGGTCTTTTCAGGGCCTACACCGTCCCCCAGCAAAGCCCTGCCTTCGGTGACGGAGCAAGGAAGCTATGACCTCGACTCATGAGGATCCAAATTCTCAGTCACTTTGCCTGGTTTACAAATGCATTTCACATGTGCTGACAAGATAAAAGTTCTATAACAGGCTCTTTATTTTTGTCCATTTTTATTGAATACAGCTTATTACTGACAAACAAAAGGACAGCAAGTATATATAAGGCCCTATCGTGTTTTGTTAAACAAAAAATTTTACAGTATCTATGCTAGGCTTGGTATGCTTAAAAAGATAATTTAATATGGCAAAAATATCTGCGACTAAATTCTAGTTAACTTCCTATGGAATTTTCAAATTCTAAGAAGTAAAATAGTTCCCAAATTTTTAACTTTTGGAGCCAAAACAGCAACACAGATCCCTACTTAGTGTTCATTTACTGACCGTAAAACCGTGATGAGTATGTTTACATTAATAAGATATATTTTTTATAGAAAGGCTGAAATCTCCTGACTAGTGACATATCATGACACAAATCAAAATCATTTAAAAATCAAGGCCATCTTGGATGAAGCTCATGGCTAAGACGCAAAACAGACGCTCACCACATCTTGTATCTTCTGTAGGATGTGAGCAACATGCCTTGTTAGTAGGTAACAGGAAAAAGAGAGTCTCTAGGTAGTCGTGACTCACCAGGTGCTGCCTGCCCACAAGGTCTAATGGAAGTTAAAGGAAATAACCTACTGGGCCAAGGCTGAGAGCTATGGATGCCTGAGGGGCTGCCACGGTGGAGAGAGGGCTGCAGCACAAGGACTAATAGACTGGCCCGCCATGCTAGGTGCACAGCCTGAGGACTTCTCCGACAGACGTTCGTGTCATGTTGGGGTGAGGAGGAGAGCAGGAGGGAAAGCTCCCCAGTGTGTGTGCCAGAGCGTCTATGCCCGGGCTTGTTGCAAGGGTGGAGAAGGATGCAGTGAAACCAGAAGGTTAGGCTGTGGAATTAAAATAAAAGCATTCAAATACTTAAGAAAAAAAGGCCTTTTGAAATCTTAAACCATTAAATTTAAGCACCAATAGTTAAGAAAATACAAAGTAATTCATTCAACAGAACCACAACACAGCACAATCTTATACCACACACAAATTCATACTTGAGTGATATAATCAAAGCAGAATAAACCATACTAAATGTAAAGTCAATAAATTCTTTTTTGATTGTTCAGCCCCACCACCACCACCAGAGAAGACTATAAGGAATTTAACAGAAGGAAATTAATCATCATAACACTTTGGTTCAATACTGAGCTACAGTGAAATAATTTGGGCATTAGTACAGTTTACTTGAAATAAGATTTAAAGCAGCACATTTAAATGAAGCAGAATTCATTAAGCAACCTCTCAAAAGGATCATTTCCTCTAATTATTGCTTTTATAACAGAAGACAAAAGCAACCCAATGTAAGTTCATAAAATCCACAATTAGCTGCCAAAATCTTACCAGATAAAATTAGAAGAGAAAGGATACTTAGAAGTACAATTGGTAAAAAGTTCTGTTGTTCCTTTAAAAAAAGGCATTGTGCTCTTTCTTTCTACCCATCATCATTGAAAGTAGAGGAACAGCATGGGCCAGATATTATGGTAGATCCTCAAGAAGGAAGGGGGGCGGGGGAGGAGAAGACCATACTGGATGCTGCAGCAGCTTACAGTGCTGGGGTGGAAGGGAGGAGGGTTATAAAAATCCTCACACTACCTCCAGACAAGTGTTCTAACATGAGCTGCATCTAAGAAGCTATGGGAGAAAGAAGCTGTGACTAACTGGTTGAGTGGGAAATCTCCACATTTAAGCTGTGTCTTCTAGGAGGAGAATGAGCCTAAAACACATGGCAAAACAAGAGAGAAAGTAAGGCACTCCATAGCCTGTGCAAAAGAAACAACAGTGCATGAGAGGGTCCCAAGAATCAAATAGAGTATCTTAGGGAATCTCTGGAAGGATGAGGAGTGGGGGAGAAGAAGGCGGCATGATGACGGGGTACATACACAAAGCTGGAAAGATGGATGGGAACAAGGTTATGGAAGAAGAGTGTTTCAAACTATGGAACTAGTTTGGGCTTGCTGGGAAGACCTGATCAAAATCTGTCATATTATCTACTAAACTTCTCAGTTTAGTAGATAATTTTCAGTATTCCAAAGTATTTAATAATTATACTGTTTTAACTGTAATACATACATATATATGTATATGTATAAAAGGCAATCTATGAAATGGAAGAAAATGTTTTCAAACCATATATCCCATAAGGGGTTAATTAATATCCAGAATATATAAAGAAATGCTACAACTCAACCACCAAACACCAATATGATTTTTCAAATGGGAAAAGGACTTGAAAATGGCTGGCGTGCACATGAACAGAGATTCAACACCACTAATGATAAGAGAAACACAAACCAAAAAAACCACAATGGGAAACACACTCACACCCATCTGGATGGCCTCTATCAAAAGTACAGAAAAGAGTAAGTGTTGGCAGGGATGTGGAGAAATCAGAACCTTTGTGCACTGTTGGTGGGAAGGTAATTTCCTGTAGCCATTATGGAAAACAATACAGAGGTTTCTCAAAAAATTAAAAATAGAATTACCATACGATTCAGAAAGCCTATTTCTGGGAATACATCCAAAAGAAATGAAAACGGGATCCTGAAGAGGTATTTGCAACACGTTCATTGCAGCATTATTCACAAGAGCCAAGAGGTGGAAGCAACGTGAATGTCCATTACCAGATGAATGAATGAAAACTGTGATATGTACATACATTGGAGTATTACTCAGCCTTAAAAGAAGGAAATCCCGTCATGTGCTACAGTATGCATAAAACTTGGGGAGATTATGCTAAGTGAAATAAGCCAGTCACAAAAGACAAATCTTACATGATTCCACTTACATGAAATATCTATGGTAATCAAACTCTCAGAAAGTAGAATGTTAAGGGGTTCCTGGCTAGCTCATTCCATAAAGCATGCAGCTCTTGATCTTGGGATCATGAGTTCGAGCCCCATGTTCAGTAGAGAGATTACTTTAAAAAATGAAAATATTAATGGGATGCTTGGGTGGCTCAACTGGTTAAGCATCGACTCTTGATTTTGGCTCAGGTCACGATCTCAGGGGTGTTGAGATGGAACCCCTTGTTGGGCTCCACACTCAGTGGGGAGTCTCCTTAAGATTCTCTTCCTTTCTCCCCTCGCCCCCCACCCCACACATGCTCTCTCTCACTCTCGCTCTCCCTGAAATAAATAAATTTTAAGAAAAAATTTTAAAATGTACTGTACTATAGACCTTAACTTTAAAAACGCCTAAGTGGTAAATTTTATGTCTTGTTTTTCACCCCTACAAAATAAGCAAACCAACAACAAAAATAAAAAATTACAATTAAAGGTTGCAAAGTTCCAGGCTAATTCATAATGAGTCCCTACTGCCAATACGGGGACATAACCTGTATTAGCTATATAGTGAGTTATCAAATTTACAGTGTTCTGCTTATAGGGAAATTTAAACTTTCTCAGATGACACAGTAATTGCTGGCAAGCTGCATGCCTGAAATTTGCAGGGTACAAAGTAAATGAAACTGCACGTCATTTTAAGACCCAGCTCTAGTCAACTGGTGCTGAGACTGTTGACTATGCCCTTGTGGAAGGATTTTTTTCAGGGTTCAGTAAGCTACAACTACTGATTGGTAGCAAGAATTTGAAAAAGAAATCATGATCTCAAATGAATACAGCCAAATTTTCAGTTATTAAAAAACCCAATCCAGTCTAAATCAAAACTAATTTCATCCAATGTAAAGCTTTTCCCCTCAGACCAGCCATGAGATGAGGGCAGGGCTCAGAGAGTGAAAAGAGGCAAGTGTGAGGAAAGAAAACAGAGACGTCTATTCACTTGCCTTCGTCCCTGGGCCTGTGAAAGAGCCGCAGTTGCGGGAGTTCAAATGCAGGCTCTCTCCAGTGTGACCCCTTCACTGGGACCACCACGCTGCTGGATGCAGGCAGTTGGGGCCCTTGGCTCATCTCTCACCACCTCCCCTCAGCTTCCCCACAGCCTCTTTCTGCTGCGGTCCTACAGCTGGCCTGGCGGGCAATCCTTGTACCAGGGACGGTCTTTCAAGATGACTCACAGGGGCCTTCCAGGCAGACGTCCTGGCCAGCAGGAAATGTCAAGCATTTGCTGTCCCCTCTCCACACAGTCCCCATCCCCCACCCCCACCCCAGGGTAGCTCCAGCCACACGGCTGCTCCCCCATCTCTGTGTTCACAGCCATCTCCAAACTCCAGGAGATTCACGCTACAGTCTCAAGAACTCTTAGGATTCCGTTCTCATCTCGTACCAGCTTGGGCCTCTCTCAAATGGACTGCAGGGAGGATGGAGAGAGGGAACCCTCACTTCCCCTGAGGAAGAACACGTTCTACTCCTAGGAGTTCCTTGTATGGAATCCTTTCTAGTCTTCCTGACAGAGCCTGGGTCATAGGGTGGAGGACGTAATAGTTGTTACACGCATAGCGGCCACCTCTTACCAAATCCTGCAATGGATGACGGATTCTAGAGTCTCTCTTAAAGCAATGTGGACACTTACCACCTACTGGTAGCAGCTTTAGGGGCTGGGTAAAAATTTTAGACAACAGGAAAACTACCATTTAACCTACTGTAGTATATTTGTATAGCAACAGGAGAGAAAAACCATTAAGACTCCATCCAACTGAGGTCTCTGTTATCAGGTGCCCAAGGTACCTATACGAGGCCTAAAATTCCTCAGGAGACAGTCTGAAATTCAGCTCTATTAAATATTCAAATTACAGTACCGAAGACAGCAACACTGCTGAACGCAAACTGCTAGCTGGCAGGCAGTGGCACCATGCTGAAAGTCGTGATGATGTCCACAAAGGCGGTTACACGTATCGGTGCAAAATGTACAAAAGTAAACGCTGTGTAAACAGTGATCTGTGCAACCAAGACTATCCAGGAAGGAAATCTTGGTAATTTTACTAACTCTGCTAACTCTCCCTGCATTTTAGAACATTCGCTCCAGATTCAAACTCCAAGGTAAGAGCAGTCAGCAGGTTGAGCCTAGGAAGTTAGCCCAACCCATAACTTCCAGGAGGAAAAGGATAGGAAACACTCGTTAGACCTCAACTGGCTCGCAAGCAGAAGGGCCCTACCATGGCCCACCAGTGCACAACTTATAGTGGACATCTTCCTTCAAGAATTCAGAATGTAAGTCGAAACAATACTAGCAGTCACAACCAATGTTATTCCTGGCAGCCCACATTACATGCCAATATCATTTCGTCTAAAAAATAATTTATAAGAGTGTATCATCACCACAATCTGCCATCATCCGTCAGAGTCAACAAAAAATGAAAGCTCCCAGAAGGGCTAAGATCATTAATGCGATGCTGATAACAAAGACGCCAGGAGATTATTTAATTTTTTATGTCATATCATGTTAATTGTCATGTTTAAATTTGTAAATTGTCGCTTGTTTAAAAACCCATTTGCTAAAATAATAAAAAATGCATGTTGTGACATATTAGTGAAATTATTATTTTTTAAAGCATCACAGGCACAGATGAATAACCATTTCAGCGCGCAATCGCTTGTACCATTCAGGGGAAAGACAAGAGGATCTGATTGAGTTACATTGTGGCAGAAAAAGCCAGAGTTGCTATCGCGTTTCCCTACATGTCAGATTCTTAAGGTTGGCTCAGCTCAGCAAGGCACCCGAGGAGCCAAAGCCAGAACTTGAAGCAGTAGCAACAACGGAAGTTGAGCTGGCAATGGAAAGGTGGCCAGGTTTAAAAGAAAGGCTGCAAGGAATTGCCAGGACACAAGATTTTCCAGATCGTGCTATGGCAAAGAGAGCAAGGATCATGGCTTTGCTCTCTCTCTCTCTCACTAACTTTATTCCATAAATCTTTCATGTTGAATTTCACCTCTTCATGTAGGACTCAGTTCTTTACTTTCATTGGATAAGGGTGAATACTAGCATCTCCCTTGAAAGCGAAGTGGTTATTTGCTAACGCTGGCAGAGAGCAAAACCAGTGTGTGTGGGACAAACGTTAATTTTGAAATTCAGCCATTTACATGCCAAAAAAAACCAAAAAAACACCTTTATGTTCTACAAACTTTTAACACAAGATTTAAACCTGTATGATAAACCCTTACAAAACAAACTTGGAAGTGACTGAAATAAAAGTCAAACCAATGATGTTACAAAAATACCTGGTAACCGAAAGATTAAACAGAAAACACGAGCCTACTGAGTCAAGGTCAAAGTCCCAAATCTGACATTCTCAGCTCTCTGTGGTCTGGCCATAAGCTATCTTTTTAAATCTTACTTCCCACTGCTTCCCTTTTATATACCTGCTCTATATACCTGTTTGTACTCCTGGACCAAGGAAAACTACTGCTCGCAGTTCCTCATATTCTTCTTTTTGTGCCTCTGTTCACAGTGGTGAGCCACCCTTCCTTTCCTTTGCATCCCTCCTTAAAAATCACAGGTCCAAATTCTACCATCCCAAATGACACCTTGGCCAAGAAGGCTCCCTGGATTTCCCAGGGGCTGCTCTCTCCTTTCTCTCCCTCTCTTCTCTCTCCTTCTCTGCTTCCTCCCTCTCTCTCCCACTGCTCTGCCTGTTGTCTATGGTGATAGTGTCACTACTAAACTCTCAAGTGTGTATCTTCACAATGCAGCTCTCACTTCTGGCGAGACACCCATCTCTGCCCAGTTTATATACAAGGATCCCAGGGTCCAGCCTCCAGGGCAGAGCACACCCGACTTCCCACCTATGGTAGGTCGTCTCCTACCTGCCTCATTACATGCCTCATTTACTCCCTTCGCTCTTCCCACTAAGGCTTAGTTCTCTACCCAGACAATGCATTCTCCCTTCAATGTCGTGGGGTAATGTTCCTTGGTATGACCTATTTTCTGCTTCACCATAGAATTCCTTCATCTAAACAGTGGATGGGATACCGCCGACTGCATTTGCCGGAGGGAATCCCCAGAAGATGGACGGATAACCCTGCATTAGTTACTCGGAGTTAACCAAGCATCACCTTGTAGATTGAGGCCTTCAATCTCTTCACACAGACAGTATATGTTACGATGAGGCAACTGGTACTGGTCTCGAGTCCTGCTCCCCCTTTTCTTGGACCTCAGCACACAATTCTTTCCCACTGAATCTTTATAGTTATTTAACTTCTTTATGGAGCTGAAGAATCTCTCAGTCATCTGGGCCTTAAAGTTCTCAGATAAAGCAGAGTATCAAGTCTAGTGGCAGAGGTAGAGAAAAATAGCTCAGAGAAGTCAATTTTCATTGTTAAAACAATTTCAGGGATGCCTGGGTGGCTCAGTCAGTTGGATGTCTAACTCTTGGTTTTAGTTCAGATCATGACCTCAGGGTCGTGAGATCAAGTCCCAAGCCCCACATCAGCTCTGTGCTCAGTGGAGGAATCTGTTGGAGAATCTCTCTCTCTCTCTCTCCCTCTGCCAATGTCCAACCCCCAGCCCGCCCCTGCCTACACTTGTGTTCTCTCTCTCTTTCTTTCTCAAGAGAGAGGCTCAATCTTGGGACTCCAGGATCATGATCTGGGGCAAAGGCAGATGCTTAACCGACTGACCACCCAAGCATCCCTAAATAAATCTTTTTAAATTTTTTTTCAACTAATACAGACGATACAGATGAAGTCAATCTCTACTGTCATCTCCTCAATCCCGTTCCAGGACTTACCTTTGAGAGTCATTTATCAATTTCATCTGCCAATAAATCTAATCTTCTCACTTATAATATACATTAGGCTTCACCAAGAAAGAAAAAAAGATTTAACTATTAAACTATGCCACCAATTGTTACACTGATCTTAGAAATTCTACGATGTGGAAAACATGTTTTAGAATCCATGACCACCACCTAGAATTCAAATGATTTTATCTATAGATTTCATATGCACAACACATACATAATCTATAAAGTGCAATACATATAGGGGCACCTGGGTGGCTCAGTGGTTAAAAGCCTCTGCCTTCGGCTCAGGTCGTGATCTCAGGGTCCTGGGATCGAGCCCCGCATCGGGCTCTCTGCTCAGCAGGGAGCCTGCTTCCCCCTCTCTCTCTCTCTGCCTGCCTCTCTGCCTACTTGTGATCTCTCTCTCTGTCAAATAAATAAATAAAATCTTTAAAAAAAAATGCAATACATATAGAAATACATCTGGTTTGGGGGAGGTTTTCTTTTACATAAATTGTGATCATTTACTTTTCTCATAAAAATGTTATCAGGGCGAGTTTCCCACATCAGCTGCTACAGATGTGCCATTTTGAGGTGCTGCATACTATTTCACATGCTGGCCATACCGCTATGCAGTCAGCTGTTCCATACGTTACCGTTACAAACGATAATGGGATATGAGTCTACACATACGCATCTCGCTAGACAGAAAATTACTGAATCAAAGAACCTGACCTGTTTTTCACAGACACTGCCAAATTGCCCTCCCAAACAGGTCTGAACAACTTATACATTCAGCATATGTAAATGATACCCATTTTTCCTCTCTCGTGGCCAAAACAGATTATCAATCTTTTCAATTCCCGTCAATGTAATGAGAGGAAAAAATGTACCTGATTATTTTGGAGAAGGTTCCTCAAATTCTCTGTATTTACCCTTTGTCTATTACACGTGGCCTATTTTCTCCCAGTCTCCCGTTTGTCTTTTAATTATATTTGCAGTTTTGCCTTTAGTGACAGACATTTCAAATCTTTAAAGAGTCAAATTTACTCTTCCTTTCCCATCTGTACCCAAGATCACTTACTTTGGGAAATATTTTCTTCTAATAGTTAACCCATTCTTTGCAAACGCCACTGATGTTCTGGCCAGGCAGCGCTTGGAGGCGATGGGATTACACTCCCCACAACCCACACACTGGAAAATTTCCCCACAATTATCCTGAGCCCCCCTCTGAAAGGGGCAGGTGCCAGTCAGGGCTCTGCCAGCCTGTGGGCACTCCGTCAGGAAGGACGGGCCAGTTCCCTGTCCTTAATGTCTGCAGCAGAAGCCTAACCCACTCTGGGCATTGTGTGCCAACCCAGTCAGGCTGACATCACGGCCCGAGGCCAGAGACCGAGGACCCAAGCGCGCCGACAGGCGAGCATCCCTCTGTCCGTGGCGGAGTTCTGAGCCAGGACTGTCTGGACCTCTGGTGTGAGCGCTGTCAGCCCATGCCGCCGTTCTCCCCCAGGCTCAGATGTAACAGACTGCTGAACAACTGCACCCCTGACCTGGCAAAAACAACCCCAGTGCACTGGGTAACTCTGCTGACTCGATCCTGCCGGGCCCAGCTGCCAAGACACAAGGGCATGTGACACAAGTCCCCTGTCCCTGGGAGCCGAGGGGGAAAGGCTGGCTCTTCTCCCTCCACATCTGCACCATGAGATCAGATCAGTAATTCCTCTGCGTCCAGCTCACCACTGTTTACACGTGTCCCTTTCTTACTCCATAACCTACTGCTCCAGCCTGTGTGAGCTTCACCCTTCAGTCCCTCATGACGCCCCTAACTGCCAGGAAGAGGGACAGTTAGGTTCCGGGTTCCCGGACTCCAAGCAGCATTAAGCGAGCTCTGGTTAGTGGCTCAGTGGGTAAGAGACTGGTGCGAACACGCACCCCTCTGCTGTAAGTTCATGATTTATTTAGCTAAAAACACAGAACTTAGTGAGCAAGTAAGGTAGCTATACAAGTAGGAGCAAATGCGGCCCGTTTTCCTGGGGCTTTTCCTGGAGCCCTGGGTTTCCGAATAAGAGCACAGCCAAGTGAACTCAGGTAGGGTCTTACCAGTTGGGAGGAAAAAAAAAAAAAAAAAGCAAGCTGAATTCTTATTGTGACTTTTAAAAATCTGGCTTGCTTAACAATCTCCAAACTTCTGTTTAAGGGAATATTTATCTCCATTAGATACTCCTGGTTGTTGAGCCAAGCTCAGCATTATCAAGAACTCCTCCTCACCTCAGTGAGGGGGGAGCGTGGATGAGGAAGGGTCCATGTTCAATGTCTCTGCCTCCAGCATGCCAGAGTCTGGGGAAAGTCCATCTCCCACGCGTGGGGAAGCCCCGAGGGGCCTGCTCAAACACACCTGGAGCTCGACAGAGCTTCCTGCAGCACACACCTGAAGAAATCCCAATCCCGCCTCAACCCTCTCTCGGCTGAACTGAATCTTGGGTGTCAGAGTTGATACACAACTCCGTGTTCTGGGATATAAACAGTTCCTCCTCAAGCTGTTAAGCCTCAGGCCTCCTGCAAAGCAATGAAGCCAAATCCTGATGATAATGCCCCACTTGGCATTCCGTGCTCTAGAAGGACAGAGCTCACCTATCGGCCTCTCAAAGCCTCTGGGGGAAAACTCAAATAGAAAGCTCCTCAAAGGGACAACCTAAGTCCCACTCACCTCCGAGCCTCCATATTTAGTGTGCTTCCTTAGACACAGGAAATATTTTCCAAATATTTGTTCAATTTATTATATGGAATTATTTTTGGAATGGATACTTGCCTTCTCAAAGAAGTTCATTTCTATTATATTTAAGTCCAATAAACTCACATCTTTGTTAAAGAAATCTCTCCCCATGGCTAAGAGCAATACTACCCGTCATCAATTTCAAATTTAACAAACCTCAACTTCCCAACCAAAAGCAAAGAAATTTGAAATTCCAGGATGCCATTATACTAAATGGAAGTTTCTACATGCTCTAGATCCTTGCTATCCAATATAGTTAGTAACCACTAACCACATGTAACTATTTAAATTGTAATTTTTAAAAAATTTTAATTTTTTTAAAGAAAATTTAAAATTTAGTTCCTCGGTCTCACTAGCCACATTTTAAGTGCCCAACAGCCACATGTGCCTATCGTACTGAACAGTGTAGATATGGAACAGTTCCATCACCCTTTTGCTCTAGATGCATTGTAAATCTTAAAAACCCAAAGAATTCTTAGCTTGCAGCCAGTATCAGATCATCAAAGTGCCATAATTAAATTTAAAAATACACTGCTCCTTTAATTAAAACAACAGAAGGAAACACTCTCACTGATGAGTAGAGAGCTTTTATAATAATAGATTTGTCTCATCACAATGAAAAATTTAAATGCAGCAAAATTCTCATCTATCTCTGGTTGCCAAAATTAATATCCTATGCGGAGGGCAATGCATACTTGGAGCCACATGAATCCTCTCTCTAGACAGATAAGATTTCTGGTTAATGGTCATTTAGGGAGCTAATTTTTATAACCCTTAATGTCCTAGGCTGAGTAGAATGTGCAAACACCTAGGAAATGTTCAACCCAGGGATTTCAAAATGCATGCATACAAAACCAAAACATCTAAGTCTTCTGAGAGCTCAAAATTTGAAGCTAGGAGAAAGGGTGCCATGAATACGTTAAGAAATTATGTAACTTAGAACAAAGGAAGCCTCTAGGTGGAGAACCCTCCCTCCCCCTCCTCACTAAATGCCAACATGCCTTAATGGATAAAACACACATATAGGGAGTTAAAGTAAAGAGATCTTCTATTTCTTTTATAGACTTCCAGGACATTGAGACTTCAAGGTAAAAGTCCCAGGCAGCAATGTTATAACTCTGGAATAAAAAAAGATTCTCCCCCACAGTGAAGCAATGAGAGGCATAATAAGTGTACAATGAAAAATAAAGCAAAACCCAGATGGGTAACGGTGTTCAGAAGGGAAAGCCTGGGGGTAAAACACAAGATAACTTATCCAGGAGTGTCAGGTATAAAACAATGCACTGGAATCTGAATTTTACACTTTTTTAAGTATTTGTGATGTGCTCATTGGGTTGTCCAGTGAGTTAAGGTTTAATTGCCCAAGGTCACTCATCAGTTCTTACCTGAGATGCGCTCTACCTGAAGGACGAACCCTGAGGGTCACAAACAACTCTACTTTGTTTTCAGCTCAGTTCTATGCTATATCCTAAGGCCTATGACATCCTACTACTGTAAAGGTCGAAGGAAATACATCCCTAAAATATTGCCAGAAGGACAGCTAGAGATGTAAGTGGTTACCAACAACTGGGAGCTTAAGTGATGTCAACTTTTAACTCTGAACTCACCTTTTCCTCTCCACACTACCTCCTGGTCCTCAAACAGTGGTCATCCTTTTATACCTGACTCCAGTGTCCTTGAAAAGCTATTTATCATCATGAAATAAAACTGCATTTTCTCCTTTGGGAACACACATGTTGTATGACAAGACAGGAAATCCTTAGACCATGATGGGTAGAACCATATTAGATTCACATACTGACCTTGACTTTACTGGAAATTTTCAAGTGGTAAAAATTTCATCAAGGTAAGAGAGGAACAAATGAGACACATTTTTCCCTCCACTTTACACATTCATTATTTCAGTTCTGTTGCCAACTGTTTGTAATCTTTTTATAAACACTCAGGAACTCAAGAGAAAACAGTGCAGGAGTCACTCTCCCAAGAGCATATAAATGATGAAAAATATATTAGCATGTGCACACTATCATTCATTGAAATGTTATTTAGCTGTTTTTAATAAAAACCCATATGATCATCAAAAGTATATTTTAAGCATATTACAGATTCTAGCACAGATTTCTTAAAATTCTGAAGAAAGTATGTAGACCAAAAGAGCATTAATATATCAACCCTCAGGGGCACCTGCGTGGCTCAGTGGGTTAAAGCCTCTGCCTTTGGCTCAGGTCATGATCTCGGGGTCCTGGGATTGAGCCCCACATCAGGCTCTCTGCTCAGCAGGGAGCCTGCTTCCCCCTCTCTCTCTGCCTGCCTCTCCACCTACTTGTGATCTCTCTCTCTCTCTGTCAAATAAATAAATAAAAATCTTTAAAAAAATATGTCAACCTTCAGAAAAGAACCTTAAAAGGCTTAAAATATTTTAAAAAATGTTAAGACTTAAACTATTAAAAACAAAATGTTTTAACTAAAATTTAACAGATTTTAAAAATTTCTTCCCTGAAACATTAGCAAAGAAATTAACTTTTTAAACAAAGACAATTTTTTAAAGTAAGCAATCTTACAAAATGTTTATCTAACAGAATCCAGGCATTCTGGCTACAGAATCTCTATTGACATACCTAAAAAACCACAAATTACTATGAAATAGGTCTGGAAACATGTGGCCCACGCAGAAAAGGTCTTTAACAAAGAAAGAATTCTTTCTAAATTACGTTGGTACTCACGAGGTGGGACAACTGGTTATAGATGCACAGCGTTAGTCACACACTAAGTAACGCCTTTACTAATAAGAGAATATGTCTGAATAGCACACTTCTCTCTCTCTTTTTTTTCCACAAAACTTAATCATCACAGGCTAGAACTGAGAGGCACAGGGACTAGTTCCAAGATACCAGATAAGAGGATGGCTAAAGAATGAAATTATCATTAAATATTAACTAAAAGTCAAACACACAAGAAAATATAAGATATGCATCACAGTTTTAGGATGAGGTTAAGGAGAAGCAGCATCGAGCGAGGTTCCTACTAACAGCAAGAGAAGTAAGAGGAATCTGTTCAGAGGGGGAAGGGAGGACTGCAGAGGAAAATCTTGTTGGAGTAAGAGTCAGAACTCTGGGCTCTAAGTGAAGTGAAGAGAAGGATCCTCCTGACTCCTCAAGGCCCAGCAGCCACATCCGGCCCAGGTTTCAGCTTCAGGTAGGGGGGTGAGGGGGGCGGAGAGGGGAAAAAAGGTTCTTTCTGATCCTATTCTCCCAGCCATGTCAGCCACGAAGGGTCTACATTAGGACTGCTTTCAAGGTCATCCTCAACAGGAAGCCTGGCTTCCGGAGGGCCTCTGGTGTCTACGAGTCTACCCCCTACCTGTGTGCTAGCAAGGACATGCCTGAAACACAGGGCTTGATGTGTATACCTGCCAGAGATAACATACAATCCTTTTCAGTATAATCAGTCAATTAATCAAAAGTATTAGAGAATCAACTCCAGGCTACTGTGAACAAAGCCCCCCCTGGAGTTGGGTAACACTGCAGCTCCAAGAAACCCGGTCAAACTCCCACATGCACTAAGCAGCAACTTGGGAGTCCTACTTCCAGTCTGCTCCATGGATTCAGAGCACTTGTTTCTCATTGTAAATGATTAAAATATTATTTAATAGTTTAGTCATATTTTTGTATAATTTATACTTAAGTTACTATCCTCTATTACTAAATTATTATTTTTCCGGTCTTTGTAAGCCTAGCGAAGATGGCTCCATCCTCAAGAGATGACACTTTTACCAAAGAGAACAGGACAGGACTAAAGTGACCATCAGCCTGGTTTTCCTACAGACTGTGCAGGTTATGGCACCCAAAGTCCTGCATCCCAGCAAATCTCTCAGTCCCAGGCAAACCAGGACACCCGTCACCCCAGAGAAGATCCAGGAGTTGGGAACTATACCAAGATAATTTTGCCCTGAGAAGAGTAGACGCTATGGAGACGATACAAACCCACTCACACCAGCTTCTCCTGTGCATTCTAACCGAAAAGACTAGACAGCTAAATTCTTGACCTCCCTGACTACCTGCAGCTAAAAGATGGCCATGTCACTCCGCTCAGGATAACGAAATAAAAGCAGAAGCCCCTGGTGCGAAGGGGACTGCCTCATTTCCTGAATAAGAAGGAAAAGCCTCACCAGAAGAAAGCTTTTGCTGTTACCCTTGGCCCTTCCCTCTGTTCACTGCTGGAATGAAGAAGTGATGCCTAAACACAAAGAAGCTACTTTGTGAGAAGGGTACTTAGGTGGCTCAGTTGGTTAAGCATCTGCCTTCAGCTCAGGTCATGATCCCGGGGACCTGGGATTCAGTCCTGCGTCAGGCTCCCTGCTCAGCAGGGAGTGTGCTTTTCCCTGTCCCCCTCTCTGTCTCTCTCTCTCTCAAATAAATAAAATCTTAAAAAAAAAAAAAAAGAATCTACTCTGTGAGAATGAGATGAGCATGAGAAAAACCTCTATGCTAAAGATGGTGAAGCAGAGACATGCAAAGGCCCTGGGGTCTGGATGGCACTGTGGTACAAAGGCAGCTGGCTATGCCAGCCTCGGAGTTCCTCCCCACAACTGCTGCAAGAGACAAAGAACTCCCATATATTCAAGCTCCACTGAAGCTCCCCATTATTTCAGGTGAACATATCCCTAACTTATATTAATTGTGAGACTTAAGAATCAGCAGGCCACTCTGGGCTTAAAGGTACTCATGGGAAACAACTTAAAGAGTAAACTGTTCTCACTTTGGTTTTTTTTTTTTTTTTTTTTTTTTTTTTTTTAACAGCAGGTATATATATTTTACCAAGGAAAACAATGGGGTATAAAAAGGATCAGGGATGAATAAGGCTTGGGTCAGACACAGGGTAGGGATGTTTGCTGGGTAGTTTTTTAAAAGCTGAAAGGTGCATAGTTTGTTTTCCATGGTCAGGAAACAGGTGTGAATGTGAACACTACAACCACAAAACTTTCTTCAAAATGTCAGGTAGCTTTCTTGGAGATATTCTGGTTTGAAAATCACCAAATGCTTTTTCTTTTGAAGCTTGAGAGACACTAATCTTGCCACTTTGCAGATGAGAAGACTGAGACCTCAGGGTAAAGTAAAAGGCCCAAAGGCACAGAGTTCAAAGGTGGAGGAGCCAGTATCCAAATCTACCATCAGCCCAAAGACTCCCCCTGCTTCTGGCCCAGAGATGCGGGCCATGGACTAGAACGCCCCGAAAGGTGCCCCACTCTGCCTAAATGAAGAGAGAGTTTGTGGAGGCTACACAGTGGCACATACGACTTCATCTTTTTTTTTTTTTTTAAGTTTTTTGGACAAGTTTGTATTGCAAAGAGGCTTTACTCTTAAAGACTTAAAGATCTATATATGTATTAGATAATAAGGTATCATGTGGCTGAAAGTAAAATTTCTGTTAAGATATTTACTAATACAGAGGGCTAGCTGGTGGCTAGTTAGCTCAGTTAGAATGTGGCAGGAACAGCAACATCGTGGGTTCGATCCTTGGAACAGGCCAAGAGAGAAGCGATGTTCATATTTAATAAACAATTTAAAAAAGGATATCTACCAATACAATTATTACTTAACGGGAACAAAATGAGAAGTAGAACGGCTCAGAATACACAGTAATAATGAACAGGCCCCCTTCCTCGGCTATTCCTTGAATGTTGATCTTCCCAGAGACCCATTCTCTCCTCCGCAACCATCAGTCCTCACAGACTCCCGGCTCTCCGCCCACACAATTCAGTCAGAAATGTCTCTGCCTTTTGATGCATCCTCCCAACCCACACAGATGCTGCTCTATAGCGGTTCTCCCTTACCTCACTTAGCATCTCAATCGCCCCCTCCCTGAATCCATGTTAAACGCTTCTACCTGTTCAGTACCTGAAATATAAATCTTTCCTCCTCTGCTTAAAAGCCTACTTACAGAATAAGGCCCACTTTTTTTTTCCTGGACACAACTCTACCATCTTCGCAGCTTCATC
>CM052812.1:28846543-28875561 GCA_028533885.1 Nasua narica | reverse complement strand
CCCCCCCCCCCCCCCCCCCCCCCC
Source organism: Nasua narica (assembly GCA_028533885.1). Classification (NCBI taxonomy): domain Eukaryota; kingdom Metazoa; phylum Chordata; class Mammalia; order Carnivora; family Procyonidae; genus Nasua; species Nasua narica. Next base: position 28,875,537 of record CM052812.1, on the reverse strand, counting down.
CCCCCCCCCGCATTCTCCGCCTTTGGGCTCTCAAGTTAATTCGCCTTTGCGCTCTCAAGGTGCCTTTGCGCTCTCAAGGTAATTCGTTCACAAACCCGGGCACTCACTCAGCACACAACATGAGCATTGGCCGCATGGCTCATTACTGACCACCCAACCTACAAGACCCCAGCTGAACACTCCACTATACCCATATTAAATAGGTGCTCAGTGAGTAAATATGGAATATGACTGTAAGTGAACCCCGTGAATCCTTGAGTTTCTTAAGGGAATGAGTTCTCTTTACTCATTTCCATGTTCCTAACACGAGCAAATCTGAGATGCCCAATAAATATTTGCTAAACTTTTTATCATCAAAATCCCTTACAAAAGTGTCTCCACTGGGGCAACTGGCTAGTTCAGTCTGTTCGGCGTGAGACTCTTGACCTCAGGGTCATGAGTTTGAGCCCCATGTTGGGCATGGAGTCTAAAATTGAATGGATGAATGAATGAATGAATAAAATACCTCCACTGAATAAGGATTTAATGTCATCCCTTTCTGTGAACTGAGAAATAGCATCATTCAAAGGAACTTCATTTCAGTACATGTATTTCAAACTTATCTGAAATTTTCCTTTTTATATAAATAGCATGCATTATTTTTGCAATCAGGTGTTTCCCTTTTGGGAAAGAGGAGAGAGAAGAGTGGGGAAAAAGACTGATTGTCAATGGTATTACTCACTGTTGACTATATAGGATTAGAATCCAAAATAAATTGCCCTTAAATTCAGAAAAAGCAGGGGAAAAAATTCTCTCTTCTCAAACTTCTATGCTTCCCTGAGGATGAAAATCTTTAAAACCACATCATTCTCTTTTCTCCTTAGCTTCTAGGATATTTAGAACTAAATTATTCATTCTAGACACGGTGTTTATCTGTTCCTTCAACTTAATTATTTTTGATGCTTTGAAATACAGATTAGTATACCAAATATATTTTAATAACTTTAGTGACCTAAAATCATTTTGGGATGCTAGCAAAGTATAACCACCATGTAACAGCTGAAATTAGGCAGAGCCACTTAATGCAGCTTGATCAAAACTGCAATAAAGCCTTGAAAAAAATTATCTCTGAGATCTTGGCAAAATCATCCCCCCTTTTCTAAATTATTTCAATGCATTTTAACTAGCTTTTTCATTTTAATTGGGACCTTTAAACCATTACAGATTTAGGCATCATTTAAAATCTTAGCATTTTGTACAGCATCTGACTGCCCGCACTGACACACAAAACCTTAGCTTTACATTATTTTCTTCCCAGAAACCCTCGCGGTTGGCTTAATTCTGCCTCGGAATAAAAGGTCTTACTTAAATTGCGAAATAATTCTGTCTGATAACTACAAGGGCAATAATTCCTCAAAATAAAGTCTGTCTTGGTACTCAAGAGATGCCTACAAAATAGTACCACAAAAATATAACAAAACAAGTCTTTGTGTGGAAAAAAAAGTAATGCCAGTCACAAAGAAAGAACATGTATACAGATCTTACACATTCCCTACCTAACAGAGCAGACACACTCCTAAGAAGTTGAAGCTTATTTTCTACCACCATAGCAGAAACACGGGAAATACACTTATATTTTCTGAGCAATGTTGACATGAAGTTGCAAGTGTAAATATTTGTTCCCTTTTGGTTTATAAATTTCACGATGATAAAATTTTGTGTATAGAGCCACTAATTAAAAAGGAATCTATTTGCCTAGTAGGATGCTTGAGGTTGTATGTTTATTTGCGATGAATGAAATGGTGCACACTAGTAAGGAATGGGATTTAGAATTTTGAACTCTATTGGTTTAACAAGTTCCTCCTGGGAAGGAAAAGAGAGCTCTCATTTGTCAATTCTAAGGAAGCTCCTTCAGACGATAATTTGTGTGAAGATGTAGCAGTATAGTTAAAATTACTATCTCCCCCTTGAAAGTAACGAAGGATGATATGTGATGAAGAAACAGCAAATTAAGTGTTTTAGAAAAAGGAGACCATTCCCCATTACTTCGATTTTTAGGGTCACTTACTATCGCCATTTAATGGCAATCCAGTAACAAGGTCCCCTCATTGTTCAAGATTGCTTTAATATGCTACTCAGGGAACCAGCTAAACAAAATTCATTATCACAGAACACATTCAGATGAATAGCCAGCACCACTACTATCTTTCTTCTCTACTAATCTGGAATCTAGACTTTAGACCCGAATTGATTCCTTATAATGAGGACCACTGCCACAAACAACTCACAGTGACTGAGTTCTTACTACGTGCCAGGGACTGTTTGAAGCCTCTCCGTGTATTAACTAATTTAATTTACCAAACAGCTCTTTGAAAAGAGTACTATTATCACCAATTTATTAAATAAGACATTTTAAAACTAAAAGCACATGTATCTTACACAGAGAAATGAGTTCTCAAGGTACGTAAACTTCCCTTACTGCTAGTAGGTCCAGAGCTCAAAAGCAGGGAGTCAACTCTGCATAAATTGATATTCAGCCTTCTCCCCTCTCGCCTCCACAAAACACTTCTCGAGGCTCCCACACGGCTTTCCTCTTTTGTCACTGGGGCTCCTTTCCCTTACCTGTCCTGGGAATCTGGCCTCAGGCCTCTGCTCTTCTGATCCACACTTTCACCCAGGTAACTCAGTTAAGCTCATCGGCCCCATTCATGGGTCTCAAATTTGTATTTCTAGTTCACACCTCTTACCCAAGATCCTGGCTATCAAACTGACCACACTGAGTCCCCATATAGATGCCCAAGAGGCCTTTCAACTTCATGGCCGGATACAGAACTATAGATTTCTTTTTTTCTCTCAATCACCTTTCTACATCAGCCTCCAGCCCTCCACTACCAGTAAACAGCACCATTTTCTACCCAGATTCATCCTTAAGTCCTTCCCTCTATACCCTACACCCAACCCACTATTAAGTCCTGTAGGCTTTAACTCCAAAAAATATCTTAAATCTGACCTCCTCTCCCTCCACTCTCCCCGGATCCCCACGCTGTAGTTTCTAGGGCCACTTTCTGTCCTTCTGACACCCATGGCTTAGTTCTAACTCATGCTCCTGACCTGGGCTCTGCTTCTGCCTGAGACGCTCTTCCCTGAGGCAAAGCAGTATCTTCAGTTTCACTCTGGTCTGAACTCACGAGTTACCTTCCCAGACCAGTCCTATTGAATCCTCAAGAGCACCTATCACTTATCACAGCAGAAGGAATATTATGGTTTTACTTGGTAACATGTTTAAATGTAAGCTCCATGAGGGCCATGTCTGTCCTGCTCACTCCTACTGCCGAAAACAATGCCTGGCACACAGCAAGCGCTCAATATTTGTTGATTTTAGGACTGAAAGTAAAGGATGACTATGAAGTCAACTAAGAAAACACTGACTTATAGCCCATCAATCATTAAAGAAATAAACAACACAAGACAGCCAACAGTAGCCACCCAAGTGAGTTTGTCTTTTGCTTTCTTATTCCCATGGGAACTGCAAGAACTCTGTTTACAATAGTCCTCTGCATGGCTTTCCAACTTTTGACTGTAACTCAAAGTAAAAATATATTTTATCTGATGACCTATATATACACACATACATATTTAACTAAAACAAGTTCCATGAGACCTTACTTATCCTTTCTTACAGGGGACATGCTGTTTATTCAAGTTTGTTTGTTTGTTTCTTTAATAATAAAGTAGCCATTCACTACACGAATTTCACAACCACTCAATGGGAAAGAATTCAGTTTGAAGAGCACTAATCCCATGCTTGTATTTGGGTTTTCTGGGTAAAGAAAGTAAATTTTCTTAAAAATTTTTAGAAAAAGTAAATTTTCTGCTTATCCACTGACTTCAAATGAGTCACTTCTCCTCCCTGAGCCTCCCCTCACCTGTGAAATAAATCCCTGTGGTAACTACTCACAGAGGGGCTGACTGGAGTAAAACAGATTGGGAGGTGAGAGCTACCGGAATTCAGTCCACAACCATCAAGGAGCCCCAAGGGGCAAACTCTTATGTCCCCCCTTCCGGTCGGCCACCACATCCACTCCGTCATCAAGCTCTGTCAGTTCCATCTCCAAAACACATTTCCCATCTGATCTCCTCTCTCCCTCTCCACTGTGACACCCCAACGCAGGCAGCCATCATCCCAACAGCCTCCTGTTGGCCGGCCTGTCTGTCTCTCTCGCCCCCATAACTTCTCCCACAACGGCAGCCTCAGTGATCTTTAAAGTTTTATTTTGAAAAACTTTCAGGGCGCCTGGGTGGCTCAGTGGGTTTAGCCTCTGCCTTCCGCTCAGGTCTGATCTCAGAGTCCTGGGATCGAGCTCCGCATCGGGCTCTCTGCTCAGCAAGGAGCCGGCTTCCCCCTCTCTGTCTACTTGTGATCTCTCGTTCTCTCTCAAATAAATAAATAAATCTTAAAAAAAAAAAGAAAAAAGAAAAACTTTCAACCCTACAGAAAAGTTGGAAGAACGGTACAATAAACACATATATGCCCTTAGCAATTTGCCACCTTTGATTCCTCCTATTTTATCCTGAACCATTTGAGAATAAGCTGCAAAGATCATGACCCTTTATCCCTCTTAAGAATAAGGACATTCTCTTCACAACCACAATGGAGTATCAAATCCAGGAAATTTAATATCGATGTAACACTATTATCTAATATTTGGTGCATAGTCAAATTCTGCCATTTGTCCTAATACTGTCCTTTAAAGCAACTTTTTTTCCCCAACCCAGAAACACACATTTCATGTAACTGTCATGTCCCTCAATGAGGTTAAAAACACAAACCAGATTGTATTGTTCGCCAGCTTTAAACACTCTGCTGCCCTTCCAAGGGTCACTGCTTTAGCCACACAAGACCCCTTTTTCTTCCTCAAACGTTAAGTACTGAAGCCTTCCCTCCCCGAGCCCATCAGCTCTTCCCACAGCTGACCCCTTCGCATCCTTTCATCTCTCTTCAGGAACTTTCCAGAGCATGATGTCTACAGCCTCACTCCTTGGTTTTTCTCTCTCCCCTGGCTCGTGATTTCCTTCAAGTCACTTAACACAGTCTGTAGCTACCTCGTTGGTTTATTTGCTTATTGTCACCTGTCTATATATTTAGAATATGAATTCCATGGAAGCAGGGGTGTCTCGGAGAACAGTGCTTGGCTCAGAGAACGCGCTCAATAAATGTTTTTGAATGAACAGAGGAAAGAATTAATAAATAAACTGCTAAAAAAGAGAAGTGGCCATGTCAATGACATCCCTGGGTAAGACCGCGCCCCGAGAGTTACGAGCCAGCAGGACCCCTTCTCCCCCACAGAAGGACGGCACAGCACGCAGTCGCACCTGGGGAGCAGTCGACATTAACACCCACCCTAAGGCGAGCACTGTGAAGGGTACCTACATAAGTAAGACCAAGATGGTTTAGCGCCCCAGAAAAGGAGGTTTACAGGGCTGGAGAGATGCCCATCCTCAGCTTGAAAGGAAAGCCCACAGTGGTATTTAAAAAAAAAAAAAAAAAAAAGGACTAGTTCTACAGTCAGAAGGTGGGTGACCCTAACTCTCTGGGCTTCGATTTCTTCACATGTGTAGTGAGGACAACGTCCATTCCGTGGTCCATCTGAGAGGAGAGAGTGGTACAAGACAGCGAGTGGCAGGCCCTTTTAGCCTAAAAGGAAAATGGGCTCCTGAACAGAAGTGAGGAGGAAATAAATTATCCTTTATTAAAAGTAACCTAAACACCGGGGCGCCTGGGTGGCTCAGCTGGTTAAGCATCCGACTCTTGGTTTCACTCAGGTCGTGATCTCAGGGTTGTGAAATGGAGTCCTGCATTGGGCTCCACCTGCCTAAAATGCTCTCTCTCTCCCTCTGCCCCTCCCCACTCCCCACCCCTTACCGGGCTCCCAAGTGCCACTCTCTCCCTCCCTCTCTCTCTTTAAAAAAAAAAAAAAAGCAACCTAAACACCTATCATAATGAGCACTGGGTAATATACAGAACTGTTGGAATCACTATACCGTACACCTGAAACTGATAAAACGCTGTATGTTAAGTACACTGGAATGATAATAAAAAACTTAAAACACACACACATACACATACACCCAAAAAAAACTCCCACCAAGGTAAGGAAAATGCCGAGGATGGTATGTGGCATATCTAGGTACTCAGTTCCCTTCTCCCTCCTATCCAGCACTACCTGGTCCCAGAGCAGAGAGCAGTTCCAAATATACAAGCAGATAATAACACATCCTAAAGACAAAAGCTGCTTCTGGCCAGAGGGGCTCCCAACCTCACAACATTTGAGCAGAGGCTACATGATCATTTGTGAGGACTGTGCAGAAGCAATTCAAGCATCGGTTCAGTTACAAAGCCCATAAGGTCTCTTTCAACTCTGAGACTCTATAAAAATTGAATCAAGTATGTTCCTGTGGTAGGCAGCATGGATGATAAAAACAAGTCTAATATAGAGTCTCTATCCACAGAAAAAGCATTTGACAAATTACATCCACTCATGATAAAAACCCTCAACAAAGTACGCTTAGAGGGAACATACCTCAACATAATCGAGGCCATATATGAAAAACCCACAGCTAACATCATCCTTAATGGGGAAAAACGGAGAGCTTTATCCCTAAGGTCAGGAATAAGACAAGGATGTCCACTCTCAACCCATTTACTCAACAGCATAGTGGAAGTCCTAGCCCCAGCCCCAGCAATCAGATAACAAAATGAAATAAAAAGCACCCAAATCAGTAAGGAAGAAGTAAAACTCACTATCTGCAAATGAGATGATACTATATACAGAAAACCTGAAAGACCACCAAAATACTGCTAGAGCTGAAAAAACAAATTCAGTAAAGTCACAGGATACGAAATCAATCTACAGAAATTTGTTGCATTTCTATAGACCAATGATAAAAGAGCAAGAAGAGAAATTAAGAAGAAAAACCCATTTACAACTGCACCAAAAATAGGTAAAAGATCTCTACTCTGAAAACTATAAAACACTGATGAAAGAAATCGAAGACGACACAAAGAAATGGAAAGACATTCCATGCTCATGGACTGGAAGAACAAATATTGTTAAAATGTTCATACTACCCAAAGCAATCTATAGATTTAATATGATCCCTATCAAAATACCAAAAACATTTTTCACAGAATCCTAAAATTTGCATGCAACACAAAAGACCTTGAATAGCCAAGGCAATCTTGAAAAAGAGAAGCAATCTAGAGGCATCTCAATTCCAGGCTTCAAGTTATACTACAAAGCTGTAGTAATCAAAACAGTATGGTACTGGCACAAAAAGACGCATAAATCAATGGAACAGACTAGAAACCCAGAAATAAATTCACAGTTATATGGCCAATTAATCTTCAACAAAGCAGGAAAGAATATTCAATGGGAAAAAGACAGACTCTTTTGCTGAGACAACTGGACAGCTACAAGCAAAAGAATGAAACTGGAGCACTTTTTTCTACCATTGACAAAAATAGTTCAAATTGATTAAAGAGATAAATTTGAGACCTAAAACCGTAAAAATCCTAGAAGAGAGTACAGGCAGTACCTTCTCTAACATCAGCCATAGCAACTTTTTTCTAGATAGGTATCCTGAGGCAAGGGAAACGAAAGCAAAAATAAAATATCAAGACTTCATCAAAATAAAAAGCTTCTGCATAGCAAAGGAAACAATCAACAACCGAAGGGAACTAAAAGGCAACTTACTGAATGGGAGAAGGTATTTGCAAATGACATATCTGACAAAGGGTTACTATCGAAAATATGTAAAGAACTGATACAACTCAATACCCAAAAAATAAATAATCCTATTAAAAATTGGGCAAAGACACGAACAGAAATTTCTCCAAATATGGCCTGCAGACACATGAAAACATACTCATCATCACTTATCAATAATGCAAATCAAAACTACAATGAGGTTCACCTCGCACCTGTCAGAATGGCTAAAATCAAAAACACAGGAAACAACAGGTGTTGGCAAGAATGTGGAGAAAAAGGAACTCTCTTGCACTGTTGGTGGGAATGCAAATTGATGCAGCCATTCTGGAATACGGTATGGAGGTCCCTCAGAAAGTTAAAAATAGAGCTACTCTATGACCCAGCAATCACACTATACAAAAACACTGGTAACACAAAAATACTAAGAATACAAAAAAACTACTTCAAAGGGATATATGCACCCTGTGTTTACAGCAGCGTTATATACAATAGCCAAGATATGGAAGCAACCCAAGTGTCCATCAAATGATGAATGGATAAAGAAGTGATATATATATGTGTGTATAATAGAATATTATTTGGCCATAAAAAATATCTTGCCATTTGCAACAACTAGATAAAGTGAGAGAATATTGTGCTAAGCGAAATAAGTCAGTCAGAGAAAGACAAATACCATATGATTTCACTCATATGTGAAATGAAGGAAACAAAAGAGCGAAGGGGAAAAAAAGAGAGGCATGTGGACAGACAGACGGACAAACCAACAAACAGACTTTAAACCATAGAGAAGAAACTGGCGGTTCCCAGAGAAGAGGTGGCTGGGAGAGACGGGTGAATTGGTGAGAGGGATTAAGGAGTGCACTTGTCATGATAAGCACCAGTGATTAAAATAAAAACCTTTTAAAAATTAAATTAAAAAAAAAAAAAAAGACAGTCTCCCTCTCCAAGGAGCTTACAACCAGCCTAGCCTGTCAAGGCCCACAGAACTGAGGAGTTACAGACAGTACTAATGAGGAAGCCAGACAATAAAGATCATAATGCTACAATGGTTCAGAGGAGGAGAAATTACTAGCGGCAAGAAGACTGTCGAAGAAGAGGTGAAAAAGTTCTCACCACAAGAAAAAAAAATTCTCTGACTACATATGGTGACAGCCGCTAACTAGATTTGCTGCAGTGACGGTTTCATAATACACACAAATATCCCATCGTGATGTCATACACCTGAAACTAACGTAATGCTGTATGCCAGTTACACCTCAGTTAAGAAAAAAAAAAGCAGCAACAGCAGAGGCGGCAACGTTCCGGCCATGCCGCATGTGGCTAGCTGAGCGGTGTAGCCTCTGCTAATTAATCTTCGTGGTCCTCTCCTCCTCGTGCCGCTGCTGCTGACCTCGGCCTGACACACGCAGCCATGCGCAAACCCCGCCAGCACAGGAGGTCGGTCTACCTACTGGTTTAATGGTCGGCACAGGTTCCAGAGCTTGTGGTTACTAGGCAAACATTCTGCCATCCGGATCCTGACATGGGACAGTACGAAGGAGAGGGGAAGGGCTGGGGAAGAATCCGCGGGGCCCAGAAGGGTGAGCTTACAGAAGAAATAAGCAGGCCTTGGCAGCAGAGGGTACGTGGTACAAAGCTTGCAGAACTCAAGTGAAGGGGGACTGACATTAACTCCTGTTTCCACTTGCTCTCCAAAGACTCAAAGGCTGATCTTCCACCCCTCACTTCAAAACTATTCTTTCAAATGCCAAATATTAAATGTGACTTTGTTTTAATTTGACTCTTCCAATTTTTTTTCCACCTGCAGATATGTACACATTATCCTAGTAAGCTTTTAATAATACCAGGCAGTTAAAAAAAATAATAATAATACCAGGCAGTTGGCTTTCTTACGCACCTGAAGTATCTGATTTATTTTCGACCTTCCTAATAATCACTATGTACCCCACAGGGTTACATGTAACACAATCTTTTCTTTCAACCGAATTCTAGTCTCAAATAGTGACAAATCCTAATGTCTTTTATACTACAAACATTTGCAATTGTTTAATTTGTTTCGTTAGCGCATAAAAGTGTTTCGCAGGAGAGAAACAGCAATTAAAATAATCTCTTTCAATAGATAATTTAAGTTCAAACAAGCAAAATGAAAATGAAGAGATCAAATGGATCTATTTGAAATTAGCGGGTATCTGACAGGGAGACCCAATGGCCATCATTAAATAGATTCTTGCTACTGCTCATTGTAGATCAAGATATCGAGCAGCCCAAGTGAGAAGCTTTCGACTGTGAAATGCAAACCAACATCTGCCATTCCAATAATTCGCACTTTGGACTTTCAATTTAGGTCTCACATTTAAAATGTCTCTATACGATCTCTAACACAGGATCAGGAAACATATGACACATGTCTCCTGATCATCCTAAACACACTCTCCAAAAGCCCTCCAAGTTTGGTGAAAATCTGTCCCAATGGTTTTTGGACAGATTGCGTGTCTGTGTGCTGGAGTTAGGACACAAACGGAAACCTAATTTTTAGCTAATAAAGAATGTAACTACTTGCACTCATTCAACAGAGGTGAGCAAAGAGATAAGCTCTCTGTGTTTGTGGAGCTTTTCCATCTGGAGGGGACAACTGAAGTTAAAAAGTAACGAGACAAATAAATACATAATTATAGACAATAAAAACAGCTAATAAAAAAAAGCATAGGGCACTTCCTTGGAATTACTGAAGAGACTTCATTTAGATGGGAGGTTCAAAAGATTAGAAAAAGCCTTTTTAAAGAATGACATTTAAAATGGAAAACACTGGCACGCATCACTGGCTCAGTCAGAAGAGCATGTGACTCTTGATCTTGGGGTTGCAAGTTCAAGCCCCGTGCTGGGTATAGAGATTACTTAAATAAATAAACTCTAGAAATAAAATAAAATGGAAAGTTATCTATGAAATAGTAGTGTTTTTTCAAAAGCAAAAGACAGTTGCAGATATGCTTTAATTACAGTTAGGGAAAAGGACAAGCACATAGAGAAATCCGAAAGAGAAAATCAAAAACAAAATAGTTGCGTTACGGTGCTACGATTATGGACAGTGTTCACACTTCAAAAAAGTTTTTAATTTTGTAATATTATTTTTACCATAATTATGACAAGCATCAACACAGAATCTGAAACCCTAAAAGAGAACTTTTAGTTTGCCTTTCGGCTTGACCAAAAAACTAGCTCTGTAACAAGACTGGTCTTCATTAAAATAACAGTAGGGCGGGGGCACTGATTTCAGCTCAGTGGGGAGTCTGCTTGAGATTCTCCCTCTCCCTCTCCCTCTGCCCACCCCCCACCACTTCTTGCAGGACAGAACAGAATATGAGCCTTGGAGGCTAAGAGCCTTGGACTCCAATATGGCCCAGGCACTAATTAGCTGTATGATACTGGACAAGTTACTTACCCTCCCTGGGAGGCTGTTTTGTCATCTCCGAGATGGAACTAATAAGACCCGCCTCATAAAGTTGTTGTGAGGATAGAATTAAAGAACAGAGAGAGCTCAGTCCAGCGCCCAGCACAGAATACGAGCTTACTAAATGTTGATAGGCATTATGATGACTACTCACGTACCAATCCAAGTGAAAAAGTGGGCTCTCAATCAAAAAGTCTCCCAGGCCCAACAGATAAGCAGACTAGAGAAATCAGAGGGCTCCCCACCAATCACTATTAAATGATTTCTCTCTGACAATAAGTAAATCAATGAGTGGCTGCATTCATTTTCTCTGAGGACACCTACATTGTACCCTGAGTAAAACCAAAAAGATCAGTCCAAGAAAAAATTTTCCTGAAGGAGAAATGAGCCACAAAATATCTGCAATTTATAAAAACAATTAAGGACGACTTTATTAAAAATGAAGCCTTCTGGGGCAGCTGACTAGCCGAGTCAGTGCAGTATGCAACTCGTAATCTTGGGGCCATGAGTTCGAGCCTCACATTTACTTAAAAAAGAAAAGAAAAAAAAAAAGGAAAGGAAAAGGAAAAGGACAAGAAAAGAGAAAAAAGAAGCCTCCTGAAACAGTTTCCAGAAACTGAGGTAGAATCCATATAAAAATATGGTAGATTTACACAGCTGGAATTTTCCAAGAAATGACATCACTGAGGCATGTTTTAATTTCCAGACTATTTGTGAAAATAAACTGAAAAAAACAACAATTCCATCAGTCTATCATGCATCTTCAAACATACACTCTGCCATTAAATTAGAATGCTTCTAGCATCAAATATTAGGGTATTCTCTTCGACTTAAAACATGAGGTAAAAAAAATTCTGAAGCATTCATCCAAACACTCAAAAAACCATTACTTTAATCATTTAGTTAATTGAGCAAAAAGTAAAAACGTTTTTGTTCATTCACTTCCATCAGAACAGAAAACAGTGTCAAAAGAGAAGAAGGCTTTCACTATTGCTTTGTTGAATACCTGGATTAGACTGACCACCCTTTAAGATGGTCTTTGTGTACTTCAAAACTCAAACCAAGCCACACAGAGCAGCTGCTCACTGACCAACTGGTCTGCAGAATTCAATGAACGACAAAAGGTTACCTTAATTCAATAAGATAATCAGCACACACTTACCCCACCACCCAGAGTCTAACCATCTGCAAGGCGGCAGAGCCAAATGCCTATAAAACAACTGGCAGCATGCAGACATGTCCTCGTGTCCCTCATGTCAATGAAATTTCTCTCTTAGCAACAGCTAAAAAGAAGCTGAACTTTCAGAAAATGAAGATATCATGATCCAACAACTTGTTAGTAAGTTATTTTGAGTGCCACTGAGATTTCCAGGCCAGATGGGTAGTATGTTTTATTCAATTGAGTCTTGTACTGGGATAACAAAATGTGAAGCAGGCTCGGTCTGGATCCTTTCATTGTTCAAGAGGCAAAGCAACCTAGAGGCTTCCAAATAACAGCAGGAACAATATAGCAGGAAAGGAGAGAGAGAAAAAGAGAGAGAGAGAGAGAGAACGAACAAATGGGCAAAACCCCAACCACAAGAGCAACTTCAGAGCAAGAAACCAGGAACAATTTAGACTGCAAAATCTGACATCTGCCTTCAGCCAGGATACCATTCAGCTAAACATGCATCTGTAATCATCAAAACTACCAAATAACAATGATGATAATTCAACACACAAGAGCATTATAAACAGAGTTCAATATAGAAGTTCATTTTCTTCCTCACACACTACACTTATATCAATGGAGGCAGCATTTCCCAAGTATGGTGATGCTTTGAGGTGACCTGAATCACAGAGTGATAAAGCTGTTCCTTTTTCAATTTCCTTTCAAACTCTCCCATTAAGTCAAGGAGAAAGTCTCAGTTTGGTGCTAATATGTCTTTAACACCTCTGTAATGTTTGCTAATGTTCCCTTGAGAGAGCAGGCCTCCGGCTCAAGCCTTGGCAGATAAAAGTATCCAGCCACATTTTAATAAAATTTCTGAAAGTAACTTTTACAGTTACCTTCCATTTATGACAAGCGATGCTTGTTTTCTACATATGGTAATAACAAAGTTTCCTTTTTCTGTAGATCTATTAAAGAAAATGAAGCGATTTAATTTTTAGTAAGTATTCCAATTACATTTTTCCCAAATTTACAAATTGAAAAATTGAGCCTACTTTTAGAAAAGTTGAAGTAGTACTATCCATGCTTGCACACCCTTCACCAAGAGCCACCAATTAACATTTCTGCATATCTTTATCTACATTTGTATCTCTACCCAAACATAAGTATTTGTACACCCACACCTTTGTTATGGTTGTTGAACCATTTAAAAGTAAATTGCATCAGCATGACATTTCACCATTAGATATTTCAGAAGGTGTATCTTAACTTACAAGGACATGATCTCAGATAACCAAAATGCCGTTATTATATGAAGATCAATGCCTTAATTTCCCCTAATATTTGGTCCAAATTTAAATTATCTAATTATCCCCAATATCTAGTCCAGAAAATAAGGTTCACGGATGGCATTTCATTTGTTATACCTGTTTAGTGGGGCAATCTGAGAGAAAATATTAAGAATATAATTAATACAGATAGTATATGGAGTATATGGAACTGGCAGAAATTGTGAAGGAGCCACATTTTGGTTTGAAAACAATGAACTGATTAATAGCTAGAGGGGAGGAAGGGGACAAATAATGTACATAATTAATAAAGAAGGAAAAAAGACCTCTGCTATTAAACTCATATTGATAGCACACAAAGCTATGAAGGAAAATATGTAACATCTTTTTTTTTTTTTTTTTTTTGCAGGGCCTTGAATGAAGACAAAAGTAAAAGTCAAAAGATCACTGTCACATCATACAGTTATATGCCACATTGTGCTTCATTAAAAATTCCAGAGCTGATACACGTTCAAAATAACTAGCTCATCTCTTTTATTGAACAGACACCGTGTTAGGGGCTTAAATACATCATCTCATTAAATCCTGACAGCACCATGAAGAGTATCTTTTTATTCCTATTTTACACATGTGATGACTGAAACTCAGGGAATTTGTATGGGCCATTTGTTTTCTTCCTATCACCAGAACTTTCCCAAGAATGCACTCATACATTTCTTATACACCTAAAAAAATAAATTTCAAAAGAAAAAAAAAAAAACGCCAAAAGTAGGATTCTATTTTTTGTTAAAACATATATGCAAATGTATACATAATAGTTATTTACAACTGCTTTAAAAGGGCTTAGAAAAATACATACAAATCACTAACTATGGCTGTCTTTGGAAGGCACTTTTAGGGGAAGAACACAAAGGGCCAATGAACAACTCTTTTTACTTTATACGTTAAAATTTTTGACATTAGGTATTACTTTTGTAACTTCTTAAAAGTCAGAAACTGTAAATTTTAAACTTAAAATGCCCATATTCTTTCAATCATATTGTGCTGCCACATGTATGCCTTCAGTATCATCACCCATTAAGGCATATTTGGTTTTGGGGTGCCTGGATGGCTCAGTGGGTTAAGCCCCTCCCTTCGGCTCAGGGCATGATCTCAGAGTCCTGGTATCGAGCCCCAAATCCGGCTCTCTGCTCAGCAGGAAGCCTGCTTTCCCCTCTCTCTCTCTGCCTACTTGTGATCTGTTTCTGTCAAATAAACAAATAAAATTTAAAAAAAAAAGGCATATTTGGTTTTGATTTAATGATAAAAATACTTAAATTATAAATTATTATATTATAGTTTGTTACAACACAGACTTGGCTACACCATGCATTACGATGTATTACATCACAGCTTCTAAAGCCCAGGATGGTGTTTTCTCAAATAACAATCACGCAGATCAACAAACAGAAGTCTTGAACACCACTACAAACCAACTAGATCTATCTAACCAACATCTATAGATGTCTCCAGTCAACGACAGCAGAATACACCTTCTTCTCAAGTGCACATGAAACATTTTTCAGGATAGAACACAGGTTAAGCCATAAAGCAAGCCTCAGTCAATGAAAAGGGGCTGAAATCACACAAACTATGTTCTCTGACCATAATGGAATGAAATTAGAAACCAGTTTTTAAAAAGGAAATTTAGGAAATTTACAGCCCAGCGTAAATCTTTGAGTAACACTAAATGAGAGTGAGGTCACTGGAAAGGTCCGGTGGCAGGGTAGGGGCCAGAGTGTTATAGGCAACAGCTCAAGGCATGCCCAACAAGAAACCCACTCTCTTCCAACTATGTCAGATTTAATACAGCAAGGATCTCTGACAAATGCACTTTTATATCTTTAAAGCCATTAGCTAATCAGTTAAAATAAACCCTTTTCAGAACCCTCGGTTTCACAAAATGATCATAAGAAGTTAGTGAAACAGGCTGGATGACATATAGGGATAGCTAAGACCTCTAGAACCCCTTTAAGGGGGCAAAGGATTTCAAGGGATTATCTATTCCAGAAATCCTTGGAAATGGGAATACTGTATCATGGAGGCCACTTAGATCTTGCTTCCCCCCTCCTCCTCAACATTCCAAAGGAAAACTAGAAACAGAGACTCCACAGGTTAAGTAAGGTTAAGTGAAATAAAACTTGGAAAGTTAATTTAATTAAAATTTTCAAAGGCAAAAGTGAAACTGTATTAAAAGAGATCTGGAATTCTGATAGATATAAACTTACTATATAATTTTCTAAAGGCATCATAAATTAGTGAGGAAAGTAAGAATTATATGATTCTGAAACAATCAGTTCACTATTAAAGCAAACAAACAAAACAGTTCCTTAACACCACTTATCAAAAGAAAAATTACAATTTTAATGACTTAAGTATAAGAATACTAAAGACAAACAAACAAAAAACCAAGAGGAAAGGTTGGTAAATGCCTTCTCTCAACTCAGGATGGGGAAGAACATTCTAAAATTCTAAAAATAACCAAGAAAAATCACAAAAACTGATAATAGTATACAGTATACTTTATGGTTCTACCAGAGTAGTATTTGCATACTTACAAAAATTTAAACACTGAATACAAATACTGACCTAAGCAAAAATTAAGGTTCAACATTGAGATGAAAGGCAATGGGAAAGGGAAGGGAATATGCATACAAGAGACCTTTATCCTTATTTTCGCTCAGCAAGAAGTCAACAGAAAATGTCTAAAATTGAAACTTAAGATATAGCATTGTAAGAATATTGTTTAAAAATTCAGAGCTCTACCTTCCAGAAGAAAGGACTAAATAGGTTTGAAAAAGTTGAAGAGGGCTCCGTCCGGGGTACAGGAAGAAGCATGAAGAAGCATGGGGAGAAAATCACAATACAGTTACTGAACAATGACCATTAAACACAAAACAAGTTATTCACAACCAAAGAAACGCAAAGGAAAGGAATGGGGGTTCACTCTTTCCTCCACATTAGCAAGATAAAAAGGGGGACTAGGAAGCCAAGTGGATGCCCAAAGTCGCTCATACTATGCCTACATTTTGACAATATTGTTCCAAAGTCTTGGAAGCAGAACTCATGTTTATGCCCCAGTATACGTCCTCCAGTAACCTATCCTATGGGAAATAATTACCTCTGCATACACAAACTTTTAGTAGCTAGTATTATCTGCAACAGCAAAACAGTTAGGAACATCCTACATGTTGAAAAACAAAGTCAGAGGAAACGCTTCCAGCCATTTAAAGTCGCACTGCAAAGGATGCGCAACAATACAGTAAAAGGCTCACAACAGATTTTAAATCTAGAAAGCAACATATAAAATTATATAGCTAAGACAGTCCTCTTTTTATTTAAATATAATACACACATGTAGGGAGAAAAAAAGAGTAGAAGAACAAAGTTTTTAACAGTAGTTATCTCTGGAGTGAAATCTGCCATCATGGTGTATCGCCCCTGAACCTTTCTGTATTTTTCAAAGTTTATCCAGTGAACGTGTGTTACTCTGAAAACATCCTCTTTTTCTGACTACTTAACAAGAAGCGGGGAAGCAACAACACAGAAATGTGGACTTTAGCCACTCATGGCCTACCCGAGTAGAGCAAGCATCCAACAGGGAAGAAGGTCTTCCTTAGAAGATGGTAAGGACACCAACTTATACTTTTCCCTCAAGAGCAGAAGGACCACTGCCCCTTCCACAACCTGGTCTCCGCTCAGCGGCCCTTTCTATCACGGCCTAGGAAAAGCTCACTACCTCTCTATCAGAGGGCTGTGCGGTTGGAGCAAACAAGCCCCATTCCATTCAGTCTGTGCCATTATCTCCATTTGTCAGCTGAGGAAACTGAGGCACAGACTGGACTTGGGCAGCAGAAAAGTCAGGATATGAACTAAGCATTCTGGCTCCAGAGCCTTTTTCTTTAGAGTAATCTGTAAGATCCTTTTCAGCAGAAACCAGGGCCTCACCCGATTAATCCATCTAGACAGTTTCTTCAACCACCTCAATAGACTCTAGCACATCTATTAAAGAAAGTTAGCCTCGGGTAGTGAGTCCCAAACTTGTGCTGCACACTGGCATTACCTGGAGCTTTTCAAGAAGTTCTAATGCCTGGCTCCCACCCTCAACATTGATTAAGCATGTGTGGGATATATTCTGGGCTTCACAATTTTTAAATGCTTCTCAGATGATTCGAATGTGCAGCGAAGTCTGGGAACCACTGGCCTGAGTCAAATGACTTGTTAAAGGAGGGGAGAAGAGAGGGGAGAAACTTCAGAAAAATACTCATAAGCATATAAGCCCAACAATAAAATTTGCATAAAATTTCAGAGGTTCACAACCCCCTAAAAACAGTCCTTGAACCTTAGCTTAATAAACATATAAACTTGGGGTCGCCTAGGTGGCACGGATGGTTGAGCGTCTGACTCTTGGTCTTGCCTCAGGTTGTGATATTGGGGTCGTGGGATCAAGCCCCGCGTCAGCCTCTGCTCTCAGCAGAGTCTGCCTGGGACTCTCTCTCCCTTTCCCACTCTCTCTCTCTCTCTCGCTCTCTAAAATGGATAAATAAATCTGTAAAAGCAACACATAAACTTGGTGATCTTCACCTGCAACTCTAAAATCTTATTCTTTAATTGAAGAATTATCATACAACAGTTTTACTGTGTTAATTCATGGTAGACAAGAAATGAATGTGATGCTTTTTGGTTTTCTACTCTGAACCACAAACTACAACTTCAATTAATCAATGGTTTCCTTTGGGATGTGTATCTGGGAGAAATAAGGAAAGAGACTGGTTGCATAACCTTTACTTCAGCACAATCCCAACTGTGTTTAACCAAATGCAAAGATGTCTAGACAAGTCAAATGGCTGGTATGAAGAGAAAGGGAGAAGGGAGGAGGGCCCACCATCAAATCATCTTGGGAAATTGGGGGTTAAGCAAATTAAATATCAGAACTTCTCAGGGGCTTTGAATCCCAGAACATTATTAGCAGCATGAACATCTTAAAAACATGTACTTCATTCTACCTCAGAACATCACGTGGGAAGAGCCACCTTAAGTGATGTCATACTATAAGTTTTAAGTCTTTTCAGTGACTCATTATAAACACTAAAAAGGCACTTAGAGGTTCAAGTTTACAGGAGCCTATGTAACTCTTTTCAATACCTTTAAAAGAAGTTTTTCTTCATGAGGCAAATAAGAGGTTATGTAGCATAGTGGTTAAGTGTACAGACTATAGAGCCAAGATGCCTGGGTTTGAATCCTGGCTCTGGGACCTTGGGCAAGTCCTTTAAGCTTGTGTGCCTCAACTCCCTCCCTTGTAAACTAAGAATGAAAAGAAGTACCACCTCATAGGCAAGTTAACTATATTTAAAGCACTCTAAGTAGTGCCTGCCTCATGGTAAGCAATACAGAAATGCTGGCGGTTATTTATTTTTTTTAGGATTTTATTTTTATTTATGAGAGAGAGAGAGAGAGCGCGCGCAGGGGAACAGAGGGAAAAGCAGACTCCCCGCTGAGCAGGGAGCCCACTGTGAGGCTCGATCCCAGAACCCTGGGATCATGCTCTGAGCTGAAGGCAGACACTTAAACAACAGAACCAGCCCAGGAGCCCCGAAATGTTGATGGTTATTATTTATTCCTATAGAAAAGATTTCAATCACTCTGTAAATGAACACTACCACACTGGTCATTTGAGAAGGAATCATATAGCTGCATGTCTTGGTGTGTTTCCACTGATAATCTTAATAACCATCTGAGTATCATTTATATTTTGTAATTTCTATAGTGCTTTGTACAGTACTTTATATGTTAGAATTCTGTAGATATGTGTTGATTTCATCCAAGTAAATGAGAAGCCTAGAAAGTGATGCTGTGGCTCTACTCCAACCCGTGTGCCAGGATTAAAATGCCAATTCCAACACTTCCTGCGCACTCTTGGGAAAGGTACCTTCTCTGGCCTGTTTCTTCATCTGCAAAATTCCATTAATAACAGTACTTATTCCTCAGAGTTCATATAATATTATTTTGAATATAATAAGTACTTAGAGTGTTACTTGATACACAGTAAGCACTGAGTGTTTAATCTTAATATCTTTTTTTTTAAAGATTTTATTTAGTTATTTGACACAGAGAGATCACAAGTAGGCAGAGAGGCAGGCAGTGGGGGCCGGGGGGGGGGGGGCGGGGGGCGGGAGCAGGCTCCCCACTGAGCAGAGAGCCCCATGCGGGGTTCGATCCCAGGATCCTGAGACGGTGACCTAAGCCGAAGGCAGAGGCTTTAACCCACCGAGCCACTCACGCGCCCCAAATCTTAGTATCTTCTTGCATGTTTCTATAGAGCCTTCAAATCCAATATGAACTGTTTATTAAGCACACTTTACAAGGTACATGTACACGTTTTAACCACATTCTTTTGCTTCTGTTGTATATCACAGCCAAAACGGGGAACTTTAAAATAGGCAAAACACAAATAATGAATTTTAGAAGAGTCAAGGTACTTCCTCCAAGATACATGATGATGTTCTACTATGTTAGATGAAAAATGCCCTCAAAAGTGGTGGTCTTGGTGATACCTATTTATTTAATTTTGCTCTGAGATTTTCA
Source organism: Nasua narica (assembly GCA_028533885.1). Lineage (NCBI taxonomy): Eukaryota > Metazoa > Chordata > Mammalia > Carnivora > Procyonidae > Nasua > Nasua narica. The sequence goes on along the minus strand of CM052812.1, from coordinate 28,855,278 downwards.
GAAGCTAGAAAAATACATACAATTTGCACCTGATCAATGTTCTGCAAACTGCCTGCAGGATGGCGTACATAACCCAGTAAGATTTATTGCTAACCAACATGCCATGCTAAATTGAAATCAAGATATTACACAATTTTCCAATAAAGAGGTAATTTGATAAGTTGGTATAAATGCTCTGTGAGGATGTAATTGTTGGCATCTCGTTATATTTCAATAGCTGGTGGAAAATGAGATAAGTTGGAAGGTTTACAGAGGGTCAGAGCTCATCAGACGAGAAGATCATCTTTTATCAGCTCTGGAGAGCACAATTACAGGCTGATAACTACACAGTTTTTCTTTAACAACTGGAACAGTCAGTCAGTATTTCCAAAACATTCCAACTAAGCGCAGCCATCATGGGAGATTCTACTAAAACACTATAAAATGAAAGAAAAAGAATCCTTGAGGTTAACCGTCTTTGTGAGTCTTGATTTGATATTTATCTTTTCTGAGTTTTTACCAAGAACTGAAAGAATACATTATATACGTACCTGCATATTTTATTTTCCAACTTTATTGAGATGTAATTGGCATAACATTGTAAGCATGATATTGTTCTTTTTAAAAAATAAGTCAGTTTCTTTTTCAGCCTATTTACAGTTTTCTAATTGAGGATTCAAACTTAAAGAACACATGAGACTCTTCAAAATTCTTCCGATGATACTTAGTATTCAAAATGTCACCAAAGAGCCTATCTTATTAAGCGTCTTATATATTCTTTTCATGCTCTGTGGGCACTTAAAGATCCTTCTCTACAACTTTAAATGACCTTCTCAGAGAAGAGTTTGGATATCCAAACTCCTATTGCTAAAAACTGCCAAATCCATCCTTCAGTTAAACTTGTGAGTCAAGAAACTGAAGTGGAAGCAGGAGGCAGCCCCGGTTCCTGTTCTTATGGAAATGATTCAGGATGTACTGTCAGACCTAGAGCTCAGGCTGCCTGACTCCCAGCCTGCAGCTAGCATTAACCCCATAAACTGTGATTCATTCTTTTCTAAGCAGATTATAGACTGTGTTACATCATAGCACCCAAATCTTCAAAGATTTGCAACCTCCAATGTAAAACCTAATTTAGGCGAGGGTACCGAAACCACTGTGTGGCAAGCAGAATAATGCACGAGCACCCCCCCCCCAACCAGTGTCCTCTTCCTAATACCAAGAACCTGTGAATCTGTCACCTTATATGGCAAAATGACCCTAAAGGCAGGATTAAGTTAAGGACTTTGAGATGGGGAGATTATCCCGGATTATCTAAAGAGCTTCAATCTAATCACATGAATCCTTTAAAAGCTGTCCAGGTTGTGGTCAGAGATGTGACTAGGGAAAATGGTCTGAGAGATGCAACGTTGCTGGTTTTGAAGACGAGGGAGATGGCCGAGGGAGATGGGAGATGGCCAGAGCCAAGGAATGCAGGCAGCGCGCAGAAGCTTCAAAAGGCAAGGAAACACACCCTTCCCTACGGGCTCCCCATCTACGCTCTGATTTTAACCCAGTGAGGCCTATGTTGGACTTCTGACCTACAGAACTGGTAAGATAATAAATTTGCATTGTTTTAAGCCACTAAGTTTGTGGTAATTTGTTACAGCAGTAAAGAAAACTAATACACACAAATGAAAAAATTAATATATACTGTTCACCATTCACTTGGTAAAGATATATCTAACAGCACCTTAGCCAACTGATCAAATAAACACCACCAAACTAAAACAACCTAAAAGGATGTATCTCCTGATAGGACATCACTCACATAATATTCTTGCCAAAATGGTTTATATCATGAGGATGCAATCATAAAAATACTAATTATGGGACAACCCATAAGACAATTATCCCAGACTTGACAAAAATGTCACTGACGTGTTACATGTCACTTATACTCAGAAAAAAAATAATTTTTTAAAAATTGTAAAAAAAAAAAAAAACCAATCAAAAAATAAACCACAAAAAAAGTCAATGATGTGAAAAGCAAAAAGAGAGGGAAAACCGTTCTCTAGTAAAGATATAAAAACCAAATGCAATGCACAATCCTTAACTGGATCCCAGACTAAAAACAAAAGTTATTAATAACATTCTGGGACCATTTGGGAAAAGATGGTCTACTGGATAACACTCTTGTTTCACTGCTGAGTTTATTACATGAAATAACAGTATTATGGTTATACAGGAAAATGTTCCTCAGAATATAATTATTATTATGACTTAATAGCATAACATCTTAACATCATAACACCTGTCATTCATTTTCAAACGGTTCAGCCAAAAATTTTGACTATGTGTACGTATTTGTATACACGCACAGTCAGAAGACAGAGAAAGAACAAATATATACCGAAATGTTAACAACTGGTGGATCTAAGTGAAAGAAGCGTTTACTGTTACTGTCGACTTTTCTGAACTATTGCAATTTCACAAATTACAAAGTTAAGGGGAAAATACCTTCCTGGTTCCCTTCACTGCCCATCTTTCCCTGTCCCCTCACAAGCCATCAGCAGCCTACGTGGAATAACTCTTCTTCCAACAGCCCACTCTCTTCCACTAGCAGATCCTGTTTTCTGCAGCGTTACTCATATTCCGAGGCTCAAACGCTAGGGCTGGGTTTTGATGTTAAGGTAAAAGCTTCTACATGGTATTTGGAAGTATGTTTTGGAAATAAGTTGACCAAGTATCAAATAGGAATCAACATCTGATGTCCTTTAATACTGGCTTTGAGTATAAGCATTCTTTGCCTCTCTTGTTTCTCTTACCCCCTATAAACTTTAACCTCTATTTCTTGAATTTCATCATGCCCATTTATGATCTGAGAGAATCACAAGCATGGCAGTAAACCATGGACAAGAATCAGGACTGGCCGCCTCAGAAACTACTACAGAAACTTTCAAGTGCTGCCTGCCTCTGGCTCCCAGCCCACATCACTGAGTATCACAGGCAGCCCAGACCAAAGCTCACCTCCTTCCTGTAGGCCTCACTGCTGTCCATATGGCAGCTTACTGACATCAAAGGAGATGGAAGAAATTATCTAAATTCACCAGGCTAGTTCCATTCCCTCCCTTGAACTGTAGAAGAGTCACTGATATCTCAATTACCTCTTCTGCAATACCTTTTTTCCCTTGTATACTAGGATTTTGCAATGCTTAAAAAAAGGGGGGGGGGGGAGTGGGGGAGGGTACTGAACTAACAGATGGAGGATTAAGAACAAAAGACCTCCCTGACAGGGGGAACAAGAGCTAAAATGTTTGTATACCTACCATAATAGTACAGAGGAACAAAAATTGAACTTGTAAATAAAATTAAGTTGTTCTTCTGAATCGCCTGTCTAGCTACAGACAGGAAAAGGCCCAGCATGGTTTCTATGTATGTTATGCTGTTTCTAATAGAAAGGACACAATCAAGCCAAAACAAACATCTGTTAAACAGTTAAGTTTGTTAATGAAACAAAATTGCAGCTGGTTTTATCAAAGATCAAAAGTGAAGCAAATTAGAGAAAGGATGTCTGAACAAAGCTGGTTTCTAAAAAATAATGGCTAGAGAATTCTAAACCTACTTGTCAAATTAACACAAATCCTTCCTGGATTTTACTTAGACCACTGATTAGTATTTATTTTGTAGCTTTGTAAAGACCAGACTCACAGTTTCAATCTAATAACATTCCCTCTAGAGCTTTCGTCTCGATAGTTCATTTTGCAGATTTTTCAAAATACTACCTTTCAGAAAGCAAAAAGTTACGCTCCCTGTTAATATCCTGTGACTTAGAAGGCTCACTTATAAAAGAAAAAACAACAGTATATAGTCTGCAGCTCCTGCAGATGGCTGTGGGAAAGCAGTCCGGCCCCAAGCAGAAGCTTAATAACGGATTAGCGCTTTCTATCACCCTGCCCTACCTCCTCTTCTTACGTGTACAAACCCCCCATCACCACCTGAAGACTGTGGGGTAAGGGCACCTACACACAAATACAAACATGTTTTTTTCACAGCCCTGCTAACTCAAAATGTCACAAACAAATTACATGGCTGACTCATTTGCTAACTTTGATTTAGTCAGCTAATTGATGTTTATGTACTCAGAAACATTAATAGATCACAGAGATCAAGGTACCTGAGAAGATGCAGACTCACGTCTGAAATGCTGGCATAACTAGAGATGAACAGTTTCATCAAATCTACTGTAGTTTAATGTGCTGGCCGAGAAAACAGTTTGTAAACTAAACAAAAAGTCGTGGGCCTGATAATCAAAATTTGCCATTGCGATGACAGAACAATGACATTTTCTCATGTACCCTTTGTACATGATTAATGCACAAAGAAAATACAGAAAAAGAACAGAGACCTTCATTCTGAGAAACCTTAAAACGTACTACTTATTAAAATAAAGTCTGTAGAGAAAGAATGAATAAAAATCTTTGCCATTCCAGATGCAATCTGAATGAATCAGCCAACAGCCCTTAACTGTTAAATAACTTCAAAGCTATAAAACAAAGATTTTCCTGGTACTGCAAGTATATCAGATTTGGTTCTTGTAAGCCAAACAGGTACCTGGAATACAAAGGTAAATTCCTGAAAGCTGCTGAAAATACCCAGAATTTAGTCAAAACCCCACACCTTTAGAGGCCCTGACGCTCAGAAGAAAATGACATGAGGAAATCAGAGAACAGACTGATCTACGTATAGATCATTCAGGACAGGATCACGTGTTGTTAAAAAGGCAGCTCTGGTATCAAGTACGTCTACGATCCAAAGAGTTAAAAAGAATGTTTAAGACTCATTCAGTCAAAAATCCTCTGACATAATGTTGCTACTTTCACCTGAAGCCTACTTCATTAGAAGTCTAGACAAGTCCCATCTTGATCAAAGCTCAAAAGTGGAACAAGCTGTCATGCCTCAGAGTCCAACAGAAAAGACTCATTCACTCTTCATTTTATCTTTCCCTTGACCCGACTAACTAGTTTGAGACAATCCAAGTGCTCTCTCAATAATGCCTCAACAACTGGTATTATCTGCTCACAAAAGTCGTCCTCAGATAGTCTGCTATCTGGAAGAACTACCGAAGCTTAATTATAGGAACAACATAAACTACAATATTTTTCCTTCCCTGACCCTGAAACAGCAGGTATTTGATCCGTCTCCTCTTCCACTTTGTAATAGGTTTCTGTCTGACGTTAGTCATTCTAAAACTGACTTCCATCCATACCAATTCCAAAATTCAGGTTACAGGGAAGAGTGTATTTTACAATGTTTAGGGCTCTATCCCACTTTCAGCTGCATACACATAGCTAAGCAGTCTTTGAGAACCGTGACATCTGCAATACAAAGGACACCAATTCAAAGGAAAACTAAGAAGGTCAACAGAGAGGAGGACACTTGGACTCTCTATAATTAGCAGATAAAAAATACACACATTTCGGCCAAAAAGATCCAGAGTCTGAGACTATGAACAATTCCCCTAGGGCTGAGGGACTTCTGGAAGCCTGCCACATCAAAGAACAATATGGACTACTGAATGGTCCTTCACAAAGTACAGGCGATTGGAAAAGTCCCAGAGAAAGACAAGGAGGGTCTCTCTAGGGCAGGGATAATGGGACTGGAGAGGCGAGGACAAAGTGGAGAAAATCAAAGAAAGGGACCTGAAAATAAAGTTCTTTTATTTATGGCATTTACACAACACAAGAAAGTAATGTAGGATGTACACTAATCTTATATTTACGGAAATATTTCCTACTAATAACATTGCCAAAGTCCTAATAAAAAATCTCCCTAAAAGGGAGTGGGGGACAAACAGAATAAACAACGGAACGAGCCAGGACCACAAGTGATTTTTAACACAGTTTTGTCTCTCAGCCCCATTTCAGATCATCTGTGTTCCTTTTTAAACTCATCTTTACTTTTTTCTTATGGAGAGTATCATTGTTTTTATCATTCTGTTTGAAAGATTCTCATAGCTATTTCACTTCTTCAAGAAAAAAACATCAAAAGCCCCACCTGATTATCAGAAGCATCTCCCCTTCCAACTGTCACAGCCTAAAATGAGAGTTCCCATGTTACGTACTGTACTGGGAACAACATTTGATACTTAATAAATCGTAGCAAAATATCGCCAATAAAGTGAAATACCAAGGAATCTGTATAAAATTGAACTAAACTGATTTTATAAAAACGCAAAAGCCCAAATATTCAAATGGAATCTGAATGCTGCAAAGTGTGTGGTGATAACTGAAGTCTGTCTTAGAATATTTGACTTTCCAAAGTCCTCATAATCTAACCTAATTGAGCTTTACCACTTTTAATGAGAAACACTAATACTATCCTTTAGGAGTTCCCCCACCAAGTCAAAGATAAAGTTTTATCTTCGGTGGTTTAATTCATTTCCATATCACCTCACCAAGGAGAGCTTTCTTAAATAAATACAAAGAAGTTATGCTAAGGAGCCAGTGTGGTAATATCCAATTTGAATTCTAGACTATCAGAAGATGTGCAATTACATTTCAGAAAGGAAGGAGCCCTTCTATTTTAACTTGCATTGTACTCCTAGCAGCCATGCATAGGAATGATGATGATGTTAAATCTAATTAGACACAGATTTACTACTCTCCCTACCGCTTTCCCATATTGCTAATATTATAAATAGTACCTGCTTTAAAAACTGTAATAAGCTCACTGCAACTACCAGATTTAAAATGCCAGAAATCTATTTATTGAAGGAAAACTGCTTCTGAACATCTGAGGAAACGGAAGGAGATACTTGCACTGTTAATGAAAAGCCACCACTGTTGACCGGTGTCCAGCCCAGTAGTAAAGATGTCACACTGCCTCCTTAGCATCTTGGCGTCACCACTCGCCAGTTCTATCAGTGATCTTGAGCAAATTACTTGGGCTTTGAGCCTCAGTTATTCATGTGCAAAATCAGGATAATAATCTTATGGCCCTCCCAGTGATTGTGTAAATCAAGGAGATAATAAATGTAAAACACTTGGAACACTGCCAGGATTTAAGTGTTAAGAAATGTTAGTTATTATTTTTCCCATTTTTGTTTTCATTTTCACAATTCAATGAAATTACTCAGCAAAAGTAACTAGAGTAACAGCTTCTCGGAGAGACCTCAGTTGGCTAAATTGTGAGATGACGCCATCTCTGTACAAACAGTTGTCATTTATGTCCTCTCACAATACAAACACTACGGATTTCTAGCACATAAAGAACAACGATAATCTGCCCTTGGGATATATTCGAGAAAGTCCTGTATACATGAAACCACGGCACAAGCAGTCTGCATTCAGATCCACATTCACCAACTATAAAGTAAGAGTACTCAAAAGCCACCAACTAGCACATTACGGTTTTAGTATAAGAAACAACAAATATTTTCTGGAGTACCAAAATATTCACATGGGCTATTTGACATTTTGGATCCCTCTGAGAATCTGACAAGATAAAAACAAAACAAACAAAAAAACCACAATAGACCCTAACCTTAGAAAAACGTGTGGATACAGATGACTTTATATTCGATTTCTGGGGATGTGTGACCTATCTATCTCAAGCTCATTCACAGGCCCAGGTTAGGAATTTCTATTACATTTTCTTAGCAAGTCTACATGGTTGTAAACTATTTACCACTTGTAATCTGAAAGGGCAATATTACATTTTCAAGGAAAAATACTATTGCAATATACAATACAAACAATACAACTGCTTATGGTCAAATTGATTTGCTATGATTTTTATTAAGCTTTATTTGTTCCTTTTTAAGAATTAGATTATGATTAAAGTACGACACAATTGATCTCCAAATTTCATTAAGTAAAAATTTTAGGACACGTTTTCTGTTTTCCTTGTTCAATGATGACGCTAACTGGATAATATAAAAAGATCAGCATCAGAGAAAGAGCAGTAACAATTGCAGGCTGAGCAATAAATTACTCTGTTCTCAATCCTAGATACTTTTAGGCATGAATTTTCCTTTAGACTAAAAATACTTCCATACAGATGCTGCATGAAAAAAAAAAGATAAGGTTAGCAAGAAATGATGGGCAAGGTTAAAGAGTAGAATAGGAAAGGGACTGTGGAAAATTTGTAGTGATTTCTTTCACAAGTAAAGATATCCCCTGGATCACAAATTTATTGAAACATACTATTAAGGTGCCTAAAGCTGCCTGAATTAGTCCATGTACCTGGTAATTATCAAATCTTAATATACCTCAGGGTAACGTACAGGTTTTAAAAACAAAGATATCCAAATCCACCAAGAAGAGGCCCTACATTCCCTTAAATAATTTCCCCATGGTGTATATGTTTTTATAAAAATATTTAATGAAGGCATCCAAATTGGCAAAGAAGAAGTCAAACTCTCACTCTTTGCAGATGATATGATACTTTATGTGGAAAACCCAAAAGACTCCACTCCAAGACTGCTAGCACTCATACAGGAATTCAGTCAAGTCTCAGGATATAAAATTAATGCACAGAAATCAGTTGCATTCCTATACACGAACAGTAAAACAGAAGAAAGAGAAATTAAGGAGTCGATTCCATTTACAATTGCACCCAAAACCATAAGATACCTAGGAATAAACCTAACCAAAGAGGCAAAGAATCTGTACTCAGAAAACTACAAAGTGCTCATGAAAGAAATGGAGGAAGACACAAAGAAATGGAAAAACGTTCCATGCTCATGGATTGGAAGAACAAATATTGTGAAAATGTCT
>CM052812.1:28599253-28846043 GCA_028533885.1 Nasua narica | reverse complement strand
AAAAAAAAAATATTTAATGAGAGGGACGCTTGTGTGGCTCAGTGGGTCAAAGCCTTTGCCTTCGACTCAGGTCATCATCTCGGGGTCCTGGGATCGAGCCCTGCATCTGGCTCTCTACTCAGCAGGGAGCCTGCTTCCCTCTCTGCCTGCCTCTGCCTGCTTGTGATCTCTCTCTCTCTGTGTCAAATAAATAAATAAAATCTTTAAAAATATATACTTAATGAGAAATAGAAGTGCTTAATGTGGCTGTGTCAGACAAAGCAATTAAGATTTGAGTCACTATATTTTTCTGAAACAAATGTTATTTAAAAAAATTTTTTTGTAAGTTTACTTGTTTCCTTTTTTTAAAAAAATTTTTTTTAAGATTTTATTTATTTATTTGACAGAGAGAGATCACAAGTAGGCAGAGAGGCAGGCAGAGAGGCGGGGGGAAGCAGGTAATGTTCCTTTCAGGCTAGGGCCGAGCAGAGAGCCCAATGTGGGGCTTGATCCCAGGACCCTAAGACCATGTTCCGAACTGAAGGCAGAGGCTTTAACTGAGCCACCCAGGGGCCCCACTTTACTTCTTTCTTTATGCTCACATTTTCTCACAAAGAATTTAGGGTTGGTTACACAAACACAAATGCCACCAAAAGATAAACAAATCTGAGGAAAACTAATAAAATAAAAATACGATTTTTGATTAGTCTATGGAAGGCAAATCACCTGGTCCTACCCAGTTTCTGGAGCTGGGATTCTATCAGCTTAAACCACTGAGGGAAGCAGAGGCCATCTCAAGAGCTGACAGTATCCAAAGAAGAAAAACAAGCCATCGGCTGCACAACTTTTCTTACCACTTGTGTCTCCATCACTTCTAGAAATGTAATCAACACATATAACCACTCTTCCTAACAGAAATTAAAGGTCTGAATATAAACAATTTGCTGTTGCTCTACTTTCATTTTAGTTTGGGAGGTAACTTCAGTAGCTTTGAAATGAAACAAAAATCCTCCTCCAATACTTAAAATTGTAGCAAACACTTAAAGAGAAATCGGCCATATATATGTACATGTACAGATATACATATATATATGGCAGATATTTAGAGAAATAACATAAGACCCAGAGAAACAAAAGAGTACAAGAAAGAGTATGAGACAAAATGAATATTTACTTTTACCCACTGAGAAGTGGGCAATAATAAATGACTTTATATAGGCAGCATTTGGGTCACATATTAAAACAATTTCAGGAATGCCCAGTTTATGAGTATTAACATAACTAGTCTACAGTTATCTTCTCTGAAAATAATAATTTAAAAAGTTATCAATTATACCTCAATAAAGTAGAAAAAAATAAACCGTAAATAATTTTAAAATTTTAAGAAAGAAAAATACATGATAGCCTTTCTTAGATTTTTTAAATATATATGGTCCTGCCTTGATGAAGGAGGATTAAAGTTTTCTGTCCAGGTCCCTTTAAGTACTCACCAATTAGTTTAAAAAACGAATCATATAATGCTCACATTAAATTCTTAATCGATCAGTAAGGAAGCCCTCAATACATAATAAAACAGTATAGAACAATTTATATTATAAACAATGCATACATTTTAAAATATGAAAGCCTGCTTTTAAGGCAAAACAGTTAATTTTATTCAACTTCACTTGGAACTTTTGTCCATACAAAATTTAACTGAAACTGTGCACGACAGATGGGCAATATTTAGAATATATTAACCTTCTCTTCACTTACCTGGTCTTTCTCATGGGGTAGAAGGCTGACAGGTGGTAGCGAGGATGGGAAAGCACTGGGATATTTGGGAGCCCCTTTGCCATCTAAGCTTCCATAATTGACCCTGTACTGCGGTCCATCTTTCAGTAACCTCCCATTGTTCACTGCGCGCTTAGCCCCTAGCCGCAGCCGCTGCTGAAAGGCTGGGTTGTTGGTGGTGCTTGTGAGATCACTTTGACTTCTGAGATACTTCTCGATGTTCTTCAGGGAGGAGCCATTTGGTTCCTCGAGTCCTTCAATTGCTCTCCTTAAAAGTTTATTCCAATCCACATTGCGGAGATCATTACATGATCCCCTAGACCCCTTGGTTGACTTAGGAAAAGTGCCTGGTTTAACTGATGAAAAGCGCCCAGGGTTGTCTGGGTCCTTATAGGAGGCAAGGCCTTTGTTGGTGACTTTGAGAACTGAGCCATCCTGAACACTGAGTTCCAGCTGCTCAGAGACCGTCTTCTTATCCAACCCATGGGAAGTGCTGACTGCATGGCAGATTCTCTCTTCAGAGGGCCTTTGCTTTTGCTTTTTTATTTTCTGTATAGCTTCAAGAATCCACTCTGTATAAAGTGGGTTTGCAAGTTTTACCATGGTTGACAAATGACTTCTTCAATACCAAAGTTACCCATAGAGGTTCTCCTTGTATTTAACAGGACTTGAACATTTAAAAGTCATTTACAACTCAACAAACGGGCAGAATATCCCAGACCTTATTAAGCAAAACCTCACAAATATCCATCCTTAAGAGAGTAAAAACAGGACACACAGGCAATGTTGATAGTTGTCTTATTTTACCAACAGGAAAGACAGCATTCGGGCGAAGAACATCTTTAACAAGGAAATCAAGACCTTAAAGGATAAAAAGGGGGAAGAGGCTCTTAATAATGGAACTTTGAAAAATAAAAGACTCTTAATATTACTTTTCAGATGCAAAAGGACCGCAGAAGTAATGACAGGCAGATATTACTTAACAAAGCCACAGTGACTATAATTCCTAACCAGAAACTGGGTCGTAGTCTGAGAGGGAAATTTTTTTAGGATTTCCACTTTTTATATGAAGTCATGTATGGGGCATTTAAAAGATCACACCTAAGTTACTTATTTAATGGATTAACCTTTAATGAAATTAATAAAATTACATGAATGGTTCAAGATATATGTCTATCATAAACATAAAACCAACCTCAAAGAGTAAGTCTATAACACAAAAACTCTGATGAAAGTACAATGACCCTTGAACAATGTAGGGGATTATCAAAAATCTATGTATGACTTTTGACTCCCCCAAAACTTAACTACTAATAGCCCACTGGTAACTGGAAGCCTTAACAACAACATAAAACAGCTGATTAAGACATGTTTTGTACATTATATGTATTACATACTGTATTTTTACAATAAAGTAACCTTGAGAAAAAGAAAATGTTATTAAGAAAAGCATAAGGACAAGAAAATACATTTACAGTATTGTATTTGTCAAAAAAAAAAATTCAAGTGTAAGTGGACCCACACACACATGTTGTTCAAGGGTCAACTGTACATTAACCTTAGTTCAAGAAATCTTAAACTTGGGGGGGAAAAAAAGTAATAATCCAGATTCTCCCATTTCAGCTAGATATTGTATTTCCGAAGTCTCACATGTAAGAAAATTTCCCATCTAGCCACTTCTACAGAATCATACCCTCCCATCCCTTTGCAAAGGGTCTGTGACACTCTCGAGCCCACAGGCTGGAAAACGGAACCTAATATGGTAACATAACCCATCACCTTTTAGATAATATACTATTCTAGGTATCTTAGTAGATACCTAGATACACCTGCTCAATACAAGGACGGGTCATATAAATCTGATTCCAGATAAACAGCTGCTTCCTCAAAGCCAGTGCACCAAAACCACCCTCCATCTCTCATCTGTACTGAGCACACCTAACACCAGGACAAAGTGCTCTGGCCCAGGAGGTGGGTCAGATCTGGGCTCTAATCTGGCCTCCCACTGATAATATTCACATCTGAACTCTTTTTATAGTTTCAAGTTTACAGAGTACGCTCACATGTAATTTGTCATTTAATCGGCAAGACGACTCTATGGGTAAACTGAGATTCAGGGGAAGATGGAACTCACTCATGGTAACAGTCTACAGTAAACTTACGGCTCAAATGCCATTATTCTAAAATGCAAGTCCATGCTATATTCACCGGAGCCACAACTTGCTCTGAAATCAGACTAATGGTATGAATACCAGTTTTACCAACATTCATCAGAGAAACCCTGGGTAAATGACTTTCATTTCAGTCACCTTACCTGTAGGGCAATAATATAAATCCCTCCCTGGAGTGTTAAGAGAATTAAGTGAATATGATTTCTAATGTTCAACATATAGTAGCTATCATCACTTCCCATTAATGCCATTGTCTGTATACTTTGAAAAATGTCTCATTAAAAAAATCAAATTTATCTCTGGTTATTTATTGTACGTACCTACACGAGAAAAATAACATCTTTCCTCAAAACCAGCCAGATACAATGAAAAACATAACATTTGTTCTGTTGCTGAAAAACGGGGCCACTGAACTATACTTGCTCAGTCAGGCTGAAAGAGGCAGTTTAAAAAGGATCGTCTTCTTTGCAGTCAGTAAACTGTACGTTCACTTCATTTTTTCCCCCCTCGGATTCAGAAACTTGGGGCTAAAGGGACTGGAGAGGTCATCCCATCTAATCTCTAGTTATCCAGTAAAAAATCCCTTGTTCAATAACCCCAACAGATGGGCCATCAAGTTTTAAAATACTTCCAGTGACAGAGAATTTATCACTTTTTGAGGCAGTTCACTGCACTATTGGACAGCTCTAACTGTAATAATATATTCCTTGCTCACGAGAGCCAAAATCTGTCTTCCTAGAACCTCTACCCTCTAGTCTTGGTTTCCCTAAAACAATCCCAAGAAATTCTTACTAATTCTTTAATGTAACAGGCCTTCAAATATTTGAAAACAAGAATCTTTTGAAAACCACTAAAACTGAACTCCATTCTACCTGCCGCCCCACTTTAGACTGCTCTTAGTCCAGTTCCTTAACACTTCCACATCACGTGGTTTCCAAGCACTTCCTTCCTTCGGCTGCTCACTATTTTGGCTAATGTCCATCTTAAAATCTGGCAGTCCTGGCATTATCCAAGCATAAATGTAATCCAAGGTTATGTGAACTTTCTTAACAGCCTCGCCACACAACTGACTCATGCTAAGCATACAGTCCAACTAAAAATCCCAGTTCTTCTTTCAAAAGTGCTGTCAAGCTGAGGCTTTCCATTCCCTTCCTTGTGCAAACAGAAATGCTGGGATTTAAAATTTATTATGGTTCAAGTTCATTTTGTTGGTTTGCGTCTATCTTCCAACCTGTTAGATCGTTTTGAATCTTGATTCTGTCATCTACGTCATCTGCAAATCTAATAAGCGCTCCCCTTTATGTCATTATATCACTGAAAAAAAATATTAGACTTGGAATATGGTATGTTTAGGAATGAAATCACTGGCTTTCATAGTGCAACTACTTTCAAGATAGAACATGGGAATCATCGTGTGTTAAGTTTAGAATAGGACACATGTTTCCAAAGTAAAATGGTTTGGGCAAAATTTCATTAGAAGACATTTCACTATGTCCAAGTAATTATTTCACCTTTCATCATTTACTCAGGATGAATCAACTAATTTGTTTGCACAAAATACAACTGTAGGAAGCAGGAGGAGAGGTCACAGAAAAATATCCAATATTGCAAAGGTGCTCTCAGGCATTTTGGTTACACAAGTAAATGAACATACCTTAAAACAAAAACTAATAAATACTCAAAATATACCTTCATGACAAGCTATTACCACAATCTTTACACATAATCAACAGAATCATTCATATCCATTAACAACACATTTCAATAAGACTGACATTTTGTATCTTAAAAATATAATAAAATAAGGGAAAATACCAGAACTGGAACTCCAAATGTATTAACAGTCCATGACGAAAAAGAAGATTGTCCAGATCTTCAAGCAAATCTGCCAAAGGAAAAAAAGTAAATGTTAATTTGGGCATAAAGACATCCTTTCAATTCAGGAACTGTCTATGGATCTTCACAACTTTCTGATACAAACAACTGCAATGAGTTTATTAGCACTTTACTTCTGGTGCTATATTAACTCTTTCCTATCACTTAAGGGTATTTAAGAGCATGGAATTCAGGACAGGAAATGAAACCCCAAAGCAGTGCTTAAAGAAAAAAATTTTGCTCTTCTTTAAGACCAGATGTGTTTTCCAAATTTTAAAAATCAGGCTGTGATAGGGGCAGCTGGGTGGTTCAGTCAGTTAAATATCTTGATCCCAGTTCTGGTCTTGATCTCAGGATTCTGAGTTCAAACCCCATGCTGGGTGTGGAGCCTACTTAAAAAAAAAAAAAATCAGGCTGTGATAGAGTCTAAGAAAGAATCTCATCACAGGGGAAAAAAAAAATCTTGGTATTACTCCAAATAGCCAGGCAGGTATACATTTGTCTGAAAACAAAAAAGTCAAATGTTGTTTGAAACTCAGTTACTAACTTTCCAGCAAACATTCACTATTTGTCCCAAAGGTCACCTGGCAGCTATGTACTGACTTAATAATCAAAATACAGCCAATAACTGCCCCTAAGAGAAGGCTGTACCAATTTCCATAAGAGTAAGTATATACTGGCATAGGTCACACTTCAGCACAATAGTGATCATTTCCACTTCAAAGGCAAAAAGTAAATTTAAAACAACATTGTGAATAATTACATTTTGATCTTATACAAAACAACCAAGCAACCTTAGATCCTCCTTCTCCCCTCCCCCAGCCACAGATACACACACCCCACTCCTCAATTTAATCTCAAAATTAGCTCTCATCTGACACCAACCAACAGAGTTAATTAGGCAGAAGCAGATGTAACTCAGCAGCTTTATGCTACAACCAGAATCAGTGTTAAAGCATACACACACACACACACAGCTAAGAGAGAACAAAATCAGTAGTCGTTTATCCGTAGACAATTCTCAACTAAACACATATATATTATCCACTTTGTACATTATCCACTGCAAATTTTTTTAATCTTAGGCACGTTTGTTACTGACATCCCACTGTCCCACTGTAAATTGGTATACAGTAAGAGAATAGATTGAAAACCAATTTAATTTTAGTCTAAGCAGTATCTAACTAGAGAGACAAGTCTATAGGAAAAGATGCATAATTCATTCAAAAGCCAAAAAGAAATGCTTTTTTCTCCCTGATTTGGAATTATCCACACCACTTCTCTTCTTCAGAGCACTAGGATTTGTTTCACATGTAGATAGGACAACCTATCAGAAGTACAACCCTAAAAATCATTATTCTCTTTTTATTTTTTCTATAAAATGAAAGTTGGACTAAAAGGCTATCAAAAAGGGAATGAATCATTCCAAATTAATTCTGGGGACTCATGTGACATCAAATTAAATTATTCTATTTTCTAAGGTTTTGAATCACTTTATTTTTAACTACAAAATAATATCAGTAAATTATATGGTTGTATGGATGTATTTACATCATTCATCACAAACTATTCTAAACAGATCAAGAGAAATGCTTAGTCCAACATCAGCTTTTGGCTTCATTAGTATTATATAAATATCAACACTATTCAAAAATATTCATGTCAGCATAAGAGGAGTCAAAATACCCTGGATCATAAATATTATATGAAACCTCCTTGACGCTTTCACTAAAGCTGTGTGTTGTTTAAAAATCAATGTCATAATACTTGAGTCATATCATGGATGAGCCAAAAACAGTGGTTAAAAAAAATAAGCATTAACAATAGAGTTTACTCTTTTGTCATCCTGGGTTTTACTTGCTAACAGTTATTTTTAGCTTTCCCACTTTTATATGCTCCTGGAGTTTTTCACAGCCTATTATGTAACCGAGTGAGGATCCACAAATCTTAACAGTATCTTCTGAAACAGAACATACACTGCTTAAGGGAAGAGACCTTAACTTTTTTCCTTGTATAACCACTCAGCACAGGCTATTTGCACACTTGCTCAAAATAGTGTCCACAGTTAACAAATATCTGCTGTCTGACAACATCAAACATTATCCCATTTGTTAACTCTCAGGTCCTGGATATATCTAGTTCCCCGAAAATTAATGCTCAAGGCCCCAAATACGTGAATTGGAAGGAGAGGATACAAATACTAACCAAAGAACAACCAACAACATTTAGCAAGATATTCCCTGTATGCGGCCCTATAGTAGGTGCTAGAAGCATAAGAAGCAATTCAGAAACAACAAAGCACTGTTTGGTAGTTCTTCAAAAAGCTAAAAAGGCAATTACCGTAAGACCCCACAATTCAACATCTAGAATTGTGCATCTAGGTATTTACCCTGATGAACTGAAAACAGGTACTCAAATAAGTACACATACACACACGTTCATAACAGCACTATTCACAATTGTCAGAAAGTGGGCATAGACTAAACGTTCATCGACAGCTGAATGGAAACTGGGTGATGGGCATTGAGGAGGGCGCGCAATGGAATGAGCACTGGGTGTTACATGCAACTGATGAATCACTGAACTCTACCTGTAAACTAATAATACACTATATGTTAACTAACTGAATTTAAATAAAATAAAAAATTTTTAAACAAAAAAGTAAAAATTAAAAAACAGTTGAATGGATTAATAAAAGATGGTATATCCATGCAGTGGAGTATTGTCTTAAAATGAAAAAATGCTGGGCGCCTGGGTGGCTCAGTTGGTTGAGCAACTGCCTTCGGCTCAGGTCATGATCCTTGAGTTCCGGGATCGAGTCCCACATCGGGCTCCCGGCTCCATGGGGAGTCTGCTTCTTCCTCTAACCTTCTTTCCTCTCATGCTCTCGCTTTCTCTGTCTCTCAAATAAATAAATAAAATCTTAAAAAAAAAAAAGAAAAAAGAAAAAATGCTGATACATGCTACAGTATGGATGAACCTTAAAAATATGTTGCAAAAGAAGCCAGACACAAAAATTATACCATCACATATGGTATAATGCCATCTATAGGAAATATCCAGAATAGATAGATTGGTGGGGCCTGGGGAGTGGAGGGATGAAGAGAAACTACTTAATGGGTAAGAGATTTTATTTTAGATTGATGAAAATGTTTTGGAACTAGATAGAGGTGGTGGTCACACAACACCGGGAATTTACTAAATATCACTGGATTGTTCACATTAGATGGTTAAATTTATGTTATGCAAATTTCACCTCAGTAAGTCATTAAAAAAAAAAAAAAGCACTAAACTATAATACTATCCATTTTCTGACACCTCCTGTGGGCCAGGCACTTTACACAGACTATCAGTACACATACACATACACAGATTATCAGTAATCCTTAAAACAACTCTGTAAGGTAGCACTGTTGCCCGATTTTGCAAAAGGAAAACTGCCACACGACTCGGTCAAGGCTTCAGACCACTAAGTCTGAAGGATTTTACCTAAGGTGCTAAAACCTAAACTCTTTCCTGTGTCTCCACTGGCTTTCAAATAAGACTCCCTGGATGTCTTGTGAGAAAGTGCCTCGGGTATCACCTGCAGGTGCCCCTGTGGGTTAAACACTAAGGTCATGTAACTCCATGTACCCAACAAAAGGAGCTCCATTTTAATTGCCCCATTCATAATAGGCTTCTCCTGAAGATTCACTGCACAGAAAGGGTTCCTCTGACTACAGAAGGGAAAAAGTCTGGAAACCACTGTGACTTTACCTTGCTGAGTAGGCAGAACACCCCTTGGGTGGATGGGACATAAAATGGACCTTGAAAGGCAAGGCAGAACTTGGATAACTGCCCAGTTTCTTAATCCAAATGAAATGACAACTCAAATCCTCCGTGGTCCAGTAAAAACTGACACCTTCTCAGAAGGCCTATATCTCTTTGTCTAACAGGAAGCTTTTAGCTATCTTAATTTTTTAGCATTCATTTTCCATTCTGTATTATGCTCATTTGTGTACTGACCTCATCTCCCTTACTAGAACTGTGAAATTCTTAAGAGCAGGATTCATGTTTGATTTCACCTTTGTATGCCCCTAGATTTCCCAGAACCACTATGTGAACATAAGAGGGGTGCTGTGCCTATTTGCTAAATGGCCGCATCAGTGAACACATGAACGGAATCTAGCAGAGGGCACAGGAGCTAAGAATGGACTGCCTAAAAAAGAGGGACACCAAGTCCATATGCCTGCCTAGAGCCAGTACGTGTTGAATAGAAGTAAGAAATAAAGTTGGATGTAACAAAAACCAGGCTGAGGCATGTGAACATGACAGACGAATAGGAAGCCAATGCAGACGTAGCGACACAATAAGGCATAGTGAAGTGCACCCATACGCACGCACAAATTTGTTCAATGTCTGAATCACTCTGGCAATAGTATCCATCCAGTGTAAGTTGGAGAGAAGGATGACTGAACAAACAAAAGCAACCAGGACTTCATCTCTCCCAACATCAATCTTGTTCAACTTATATTTATGAGCCTAACTCAGCAGCAAGCCCAGAGTAGGCACTCAATAAATGTTAATTGAATTGAATATTTAATTCCCCATTTTTTTGGAATAATACTAAATTCTTTCTCACTACTCATTAACATCAAGAGTTTTCAATTCACAAGCTAATAATGTTTTCCAAGGATTTCTAAGAGGCTAAATCACCATGAAAATTATCATTTCAACTAATACATATTATATTAATTGGAAGTTTAATTTTTCATGTCATGCTCTCCTAGTTGACAATATCCTTGTTATGTCATTAAACTATAATTGTATAAATCTACTTCAACAAACAATAACTGAACCATCAATAAACTATTATGGCTTCCATAATCCTTAGCAAAGATTATTTTCAACATCATCATCACAAATTACTAGAGACATGCCCCAAATCTCCTGGTGAAGCCCAAGAATTAGGTTTGCAAAGTCATCCCTACATTTAAGTGCTCAATAGTTTCAGTCTCTAAACTTTAATCACACTGTTAGGAACCTCACAGGAAATTTGATCCCTTGTAAAACAGAGGATTTTAGAGACAAGATGAAAAGTCATTTGAAGTCATCAGGCCTTTGGAGCCAAGGTACACTGATTAATAATGATGATATTATAACTAAGCACTCTCACTTAAGAAATAATCAACTAAATTTAGAATGTCTTTTTTTGGCATTTAAAAATTCCTATTCAACCCTAGATTTCTTCCTAATTATAAATTAGCTTCAACCAGCTTTTAATAATAAAGACTGAGAACAACGTATTGAGAAAAAAAATCTGACACCTGAATTTTTAAAAGATTATTTTGAAAATACAGATCATATAAGAATTCTGCATTAGCTTTATTACAAATGTCTTCAAAAAGGATAGCCTGCAGAGTCTGAAAACCAATTAGGGTTTCCCTTTTAGAACCTCAAGAAAACTATAGATCTAGGGGCACCTGCGTGCCTCAGTCGGTTAAGCCACTGCCTTCAGCTCAGGTCATGATCCCTGGGTCCTGGGATCGAGCCCTGCATCCGGCTCCCTGCTCAGCGAACAGCCTGCTTCTCCCCCTCTCTCTGCCTGCCACTCTGCCTACTTGTGCTATCTCTCTGTCAAATCAATAAAATCTTAAAAAAAAACTATAGATCTATTTTTTAAAATGAACACATGTACATACAGTCATTTGCATACAATTTCAAGAATTTACAGGACCTCTATCACCTATACCAAGAACCCTTAAGGCCCACTAACTACTCTACTTACTTTAATATACAGAGAGGTCAGTAATTTTATTGAGTTTCAAAGTAACTATATCTACATGTGCTTTATTATTTTTTTTTAAGATTCTATGTGAGATGGAACATAAGCGGGGGGCGGGGGAGGGGGGTGAGAGAGGAGCAGAGGGAGAAGCAGACTCCCCAGGGAGTGTAAGTGACCCTGGGGCTGGATCCCAGGACCCTGAGATCATGATCGGAGCAGAAGGCAGACTGAGCCACCTGGGGGTCCCTCTGTGTGCTTTTAATGAGGACATGTTACATTATGAGCAAGAAAGTTACATTATCAAATAGAGGTCTGAAATCTTATAACAAGGAGGTATGCTATGATGGGACTTATCTAGAGAGTTCAGGGACCAAGTCCCCACTTTGCCAGCTCCCTAAGCTGTGGGATACTGGACATGTTAATCAATCTAAGTCTCAGTTTTGTCATCTGTGAAAAAGATTATACATCCCTGTTTGGCAGAACTGTTAAAAAGGAATAACTGAGATAACAAATATGAAAGAATAAAGGATGGTGGCAGACACATAGCAGGAACACAATAAAATACTAGCTCATAAAAGGAAAAAGGGCAATACAGTCAGCTGGAGACCTGTAAAATCTAATCTGGCTGAACTTCTGTCTATATGACCATTTTCTCCTAAGAGACTTTCTCCTAAGGAAGTCAGGACCAGGGCCTTAGTTATAGTTGCAGACCAGTAAAAATTCAAGACGGCGCACAGAAGAAAGTGAACGAAAGCAAAAAATAAGATTTGTAATGGCAAGGATAGTCAAGAACAGTGTATTTTACTCATAATCATACATCTTTTAAGGTCAATAAAGGTTTTAGAGGATAATACCGCATAGGAGAATATCTTCTTGACCTGAGGGTAGGAAAAGAGTCTTAAAACAAGATGCAAAAAGCACTAACCATAAAGAAAAGACCAATAAATTTAACTCCATTAAAATTAAGAACTTCTGTTCATTAAAGGTGCCATAAAGTAAGTGAAAATGCAAGCCACAGAATGGAAGTGGGCATTTGCAACATACACACATGACAAAGGATCTGTATCTAGAGTAAATAAAGAACTTTGAAATACCAATAAAAGACACAAGCCTAATTTAAAAAGATAAATAAATAAGGGGCAGACTTGGACAGGAATTTTACAAATGAGGAAATCCAAACAACCAATTAATATATGAAAAGCTATTCAGCCTGATTACTAACCAGTTAAATGCAAAGTTTACCAGATTGGCTAATTTGAAAAGCTAGCGAAGCTGAGATCTGATGAGGACAAGAAGCAATGGGAGTTCTCATATATCACAGAAGGGAGTGTGGTCTGGCACAACACTTTGGAAAACAGTTTGACCAGTACCTAATCAAGTTGAAGACAAGCATACCTCATGACTAGAGCGACCATACAACTCATCATCCAAACACTTTTGAGAATTAAAGAAAGGTGTTACATTAATAATTACACTTCGAAACAGACATAAGCTAGGATAAATAGTCGCCGTGCCCATGAATCAGCAATTCCATTCTTAAGTGTACATCTTAGAGAAACACATGTACATGTGTAACCAGATGACAGGTACAAGAACACTCATAGCAGCTCTGTTCACAATTTCCCCAAACTGGGAGCAACTCAAATATCCAACAACAGGAGAAGGGATGATTTAAAAAAAAAAAAAAAAATTGTGCAAGATTGTCTTACAAAAAAGTTTGGAAATGCAAATTAAAACATCTTAAGGGAGAAAAATATCCCTTCGACACACTTCTCTCATCCCTGCACTCTTAACCATTCTGCAAAGACTAAACACTATAACTCACACATCCCCAACTTTCATAAAACAATTTCCTTTCTACTTACTTTATACAAATACAAGCAAGTACATGCATGTGGAAAACTGAAGGTATTTTGTAGAAAACGACCTAAGAGACTGAAAAGTCACCTGTTAGGAATCCTGGCATTTAATAAAGCCAGACCAGTTGGTTAACTCGTATGTAAAAATCCGTGAAGTTTTTTGAAGTTCATTAAAATTACTTATTAAATTCCTCAGCTACCTTTCCACACTCACTCTATTTTACCTTTCATTCACGTTATGCCTTACATCTGACAGTTCCAATCTTATCTTCACAAGAAGTGCGTAAGATAAACTTTTGGCATAGGCATAATGGCAATGACTGAACACCCACTTTACTCAGAAACCCGGGTATGGCTGGTAGGTAAGACTTCCACTGACCACATCATCACCCCCAACCAGTCACTCCCCTAAGTTCCTTCTTTAATGTTACCACCTTCCACTATCATCTCTCTTATTTTTTAAGTCATCATTTCACCTCCCCAACCTTCAACCCTAAGCAGAGGGTCTCAGGTAAAAATCTTATCCTTTGCTGAAATGTGCAGTATTTTCCTATTCTTCTTAAAAACATAAAAAGATTGCCCCAATTCATTTTGATACATATGTGAAGAATTAATGGGTAAGAATGGCATGAATGGAGTGTTTTATTTCAGGGCTATCCCAGAAAATCTAGGTGTACAAGTAAGACAGAAAGAATGTGCTTTACTCACAGTTAATATCAAAATAATAATAACAATAACTTTTTTGGAGCACCACAGGACACTATACCAACATAATTATTTCCCATTTGCTACTTTCATCTCCTGTCCATATACACAAGTCTTTATACTCTACCTTGAATTTCCTCCTACCTCCACCCCAAACATACTTGATACTTTGTTCATTCGTCTCTTTTCTTATTTTCCACATCTGTAATTCTTTATCACTACTCTCTCACAACCTCTGTCCAATACTGTATCACATCCCAATACCTTCTCCCAATTGCAGGGGTTAAACTCCTTCATGGGGCACAGGAAACCATTTGTAATCTAGTCCCACCTCTTCCTTTGCCCCTAGTCTCCCACAACTTCCTGCACTCTACCCATACCAAAGTACTTACAAATTCAAAAAGACACAATGTCCTTTCCCAAGGTAATACTGGAGCCTCCCCCTGAGACAGACATCCCTGCCCCACCTTCAAGATTCCAGCTCAAGTTTCACCCAAGAAATCCAGCCTGTCAACAACTTGGTCTCCCAAACCAACACCTTTCTTTGCCCTATCCCTCCTCCTGGTGCAGTCCACCAAATCACATTCACCCAGACCCACTGCCCACCCCCATTTTTTTTTCGCACCTGCCACCTTTTCTCAGACCCCTGAATCCCCCATCCCCATAAGATCTCCCGCTACAGATACTACCCAAGTTCTGCCCTGCTGTCTTATCATCGTTCAAGACTCTCCCAAGCATATCTATATCATTCTTCCATGTTTTTTTAATGCTTCATAGACCCGGACATCCTTTATAATTCCAATGCCCATTTACTCAGATACCTGCTTCCCAGGACAACAACTGTATACTTGCTTCTCACATTCCAATATTCCCCCCAATTCAGTATCTACTCTGCACTGCTCTCAATACCACTCTATATCCACCACACCCAAACCTATTCTTACTGCCCCCAGATAACTGCAATCCCACCTTTCTGCATCATTTCACCTGCCTTCACATACCCCTCAGTTCCCCTTCCACACCTCCAATGTTGCACCTCTCCCTACTCTCACTTTGCACCTGCTTGCACACCTCGTTTCCCCTCCCACCCACCCCCTCATCGTATTTCTAGACACTCAGTTTGCCCCCCACCGTTCTACCAGGTCACTCCCACTCAAAAAACCCCTCCAAACCCCCGCCTTCCAACCACCCGAGCCCCGCCCCCACCCCGGTATCGCCCCGCCCCCTCCACATCGAGCCCCGCCCCTTGCCCTGGAGGCCCTGCTGAGGGGCGGGGCCTGTCCCTCCTCCCTTTTCCCCCCGCCCCCTACCGTCACGCTCAGGGGCAGCCTGACCCCGAGCGGCCCCGCGGTGACCCTCGCGCAGAGGCCTGTGGGAGGGGCGTCACAAGCCCCCGATCCCCCCCACCTTCCGCCCCCCTCCCGCCCAGTCTCCTCCCCCTGGGAATGCGCGGGGTGGGTGACAGACCTGGCCGCGCGCCACCGCCACCGCGCCTGCCGGGGGCGCTGCCGCTGCCTGAGAAAGAAGACGCGGCTGCCGCCTGGAGGAGGTGCCGTCGCCTCCGCCACCGCTGCCGCCGCCGCCAGGGGTAGGAGCTAAGCCGCCGCCATTTTGTGTCCCCCTGTTGTTGTCGTTGACATGAATCCGACATGACACTGATTACAGCCCAATGGAGTCTCATTAAACCCGAGCCGCGGCCCCGCCCCGGCGCTGCTCCATTGGACGAGACCACAGACACTTAGGGCCACCCGTTGGCCTGCGGGTCTGTCCGTCACCCACACACTAGCCACTCTGCAGCCCATTGGGGCAGGTTCCTGCCGGTCATCTCGCCTCCGCATAGACACACCCCTCGACCCATCATCCCCCCCCTCCGGAACCACCCCGGGGGTGGGTCCACTGCCAGTACCAATCAACAGACTGCGGAGCCCGCCTCTTCTGGGCACCTATTGGTCCAGCCCTTTTTCTCTCTCCCAGACACCGTGCCACCTCTACTTCCACCTACCCGCCCCCTCTACCTCTAGAAATGGATTGGGTCTACTCGCAGGAGAGGCGCTTGGCCTTATTGGCTGCACACAACGCCAATCAGAGGGCTTTTTCCCTCTCCCCTCCCCCACTCAACCCCAAATCCCCTAGCCCGCAGCTAAAGTTTGTGTGAGAGCTGATCGCTGGCGGCGGCCGCAGGATTTAGGGGTGGGCGCGGGCGGGCGCGCGCGGGCGGGCACGCGAAGTTAAAATTCGAGGTTCTCAGTCGCCAGCTCCCGCGGTGGAGCGCGCGGACGGGCGCGCCGCCCGGAGCGTTCCATCCCGCCCCCTCCTCCACCCTCTCCCGTCCCGTCCCGGGCGACTACTCGCCCGCCCCCTGGCTCGCATCCTTACCCCCCACACACCCCTACCCTGCAAGCCCCAGGCCGGGTGCAGGCAGAACGATGTCGCTGCAGCCTCCTCGCCATCCCATGCCGAAGGGGAGCAAGCCCCCTACCCGCCGGGCGTGCACCCCCCGGTTCCACACTCGCCCGTGTCTGCAAGCACGTGCACCGTTCGCCGCTGCCTCCAGCCACCCCGGTCCCCGGCTAACCTCGCCTGCAGCCCGGCCAATCGCTTGCTGCCCTTTGTTGCTGCAGCCTGGGTCTCCCCGCTGCCTTCCTCAGCCTCCGCCTCGTCCTTTGCCAGCCGCCCGGGTCCGCAGCGCCGCGCTCCCCCCGCCCGGGACCCACCGCCGCCGCCTCCTTCTCCTCCTCCGCCTCCTCCTCCTCGGCTCCGGGCTGCAGCGCACAGAGCCCGAGGCAGCGCCGCCCAGCCCCGCTCCCCCCGCGCCGCCAGCTAGCCCGCCCGGCCCGGCCGGGGGCGCAGCCTGGACCCCGCCCGCCCCAGTCCCCGCCCCGGGGGTACCTGCCTCCGCCCTGGGGGGCTCCGCTTGCCGCCCTCGGGGGAGGGCGGGGATGCCGGTGTCCGCGGGAGGATGGGGAAGCCTGGGCCGTTTGGGGCGGGGAGTGTGCCCGCCACGGCTGGGACTGAGAGGTGCGGTCCTCGCCAACGCGCCCCCCCTCCCGCCGCTGTGGGCCCCAAACTTCGTCCTCCACCCGGGCCTTACACCCTCGGGTGATCGCGGCAGTTTGGGGTAGGAGATGCCTCGGGAGCTGTGTCTACCCTGATCAGGAGGAAGAGGGAGCAGTGACATTCAGCGACCGCGGACAGGGCACGGCGGCAGCATCCTTGGGTGGGAGTGGGGATGTCAGACACCGGCAGGAGGGGAGAAAACTGACCCCCTCAAGATGCCCTCTCCCGGCCTGCGATGAGCTGGAGAGCTCAGAGAGGCGTTCTGAGTGCTTTCTTGGGCGGTGCAGCCGGATGGCAGAGGTGCTGGGGGCGGGGGGGAGTGGGGGAAAGACCGCTGGGGGGCCCTTCCCCCCTCTCCTCTAGCCAGCGCTCGAAGGAAGGCTGATGGCGAAGTTCGGTTTTCCAGGCTTCCCCTGGGCCCCCCGAGTTCCTGAGGCCCACAGGAGGGAGGCTGGGGCTCCTCTGGCCGCCCAGGCGAGGCCACTCTGACGCTGCCCACATGCCTCCCAGCGCCCTCCAGACTCTGAAAAGAGCGTCCCTCACTCTTCCAGAGAATGGATGGGATGCTGGCAGGGGAGACTTCAGAAAATAGGCTCGGGAAATGGCTCCTACAGAGTTGGAGTTCGAAGTTTCCCTTCTGAGGCGCCATTTCTTCGGGAGGGGGAAAACTATGGCTTTGTAAGAGAACCAAGTTCCAGGCTTGGTGGCCTGGATGGAAAACCACCTGTTGACTGAAGTCTGTCCCTGAAGTCAGGGAGATCTTGGGCCCTGGCAGGGGGAGGCAAGGTGCCAGGGAGAGGCGCCCCGGCTTCCTGCCCTGGTTGACTCCAACACCCTCATGCCACTAACACTCCAGCAGCATCTTCAATTCCCCATTCAAAACCACTGTGCAAACTAGGCAGGCACTTTGTTAGAGCAACATCTCAAACAAAACAAGCAGCACAACCCTGTCAACAAATGCAAAGCACAATAAACACTTTACTCTTTAAAAATGTCTGCTCCTTTGGGGTGTGAGCTGCCCCTACTTACATGCTTCTTGGCAACAAGGTGCGAAAGGAGCTAAGACAAAGGGCACAGAGCTGGATGAAAGGATAGAAAAAGAGAGAGGGGAGCAGAAGAGTTGTAATACTACACTCAAAACTGTCACCGGTTCCATTATAAACCCCTTTTATAGGTGTTTTATTACTTGGTTGTTAGTTTTTAAAACACAAACCTCTTTAGATTAAATCTTGGCATTCGCAGGCTCCGCTCAGGGAAACAAAACACAGGGAAAGTTCCCCCATACACCACCGGCTTGGCTACTTTTGAGCTACATTACTGATAAAACAAACAAACAGCGGGTTGGGTTTCCTCAGTCTCTAGCTCTCATTTAG
The DNA here is from genome assembly GCA_028533885.1 of Nasua narica. Taxonomy (NCBI): domain Eukaryota; kingdom Metazoa; phylum Chordata; class Mammalia; order Carnivora; family Procyonidae; genus Nasua; species Nasua narica. The sequence goes on along the minus strand of CM052812.1, from coordinate 28,827,487 downwards.
TATCTTCAGTAGCTGGCTCAAGGTGAATTTTTACAAGCCATTAGTTCATAATTCAGCCTAGTTCATTTAGGTATTTCAAAAAGTACACCACTTACAAGGTATGCTCTTTTTATAATGCAGGTGCTGGGGTTTTTCTTCTCCTAAAAAGTTACTAAGTAAATTTAGAAATCCTGGTGGTCACGTCAGCCTTTGCGTTCTTTTTTTCCCCCCTATGGTCTGCCCTGATAGATGCACTTTATTTTGTAACTTAGATTTGAGTCCCCCAGACTGCATTTTATCTCCAATAATAAAAATAAACCATGTCTTAATTAAAAACAAGTTTCAAAACCCCAAATCTGTATACTCAAACTGAAGTATGCTAAAGAAGCAACCAAAAACACTAGAAGCCAAAAAGTTCACATTTAAGATGTCTTCACCCAATGAATTGTGGGAGATTTATGAGCATCTAACACTTGCTATCACTAACGAGTTACCCACATGGATTTCCAGTGAGACACCTTAAGAAGAGACACCTTTAGAAAGAAATGGCCCTTATTTACCTAAACTTGTGCTTCTGTAACCCCAAGAGCTGGCAAACACAGAAGAAATATCTGTATCCAACATCTTGATGTGTTTTTTGATATTCTTTTCCTAATATGCATAGTCCTCTAACGGGCATGGCAAGGAAAGGGAATGTGTTGCTTTCCCCTTGATACTTCTCTCTAAGGTTACTTGTCCTTTGAGAAAGCCTGACTCTTCAGATTAAGTGGAACTGGAAAGGGTAACAGAGACAGCCAGAGATACTTAATGCTTACTCCTTCCTAAACCTTTCTCTTATCTGTGGTATCTCAAGTCCTCTGCTGAGCTCAATAGCTCAATTAAGAAGTTAACCCAGAAATAACTTGAACTGAAAACTAAGCATCCTGCAAAATGTGCAAGCTAACTGTGTTGGAGGATTATGAATCCAGGAGCTCTTTTTTTTAAAAAAAGATTTTTTTTTATTTATTTATTTGAGAGACAGAGAAAGTGAGAGAGAGCATGAGAGGAGAGAAGGTCAGAGGAAGAAGCAGACTCCCAGTGGAGCTGGAAGCCCCGATGTGGGACTCGACCCCAGAACTCAAGCATCATGACCTGAGCCGAAGGCAGTCGCTCAACCAACTGAGCCACCCAGGCGCCCCTCCAGGGGCTCTTTTAACCAGACCTCCTCTCTCCCCCAAAACAGCTGCCAGTGGCCACCTGGCAGAATTACTGGCCGGAATTACTCACAACTACATTCATACTGCTCAGTGACGTCCACGGATCGCCGGCATCAGAATGATGTGGGAATGAGTGCTTCACACAGTTTTCTTGGCCTACCCCAGAGATTCTGAATTCAGCAGGTGTCAAGTAGGGCTCCCAATTCCACATTTTTAGCCCATGACTTGACTTGAAGCTTGCGATCACTGAATTTGAGAACCACTGCCTAGCCTGAACCCTCTTCTTCCCCAGCTGGAGAGGAATATTTATTCTGTGAATGTCTTAACTGGGCTAAGTACATCCCTAGTACTGGGATGATTCCGTGGTCTGACCTATTTGTCCCTGAGTCCTAAATAAGGATAAAAAAGAATACAAAGGAGCTCAGGAGCTGAAGGGAACCTGGAGGGTTTGATCTGTTGGGTTTACTTGCTGTGAGTGAGTCAGGCAAACAGCGAGAGAAGCTAAGAGGTCCAAGGTCTAAGGACTAAGAGGTCCTTCTGAAGGAAATTAGGTAAGGAGGCAGCAAGCAGGGAACCCGAACTGATTTGTCCAGACCTCAGTGCATGATGAAACGACTTATTTCAGGTAGCGACTTAAAAAAGCACTGGTCTGCACCCCACTTCCCACTGCCACATGGAGTCCTCTCTTCATTAACCAGAGACTGTGTCCCCACAGGGTCACAATGTCTAATTATGTCAGACAAGGGCAGAGGGGGTCTTTGGTCGGTCAAATCATCAATTTTAGATAGACTAGCAAATTTAATCTATAGCTTTGCACGAACAGCCTCTATTATCCTAAATACCAGCATTCTGTACCTACATCCCATTTCCGCATTCCCACTTAAAAACCTTTAATGTCTTTTCATTGTGTTCTGGATCAAGCCTACACTCCTTCGTTAATCTACTTCTAAGACTCTATACATCTGCACACAACCCATTACTCGTCTCTATCTTCTCCCAGCCCAACTTACTTGATGCACAGCACACACTGTTCCTCTGCAGCCTTGCCTCCCTACCTTATCTGATGAAGACCTTGAAGGAAGAGTCCTCCAAATGCTGCTTGGCTACTCCCTCTTTGGTAAAGTTTTCCCAGTCTTTGCAGGTAGCCCGGAGAATGTGGAGCATACCTTTACTCCAGCCCTGGCACTTGTTAAGGGCACTGTTATTATCTGTTGAATTACGGAACAAATGCAAGTGCTTACCATACTCTCTTGTCACATTTCATCCTTCTGTTTTCCTCAGTAGCCTTGCCACTGCACAGACCAGCTTGATCATCTGTGTAACTGCCCTAGTACCTGACACACAGAAGCTACTTAATAAAGAAATGCTCTGCGTATACACCTGTGGTTCCCAGGCCTGCTGCACTTTAGAATCACCTGAGGAATTTTTCAACCAGCCTAGCGCCTACAAGTCGCACCTGAGGCCACTTAAATAAAAATACGTGGGGGTGTGGCCCTTTCATCTGGGTTGGGTTTTGGGGGGCTTCTGAGGGTTTCTTTTGGTTTGTTGTTTTTGTTTTTTGGGGGTTTTTTTGTTGTTTTTTGTTTTCGAGATTCCACACCCAATGTGGGGCTTGAACTCATGACTGGGAGATCAAGAGTCCTTGCTCTACTGACTAAGCAGAGCCAGCCAAGCGCCCCTCGGGGGTTTTTTGTTGTTGTTGTTGTTGTTTTAAGATTTTATTTGTTTATTTGACAGAGAGAGAGAGAGAGAGAGAGACATCACAAGTAGGCAGAGAGGCAGGCAGAGAGAGGGGGAAGCAGGCTCCCTGCGAGCAGAGGAGCAGAGAAGCAGAGAGCCTCATGCGGGGCTCGATCCCAACACCCTGAGATCATGACCTGAGCCGAAAGCAGAGGCCTTAACCCACTGAGCCACTCAGGCACCCCTGTTGTTGTTGTTTTTTAAGCACCCTGTGCTGTCAAAATAAAAAAATCTGATTTATATAAACCAGCAGCATGCTTCAACATTGAGAAACTGAAGAAAAAAGGAGATCGGTAAAAGAGCTCAAAATTAGCTAAATGTTGCTAATTTTAGAGAGGGCAGAGTTCTGAGGGACCTTTTCATTTTTGCTGAGACTCAAAGGTATGGTGGCCTCTTCCTAATCCTAAGAGTCTTAATATTCAGTTTTTAGCACCAAGCTATATCTAAGAAAATTTGAACTACCCTGATAGTTAATGATTTCCAGTTGTTTGAATCTTGAAATCTGGGGGAAACTGACAGAGTTGCCAACTTTTCATTTTGATAATAAGGGCATTTTTAGAAAGAACTAATTGCCATCTACTCTCTGCATCATCTCACAGAAGAAAGGGCATTTTAGCTCCCAAATAAGAAAAACGTACTTTCTGAATAAAGGATAGCTCCCCACCTCCATGAAACGAAAGTAGGAAACTTTACATCAATATGTACAATTTCTTTCTTCCTCTTTCCCCCTCCCCCATTTCAATGCAGGCAGTGAAACCTTATCTCAAGTCTGGGTAACTGAGCTGAGTACATTTAGAAATCACTAAACTATACTTTCCCAGAGGTTAAGAAACTATAGATCATGTTGAATCTAACCACTAACAATTTTCTCCAATATGCCCTGCATAATGTGCTCAACTGATCAAAGGTGGTTTTCCCTTATTCTATCTTCAATACAGAAAGAAAATATACAGCTCAGGGGGCCAGTGGCAAGAGAATATGGAAGAGAGCACCAAGTTAACAGTAGGACACCAGATTTTTACCCATCTCTTCCACCAACTAGTGTGTGTTCTTAGCAAATCATGGAGTAGTATTGTCTTAAAACTTGAGTTTTCTGGGACAGCGTGCCCCATGTGGGGAGTGTATCCTCAGAGTTTAACACAATGCTTGGTTCATCATAGATACTCAATAAATATTTGTGACATTAATGAAGAGATTAAACCAAAGGGGTTATCTTACATCATATATGTAAAATGGTCTTAGCCAAGGCCCCAAATCCTACAACTTATTTAAATAGTAAAGTACAAGTCTCTGCCCTTATTATTATTAATTTACCCTGTAATTCCCAAAAGGTCATTATTCTTGTAAGTAAACTATCTGAAAAATTGATGAAAGAATTAAACTTCTGAATAACTTTTTCCTACTGCATTTTTTTAAAGATTTTATTTATTTATTTGACAGAGAGAGATCACAAGTAGGCAGAGAGGCAAGCAGAGAGAGGGGGAAGAAGGCTCCCTGCTGAGCAGAGAACCAGATGTGGGAATCCAGGATCCTGAGATCATGACCTGATATCATGACCAAAGGCAGAGGCTTAACCCACTGAGCCACCCAGGTGCCCCATCCTACTGCATTTTTAAGTGTAAAATTTTTATACAGATTTATCATAGAAAGTATGGATAATTAAGAAAAAGAACGAAAATAGGGAGAAACATTAATTGTACTATCCTTACACTGAAGGATAGTATTTTAAGACATTTTCTTCTAACTTTTTACCTCAGTATTTGTGTTGTTAGTGGAGGTTGAGATAAAATTTTCAGCTAAGGAAACTAGAGTAGTAAAAAGTAACTTACACAAGAACTTACTAGAATGGTGAGCCTATCAGAGGGTTATTACTCTGTGTCTGGAAAAATACCAATTTTTCAATGGCATTACAGACAGAGAGCTGACATAAGCCATTAGGTGTTCAATGCAGTCAACCTCCTATCATTCAAGTTAGCAAACTTGAAACATCCCAAAGAAGACCAAGGGGATCAGCCCGGTGAGCCATTTCACCAACCTGATGCCTTTCCTGGTATTAGCAACGAACATGGTTGAGCTTGATCATAACAACCTTGCCAGAAATTCCTTCAGGGTTGGAACTGGGGTTTATATTTTCCAACTTGCCTTGCAAATGGTAATAATAAATGATATTGAGTAAAATTAAAACAGAGGTAAGGAATCTGTTGTCTATGCTCTAAGCCTATGTTCTAAAATTCATAAATTAGACTGTAAACCTCATAAGCTTAAAGATTTCTCTCTTTTTTTAAGTTTTTATTTATTTATTTGACAGAGAGAGAGAGAGATCACAAATAGGCAGAGAGGCAGGTAGAGAGAGGGAGGGAAAGCAGGCTCCCCACCGAGCAGAGAGCCCAATGTGGGGCTCGATCCCAGGACCCCTGAGACCATGACCTGAGCCGAAGGCAGAGGCTTCGAACCACTGAGCCACCAGGCGCCCCAAGCTTAAAGATTTCTTACGTAATGTTTTACACATCATAAGCATTCATGAAATACATGAAGTCTGGATAGATACATTTCCTAATCACTGTAAAACAGTACTTCCTATTACCTAATCTAAAACCACTTATATATGTTTGTCAATGAGTATCTTAAACATTTAACATTTTAGCATTTGACCAGTGGGTGTGTTTTATTTATTACATACCACATTTGTGGGTTGTTGTTGTTGTTATGCTACTATGTATATATAGAGACTGGAATCAGTCCCACCTAAGATCAAGAGTTCCATACTTTACCGAGCTCCTCTCCATTCCCACAAAGGTTTAAACTGCCCCCCTCTAGAGTTCGTGCACTATTAATCTGGTCCACGTGGCTATTCACTTGCTGATTTGACTTGAAACATATCTATTGGCGGAGACTGAGCTCTTCCGTTTTCTTTCAATTGTAATGCCACACATTGAGTGATAACCTTCAGTAAACAGTCTATAATGGCTCCTGATTTTGTTCCCCGAATCGTAACAGATCACCTAAAATAACAACTCCAAGTTCAGTTTATTTGTAGTTTCTCAATCTCTGGCAGAGAGATTAATGTTCACCAAATATTCCCTGTGCTCCCCTACATTTCACAGCCTTCCTTTCAATTAGGTTAGAACCATGTGACTAGTTTCAGCCAATGAACAATGAGCAGAAGTGGCTATTACTTCCTGTCAAGGAAGTTAAGGAACCAAGGTGGTCATTCTCCATTCCTCTCTTTCCCTTCCAAAGCATCTCAGAGCCATGTGTCCCAGATGAGGAGCTACAAGCTGGCGGAGCCACTATTGGCCTGAACCCTTAAGTGACTGAAGGGAGCAGATTCTTCCTAACCTTCTCCTATACACACCCCACCGCTTGCTTTGACATGTAACAGGAGAAATAAATGTGACTGTGTGAGTCCAGAGAGATGCCGAAGTTCGTCTACTACAGTAGGCAATAGTGTTGCATAACCTAATTAATATATTCCCTAAAATACAATACTTTACAAATACCTTTCTTAAATCTCAGGGACTGTGTCACTGAGGTAAAAGCACTTCCTTTCCCACGAATTATCCTTCCCTCCAAGCACCCCACTTGACTGTCCACTGGCCATGATTGTGATGGATACGTCAGCTCCATCAAATTACGATGGAACTTCCCCATAGGATTTCAGCAAAACTATTGGAAAAGGAAAGAATTAAAAAGCGCATGTGCTCCTCCATGTGAATAAAAGCTGGGAAAGCCTGAAGCGGGAGTGTCATTCTCAGGCGAGAAGCTACTGGTTTGGCCCCAATGGGGCAGAAAAGCAAGTCAGAACCACCTTTACTCTTCAATGTGACCATGTTGGCTTCCCAATAATTAACTTTCTCACCATGTAAAAATCGAACTTTTGAAATATGGGCATTCCTTGGGAAGACAGCTGCTGCTTCTGAGAGAGAAATTCTGTCCCAGTCTATTCAGTAGCCTTCTTGCATCTCCTCAGCCTAGTCTTGGAGCGCCAAGAAACGACAAATGACCCAGGAGCTGATCTGCAACGTGGTGGCGAGGAGAAGCACGCTCTATTCCTGCTAATTAAAGGAGTATGGGGACGCACGTTGGTCCTTGGGTTGTCTAATTCTGTGGCTCCACACAAAACCTCTCAAGATAAAACAGTGTGGGAACTCGGGAAGCTGAAGCCGACTGAGAAGAGAGCACGTTTGTGGAACGTGGCTTTAGGGTGCTCCGTTTACCTATATTATTAATAATTGCTAGCACTTCCGCAGGACTTACAGTGCTAAGTCATTTCCCCGAATTGGCTCATTTGAGCATCCCAACATTTCTTTTTAAATACCGCTACTATCCCCGTTTTACAGACAAGGAAACTGTGGCCCAGAGGTGTCGAGCAGCTGCCAAGAGGTCAAAATTCCCTCCTGGCTCCCCGTACCCTCTGACCGCGGCCCTCGGGGCCCGCTGCTGCTCGGTGCGTGGGGCTCATCAGGAGCCCGGACGGCACCGAGCCCAGGCGGCGCCGGCGGGCCCGGAGCAAGGCCGAGAGCCGACGCCCTGGAGACTGGCCCCACCTACGAGCTAAATGAACGAAGGGGAGGCTGGGGAGTGTCTGGGGCAGAAGGAAGGGGTCCTGGCACAGGAAGGAGAAGAGAAGGAGAAGGTGCTGGGGCAGCCACGGAGGAAAGAACCGACCCAGGCCAGGCCTCGAAGAAGCCTGAGGCCCAACCATCTCCAGGCCGTAAGTACACTGGAATAACCACTTCTGGGCTTGCAAAAGCCTCTCACTTCATTGCTCCCAGAATCCTTTCACAGGGGGGAGAGACGAAGGGGTGAAGATACCGCCGCTTCCCCCAGGCAGCAGCGGGAGCAGGCCCTTCTCAGCGCCAGGCCGGTGCCCGCCGTGCCCTCCCCCGCCAGCCCTCGCCAGCCCCCGCCACCGGGCGATGCTCTGCGCCTTTGTCATTTCGCATCCCACGGTGCCAGCTAAGTCACTCAGCTGTCACAATCCGGCCTGGAGCTGCAGGATACAAAATAACTCCGGCGAGACCTCCCCGGGGCGGGGGCGGGGGCCGGAAGGCCGGGCCTTCTCGGCGTGCAAAGGAGCACCAGCTGCATCTCGCAAGTTGCTAAATTAGGCGGGCTGTTGTTTTGCTTGTAATTTTTATGTGAATTCAAGAATAGGTCGCGGATGTCTTGGCAGCGGGTGAATGAGACCCTTTCCGAAAGAATTCACCTTGCTGAAGGGCCGCTGTCAGGCGCACAAAACTCGCAGGGAAAAGTGGGCTTTGACAGAAGCCTCCTGCTCGCCCTCCCCACTTCTGGTTAGTTGGCCTCCCTTCCCCGCGGGTCTGCCTCCCGGAACCCCGCGCCTGGGGGCCACTGCCTCCCCCGCCTGCTCCGTTCCAGCCAGAAAGAGTGAGCCAGGGCCCGACTCTGGGCCTGGCGTGGCCTCTGCGCCCTCTGGAGTCCGGGAGCCCTCACCCAGCCCTGCGGCTGGGGATATCAGGCAGAAGGTTCTGGAAAAGTGACAGGCTGGCTCCTGGGCGAGCTCTACTAGGCGCTAAAAATAGGCGCCAGCCTCCGGGCACTACAGCCAGCGGGTCCTGAGGCCATCACCAGCCCGACATCAACAAACCTAAGGAAAGGGCCATTCCAGACTCAGCATGATAGCCCCAGACCATCACCTTCATTTGTTCCTCTAGCAGAAAGTGATACATGGATGGTACACCCTAGTGTAAGTTTTATTTAAGCACCACACCCAAGTCCTTGCTGGGACCTGCGTCAATCTGAACGTGCCCGGTTTCTCCCAGAGCGGTTTGTCCCAGCCCTCCTAGACTTGGATCTCCAGCTTCAAGGCAAGGACACGGAGTTGAACCCCCCATCTGGTTGCCTCCGCTGCTGACCCGGTCTCCCAGCTCAGACTAGATAAGAATAGACTGGTTACATTTTTAAGAAAGTTTTATATATTTTAAAAGATACATCGTCGACCATGAACCCTTGACGAAAGAGAAAAAGTACAAATAGCTAATAAATGTACGAAAAATGTTAAGATTCGCTAGTTATTGAAGACCTGTGAGACAGTATTTTTTTCCCTTCCAAAAGAGCAACATGAAAATATGGAATCCCCAACACTGGCCTGAGTGGGAGGGATTTAGCACTCAGTTGGGAGTATAACCTGATATGAGACTTCTGGAAAGTAATTTGACAAAATTTATTGAGACCCTTACAAACACTCCACTCAGATGAGTGGGCTCTAGGTCAGGGGCTTGGGAGCCAAGTAGATAGATATGAGCCCTGACCACCCACCATTCCAGCTGTGAACCCCAGGACAAGTGATTTTGCCTCTTTTAAATCCCTTTCCTCGAACAGGAGGAAAGTGGGGCTGCGCCTCCCTACCTCACCGGGCTGTTGTAGGGAAGAGAAAAAAATACAGGCTGCTTAACAGTGATGCTTACTGCAATGGTTATTAGAAATTCTCCTCAGCCCAGTAATCTGGACTGTTCTAAGGAGATAATATGAGATGTGGAGAGAGATCCATGCACAAAAAGTTTGCAAAAAAAAAAAAAAATATGCCCATCTATCATTACTTATAAAAATACGGAAACGAGCCATGTATCCAGCATTAGGGGGAAAGTTAAGAAAATTATGGTATGGTCTTATATATAAACTCTGTGATAGCATACGATATGTACTGTTGTGTACCTTGCTTTTCTCACTTAATGGTATGACATTTTCCAAGTTTTGAGTGTGATCTGCAGGATAAATGCCTAGCAATGGAATTGTTGGGTCAAAGGCTGTGCATTTCACGTTTCGAAAGCTTCGGCCAACTTGCCCCACGGGGAAGTTGTCCCATGCACACTCCCTACAGGTCCTGGAGAGCCTGTTTCCCCAGCTCTCCACAATAAAATTATCAACCTTTAATTCTTGGCCAAGGTGAAAGTGTTATCCCATTGAAATTTCAATTTGCATTTCACTTATTATGAGTGAGGTTGAGCACCTTTTCATATGTTTAAGAGCCATTCGTCTTTCCTTTTCAATGGATTGTAGGCTCAAGTACCTTTGGCCGCAGTTCTATTGAGTAGTGGGGCTTCTCTTTTTATTTATTTATTTTTGCATTACTTTAGCCCTCTGGCTGATACATCTGTAGATGTATTTTTCCTCCAGTTTACCACTTATTTTTAAGCTTTATTGGGTGGTTTTGCCATTCACTTAAAAAAAAAATGCAGGGTGCCTGGGTGGCTCAGTTGTTTGAGCCTTCAGCTCTGGTCATGATCTGGGAATCCTGGAATCAAGTCCCGCATTGGGCTTCTTGCTCCACGGGGAGTCCGCTTCTCCCTCTGACCTTCTCCCCTCTCATGCTCTCTCTCACTCTCTCAAATAAATAAATAAAATCTTAAAAAAAATACATTTTAAAAAATGCATTGTCCAGCTTCTAAACAACTGCTTTTTCTGTGCCGTAACACACTCCATTGTCCACACCTATGAACTCTTCTCGCTCTCTCTGAGCTCCTTCCAGGCAGGGACCACGACTTTCATCTAGAAGCCCGGGTGGGCACCCACCGGATTCTCGTTCAGTGACTATAGACCCACCTTGAGAATGAGTGCCAAGAACCCGTGCCCTTGTAGGTAAATTTACACAGCATACAAGAAAAAAACATTCTCGATTTCTATCAACTAATGCCACTGCCGCGAAACAGTCACATTCAAACTGTGACAAAAACTTAGTGGATTTTTCACAGTCATATCCCAGCCTCAGAGGTCAGCAGCCTCAGCCTCGACATCCAAGAGCACGAGAGTTGAGAAATCCACCCCCAGCCTCCCAGCCAGCCCAGCCTCAACCCAGCCCCTGGGCAACTCACTGCGCTCTGGGTCCCCACTGAGCAGGCTGACGGGCAAGCCCCCATCCACAGGGCCTGAGTCTGCTTCGGAGGACCCTCGACTTGTCTTCTCAGGGGCCTGGGAGGAAAAGGAAAGTCCCTTTCTAACAGCAAAGAGCTGGGTGGCTCCGAGTGTGTCATGCAAATGATTAACTCTAATCTATGGAGATTTGGGAGCATTCCTGGCCTCACCAAGAAGAACCAAGAAAATTCGAATTTAAAAAAAGGAAAAGGAAGAGAGTACAGAACTATTTACAGTCTTGAGCTGGGGTGGGCCAGGCGAGGCTTTGCTGCCGGGATCTCATATATGATTGCTAATCTGGTGCAAAATTGGGCAGAGGTACGAAATTAAGCCTTGTCCTCGAAGCCGACTGCATTCTGGAGCTTCACCGTCAGTCTCGGTTTTCACAGAGTCCCATTTCATGAGCAAGGGACATCGTTGTGACGTGAGGACGGCTGTGTTCAGGCGTCCGATACTCTTCTCGCGTGGCTTAACCCCCTCTTCCCAGAAAGCATGAGGGAGCCACTAGAAACTATGACTCCAACCAGACCAGAGATAGAGGAGATATTTTTATATTTTTGCATATAGTAAAGGCTTTTTTATTTTGAAAAATACATCAAATTTACAGAAAAGTTGCAAAAACAATTCAATGAACCCCCATAGACTCCTCACTAGATTCACCAATTATTTTTGCTACATTTGCTTTCTCTATATATATACAATATATACTATCGGTATCTTTTTAACGAACTATGAGAGCAAATTTAGACTTTTACCCCTAAATATTTCTATCTTTGCTACTAACATTAAGGACAGCCTTTTAAATAATTACAGTACAATTATCAAATTCAGAAAATTTAACATTGTTAAATTACTGTTATCTAATCTGCAGTTCATATTCAAATTCCACTAATTGTCCCAATAAAGCCCTTAATAGTTTTTTTGTTCCTAGACCAGGATCCAATCCTGACTCCATTTAGTTGTTTTGTCTTCTTAATTTCCTTTAATCTGGAAGAATTCCTCAATTTGGTCTTTATGACCTTGATGTTTTCAAAGATCACAGGCCGGTTGTTATGTAGAATTTCCTTTAGTTTGGGTTTTCTGATGTTTTTCTCCAGTTAAAATTCAGATCATGCACTTTTGATAAAAAATACCTTTAATTGCTCATGCTTCTTTGTATAATATAACCAAATTTTCAAAAGAGTCACATTTTGAATTCAGTGTTTTCATTATAGTTCATATTCATTTGCAGCTTACTTGCTAATGCACTATTTTTTACATTTTTCTTGTACTTCCTTGGTCAATTTTCAACATGGTGAAATACATTTTTTCTGCATTTAGTGTTTATTTTTGTTTGTTTGTTTGTCTTGGATTTGGGGTTTTGTTTGTTTGTTTGTTTCTGTAATCTTTTTGCCCAACATGGGGTTTGAACTCACCACCCAATGATCAAGAGTCGCACGCTCCCCTCAGTCAGCCAGGTGTGTATTGTTCTGAACACAGATCAGGGTGTCTCTCTTGTGGGCTCACTCTCTTTTTGTCAGGTGTTTTTTGCATCTGTTTATAATATTTGGATATTGACAGTTTATTTTAAAAGTAAAAAGTCATCCCCCCTAGACCAAGTCTCTTTTGTTCTCCTTCGCATTCTGTGTCTAGCAACAGTAATACCTGGCAACATTCAGGAAGCCTTTGGGAAACATTGGTGGACTCAGCGAATTAATTTTGTGGTGGCACACTGGATTTTCTGAATTCAGGTCCCACACAGCAAACGGAGTTGGTTGTGATTAATGACTGGACATGTTGAGAAATAGGAGAACTGAGGTATTACAATTTTACAAAAATTTCTTTTACTGATGATTTAAGCATCTCAATCTTCCAATGAGCCCAGAGTCCACCATCTTTGACTGAAGGCCTACTTGAGCACCAGTGCATTTGAAAAAGAAGGCTGTGGCTGGGGGTGGGGAGTTGGCTGGTCAGAAGCAGGGTTTCTCTGCGGAAAGGCTCCTCCCAGAAATGCAGGCAGAGACAAGCCGGAGGCTTTCAGGCTCTACTGAAGGACACCCAGCCTGAATGCTGAGAATGTGACCTCAGTCACTCCTTAGTTTGAACCTTCTAACTTGCAGTATGGTTCACAGTCACGTCAGCCTGAGGCTCTGGGCACGTGGTGGCCTAGAGTCTGCCCACCTCTCCTGGCTCAGCCTCTCCCTCACCACCATTCCCTCCTCCTTCGAGTTCTGACGTTTGCTTCATTGATGAAAAGAAGCTCAGGGCGCCTGGGTGGCTCAGTGGGTAAAAGCCTCTGCCTTTGGCTCAGGTCATGATCTCAGGATCCTGGGATCAAGCCCCACATCGGGCTCTCTGCTCAGCGGGGAGCAAGCTTCCCCCTCTCTCTCTGCCTGCCTCTCTGCCTACTTGTGATCTCTCTCTCTCTGTCAAATAAATAAATAAAAGCTTAAAAAAAAAAAAGAAAAGAAAAGAGGCTCAAATTCACAGAGAATTACACAAAGTTAAACTATAATGAAATATCTGTTTAAATTGATCAGACTGGCAAAGGTCAGATGGATTAATTATACCCACGACTGTGGCCAAAAATACTTTTATGGACTTTCATATATTTTACAGCATCTATTTAAATTTAAGATGTCTTTACCTGTGGGTCAAACTAGTCTACCCCGGAACACTTTCCTATAGATATATTTGCATAAATACGTAAAAAAATATGTAAAAGCATGTTTGCTGTAACTTTTTTAAAATAAGAAAAACAGGGAAACTACTCAAGCAACTGTCCACCAATAAGGGCTGATAGGAAGATACAATTGGTTGTCAATCAGCTTAAAAAGAACAAGATAGATCTGCACGATCTACTGTGGAAGATGCCCAGGATATATTGTTAGATGGAGAAAGTGATTTGCAAAACAGATTAAGTATGGTTATTAATATGGTGAGAATATTAATTAGCTTATATTTAAATATATGCACAGCCAAAAATCTGGAAAACCTACATTAAACTACAAATAATGATTAGCTCAGGAATGTGGGATTATGTGAGGCTTTCTCACTATCTGTTCTGTACATTTGTGGGTTTTTTTTTTTTTTTGAAGATTTTATTTATTTATTTGACAGAGAGAGCAGGAGAAAGAGCACAAGCAGGGGCGATGAGAGAGGAAGAAGCAGGCTCCTGCTGAGCAGGGAGCCCAATGTGGGACTGGATCCCAGGCCCCTGGGATCATGACTTGCGCCAAAGGTAGCACTTAACCAACTGAGCCACCCAGGCATCCCTGGTTTTTTTTTTTTGTTTTTGGTTTTTTAAAGATTTTATTTATTTGAGAGAGAGAGCATAAGCAAGAGGGAGGACCAGAGGGAGAGGAGAAGCAGACTCCCTGCTGAGTGGGGAATCCCACACAAGGCTCCATCCCAGGACCCCGAGATCATGACCTGAGCTGAAGACAGACGATTAACCAACTGAACCGCCCAGATGTTCCTTTTCTGTATATTTGTGATGTTTAAAATTTTTATAAGAAATATTATTTGAGGGGCACCTGTCTGGCTCAGTGTGTGGGGCAGGCAACCCTTGATCTTTGGCTTGTGAGTTCCAGCCCCATGATGGGGGTAGAGAGCACTTAAAAAAACAGATTAAAAAAAAAAAAGAAGTAGGGACGCCTGGGTGGCTCAGTTGGTTGGGCGGCTGCCTTTGGCTCAGATCATGATCCCAGCGTCTTGGGATTGAGTCCTGCATTGGGCTCCTTGCTCCGCAGGGAGCCTGCTCCTCTCTCTGCTTCTGCCTGCCTCTCTGCCTGCTTGTGCTCTCTCTCTATTAAATGAATAAAAAAAAAAAAAGAAATATTATTTGAAAATCAGACAAAAACCCACAAAGATTAAAAAAAAGCCCATCCGTCAAAAAAACTAGTAGTGTGTGGGACCAGGAAATTGGTGGGGGTCCAGATGTAGAGAGAGTGACCACGCCCTGACAACTGCTGAAGCTATGGGAGGGGTATATAGAGATTCCTTATATTCTCTAAATCCATATATGTTAGAATATTTCATAATAAAAAGTAAAACAACAACAGCTACAAAACAACCCACGAGAAAACCTTGATGGGTGGGGCAACCGCAAGCACATCAGTTGCCTGTCCATCAGTTGCCGAATGGTGGAATTCTACAGAGTTCCTTAAACACCAAAGTCTGGATTTCGGTAGGTAGAGAATGAGGTATATTACTGACTTTCTAGAAGTATGAAAACTGATTTTTAGAAAAATTTATGTTTATATTAAATAAAATTATATTCCCTATTTTTATACTTCATATAAATCAAGTTGAAGAGAGAAGGATTAGGGGTGAGGAGGCAAACTAGAGATCACTTTGCCACAGGCCAGTAGCGAAAAGGTAGAAAAGAAGGATCCGTTCGAGGTAGGATGGAAGTCGCACAGAAAAGTCAGGGTGCCTGGGTGGCTCTGTTGGAAGAGCATGTGACTCTTGATCTCAGGGTTGTGGGTTCAAGGCCCATGGTGGGTGTAGAGATTACCAAAAAAAAAAAAAAAAAAGACCTTAAAAAAAAAATGTCATGGTGACTTTTGGAGAGTGGGAAGGTGTGAGAGGAGTCCCAGCCAGCATCTCAGTCCTACTTCGGGGACTGTGGCAGGCTGGTGGGGCCCTGGACAGACTCAGGAACACTTTGGTGTTTTGAGTGCCACACTCCATCTGCTTTGCCCGCACTGCCCACCCAGGAAGCCGTGCCAGCCTCTGCAGCTGTCTTTCTCTTGGCTGTCGCCTGGATTAAGCAGAGCTTGAACAACTCGCCTCTACCGTTACTCCTCTTGTTCCTCTCTATTCCTCCCAACTCCAGCTTCCATCTTTGGCTATAGGAGTTAGCCAGAAGGCTGTGTGTGTGTGTGTGTGTGTGTGTGTGTGTGTGTGTGTGTGTGTTGCAAGATTCACATATTCATCTAGTATCTTTAAGTACCCACAAGCCCAGACATTGTTTGAGCACACACAGTGATGAATGGAAGAGACAAGTCGCTGGTCTTCCGGAGCCTACCATCCATCTTTTCCAATATCACATAAGTAGTTTTGTTGGTTTTGCTCCTTTGAAAAATTACTATCATTGTAGTAAAATGCACATGACATAAAATCTGCCATCTTAGCCATTTTAAAATATACGTCTAGGCATAAATTACATTCACTCTTGCAGGGGGTCGTGGGGGTGGGGAAGAGAAATGAAACAAGATGGGATGGGGAAGGAGACAAACCATACAAGACTCCTAAACTCATGAAACAAACTAAGGGTGGCTGGGAGGTGGGGGGGTAGGGATAGGGTGGCTGGGTTATGGACATTGGGGAGGGTATGTGCTATGGCAAATGCTGTGAAATGTGTAAGCCTGATGATTCACAGACATGTACCCTGGGGCAAATAATACATTATATGTTAATAAAAAATTAAAAAAAATAAATTACATTTATTCTTGCAAGACTGAAACTCCGTACCTATTAAACAATAACTTCCTATTCCAGTCCTCCTCCCTGCCTCTAGCAACCACCATTCTGCTTTCCGTCTCTGTACTATTTCTGTCTCTGATTAGACACGTACCTCAGATAAGTGGAGTTATACCCTACTTGTCTAGCTTATTTCACTTAGCATATGGTCCTCTGGGTTCATCCATGTTGTAGCAGGTGTCAGAATTCTTTTCCTTTTAGGGCTGAATTAACATTCCATTGTATGGATAGACCATGTTTTCTTGAGTGGCTTCCACCGTTGGGCTGCGTGATAATGCTGCTGTGAACGTGGGTGTGCAAATATTTCTTTGAATCTCTGCTTCCCAGTCTTCAGGTATATACCCAGAAGTGGAATTGCCGGATCATATGGTAATTCTATTTTTAATTTTTTGAGGAACTGCCCTACTGTTTTCTATAGCAACTGCGCTGTTTTACATTCTCACCAACGGTGAACCCCAAGGGTTCCAATTTCTCCAAATCCTCACACACTTCTTATGTTGTTTGCTTGTTTGTTTTTATAGCAGCCATCCTAATGGGTGGGAAGTGGCAGGATAGATTTTTAAAAGATAAAACTGACTTGCAACTAATATTGCTCAAGGATACGTGATTTCTGACTCAAAAGGTTTTTTCACCCTGTATTAAACCACCGAAAGCAGAGGCAGAAAGCTTTGAGAAGGACCAGCAGTGAGTTGCCTTCTTGCCTGGTGCCTAATCCCACCATCCTGAATACAGCCCATTGGAGGGTTCTAAACAGTTTTTTGTTGTTGTTGCTGTTGTTGTTTTTAATTTGAGAGTGAGCAAGAGAGAAAGAGAGAGACAGAGTGCATGAATCAGGCAAGGAGCCAAGGGAGAGGGACAGAGAGACTCCCTGCTGAGCCGGGAGCCCCATGCAATTTGGGACTTGATGCGGGGCTCGATCCCAGGACCCTCGGATCATGACCTGAGCCGAAGGCAGATGCTTAACCGACTAAACCACCCAGACGCCCTGGAGGGTTCAATTTACTCCATACAGGGTTGCACTTTAGATCAGCTTAAGTTTACATGAGTTAATTCATTTAATCACTTAGAACAAGGCCTGACATATCATACGCTCTGTGTAAGGACTTGTTAAATAAAATAATAAAAAAATGTTTTTCCAGTTTTGTGGCTTCTTTGGAGGTACTGATGGAATGTAAGAATTGCATGTTATGCTGGAAAGAAACAGTAGTTTAGCAAAGCTTTCAGAAAGCCTCTATGTCTGGGATTGTTCGGGGGCCTGGAAGGGGACACAGGAGACGGCCCCGCACCGCCGGGGGGGCTGTGGCACACCACTAGGAACAGTTTCTGCGCTTCAAGTTTCGGCTTACCCTGAATTAAAAACACGAGTGCTCAGCTTGCATCTACTGTGAGACAGCACGACGCTGGGCCCTGTCCTGGACATTTTATAGGCCATTTCTAATCCTGACCATAGCCTTCTAAAGCGGACATTGATCCCAGTGTACAGATGATGAAATCTAGACTCTGTGGGGTTCAGTGGCTTGTCCAAGATGGGGAGCATGGTAGGAGAGAAGCCTAGGAAGGAAACAGGGCCGGCTCACCCCAGAGCTTGAGGCCTTCGGGGTCATGAACATCTGCCTTTTACGGAGTCTTGCCACAAGCCAGGCCCAGGCTAAGCCTTTACACGTGGGACTTATCATGGGCTCATCATTAGCGGAAGAACTCTTCAGGGAGGGACTGTCACCAAAGAGGAAGCAGAGGCAGAGTGACGCTGAATCACCAGCTAGGAAAAAGTGGGTTCACCTGGAAGGGTGTTTAAGCATTACCTAAGGCTTTAAAAAGAGACCTCTTGCCTCGAAATTGCCTGGATTGCTTATCAAAATGCAGACCCCAGGGCCCCTGCCCCAGGCCTGCTAAATAAAAATCCGTTTAGGATTTGGATATTTCAGGAAAGCTTTCCCTGGGACCTGGAAATGAGAGGAGCGGCCCACCGAGAGTTAAACCATGAAATCAGCATTAAAGAATCCAGGCAAGATATGCAGACACCTCTAAAGGGACAGACCAGTCTTCTCTTCCCTCTTAACACTAACCAGATTGATTGTATTAACAAAATAAGGGATGGATGAATAGGAGAAAATGTTAGGACCTTGGCATAGAGGAGTGTTTCTTAAACAAGGCCCCAAAAGTACAAAGCTTGAAAGGATTCAAATATTCAACTGTATACAAATTAAAAACGTCTGTACAACAAAAGATGTCTTAAAAAAAATGTGACGACAAGCCAGAGAGGGGAGAAGATATTTACATTACATATAATCAACAACAGATTGTGTGTAAGTGACACAAGCTCAATATCTAGAATATATAAAGAACGTTAAAAAATCAATTTTTAAAAAAGGGACAGGGGTGCCTGGGTGGCTCAGTCAGGTAAGCGGCTGCCTTTGGTTCGGGTCATGATGGGGGGCAGGGGTCCTCGGAATCCAGCCCCACGGTTGTCCTCTGTGGCTCTCTGTTCAGCAGGGAGTCTGTTTCTCCCTCTGTCCCTCCCCCTACTTGTGCTCTCTCTCTCAAATAAATAAACTCTTTTAAAAAGATAAATATATTTAAAAAGGGTAAAATATCTTCTTGGATTATTGACCAAAGGACATAATCAGGTGATTAGAAGAAAAGCCCAAACCACAAATAAATGTGCAGAAAGGTGTTCAGCTTTACCAGGGATAGAAAAATGCAAATTGAAACCACAGAGAGATATTTTAAGGGCCTGGGAGGCTAGGCAGCAAACGAAACTTCACACACACTGTGCCCATGTAAAGTGGGACATGCTCTTTGCAGAGCAACTTGGCAAGAACTGATAACATTAAAGGGACAAATACCCCATAACCCAGTAATTCTTCTAGAAAAATTCTCCCACATCAGCTCAAGGGACAAATAAAAAATATGTCCACTGTATCATTGTCTATAATAGAAATGGAGACAATTTAACAGGAGAGTGAATAAATAAGTACATAAGTGTATATTCTATAGTAGAACACTGTGCAAAGTTAAAATGAATGAACCGGGTATAACAATAAGTATCAAATACACGAATCAACATTTTATTTTTTTAATATTTTATTTATTTATCTGAGAGAGAGAGCACGAGCTGAGGGGAGGGACAGAAGCAGATTCCCCACTGAGCAGGGAGCCTGACTTGGGCCTCGATCCCAGGACCCAAGGTTTGTGACCTGAGCCGAAGGCAGATACCCAACTGACTGAGCCACCCAGGCGCCCTGAATCAGCATCTTAAAATATAAGTCAGATCATCACATCCCTGCTCTGCTCCAAACACGTCAATGGCTCCCCACTTCATAAGGAAAGAAAAATCTTCACAATGGCCTACAAGCTTCTCTGTGATTGGCATCCTCCATCCCATCTATTATTTTTCTGCTATTACCTAGAATGTGGTCCACGAATCCCTCCTTTGCTTCCGCCAAGTCTTGGTTCAGAGGGCATCTTTAACATGAGGCACACCCCAATCCCTCAATTTACAATTTAGAGTCACAATGACAAATTACAGTCAAAAATGCCTCTCCCCTGGATGCTCAAGCCCAGGGCCCTGTTGTACTTTTCCTTTCTCTCTGGCATGGTCTCCTTTTAAATATATAATTCACATGTAATATTTAGTGTTTACTTTCTGTCTTCCACTGGTAGAATGTAAGTTACATGAGGTCAGAAATCTTAGTCAGCATCGTTTGCTGCTATACCCCAGACTCCAAGAATGAATGAACACGGCTAAATCTCAAAATTGTATTAACCAATAAAATCATGATGCGGAAGGACATTTATGGTACGATATCATACTACATAAAGTTTTAAGGTCTGTAAAACAACACTGCATATTGTTTATATATGCATACATATAGTAAAAGTATAAAAACTTGAGGCAATGATAAATTTAGGATAGTAAGTATGTCTCATTTGGGGAGTGAGGGGCATTGATTGCAATTGATTTATAATGTTTTGTCTTAAAAAAATTGATGTGAGGGGTACCTGGGTGGTTTAGTTGGTTAAGCGTCTGCCTTAGGCTCGGGTCATGATCCCAGGGTCCTGGGATCAAGTCTCACATTGGATCCTTGCTCAGCAGGGAGCCTGTTTCTCCCTCTGCCTACCTCTCTTTCTCTGAGACATATAAATAAATGAAATATTTTTAAAAAATTGATGTGTGGGGCACTTGGGTGGCTCAGTGGGTTAAAGCCTCTGCCTTCGGCTCAGGTCATGATCTCAGGGTCCTGGGATCGAGTCCCGCATCAGGCTCTCTGCTCAGCAGGGAGCCTCCTTCCCCCTCTCTCCCTGCTTGCCTCTCTGCCTACTTGTGATCTTTCTGTGTCAAATAAATGGATAAAATCTTTAAAAAAAATTGATGTGAGACAAATATGACAAAATCTTGACGCTTGGCAAAGCTGAGAAAACAGTTCTAGTGTTTCTCTTCTTTGCATCGCCTTGAAATATTCTGTAACTTTAGAAGAAAAAAATAATAAATAGATTCAAAAAAAGTTAGGTTAGCCAGACTCACCTAGACAAGGACAGAAGCTTGGAAAGAAGCTGTGCCACCAGGAAATTATTGCAGTTCCTTTAGCTAAGACCATCCTATTCTGAAAGGAAGCTACCAGCTACGAAATACTGAGCCACTAAAGGCCACTAAGTGCTGGCAAGAATGTGGAGTGATTGACACTTTCATACACACTGGAAAACTCCCTGTCAGCATTACTAAAGCTGAACAGATGATGTCCTATGATGTAGCAATTCTACTCTCAAGGATGTAACTAACAGACATACATAGGCGAGACCTCAAAAGACATGTACAAGAATATTCATAGCAGCAACATTCATAATCACCACAAACTGGAAACAACCCAAATGTCCTCCACGAGAACAGATATATATTGAGTGCTTGGGTGGCTCCATCGGTTAAGCACCTGCCTTCCACTCAGGTCATGATCTTGGGGTCCTGGGATCAAGCCCTGCATCTCTACATTGGGCTCCCTGCTCAACAGGGAATCTGCTTCTCCCTCGCCCTCTGTCTTGCTCGTGCTCTTTCTCTCAAATAAATAAATAAAATCTTTAAAAAAAAAGGAGGGAGAGAGAAAACAGATATATAAACTGCACTGTATTCATATTGTAGTACTTATAACAATGAAAATTAACTACAGCACATAGAACACCATAGGTAATGTTGAATCCAAAAAGCCAGATACAAAAAAAAAACAAACAAACACATGCCGTATGATTTCATTTATATATGGTTAAAAATCAGCAAAATGAAAATGGGGTGTTAGAAGCCATGAAACTGTTACTTTGAAGAGGAGGGAGGAGGTAGTGGTTGGGAGGAGTCACAGGGCCTTGGTGCTTACTGGAAATAGGAATGTTGGATTTCTGGACTGGGAGGTGGTTCCAACGTTAGGTTCACTTTATTTGTTTGTTTAAGATTTTATTTTATTATTTTTTTAAAGATTTTATACATTTATTTGACAGAGAGAAAGAGATATCACAAGTAGGCAGAGAGGCAGCCAGAGGGGGAGAGAGAAGCAGGCTCCCCACTGAGCAGAGAGCCCGATGAGGGGCTCGATCCTAGGACCCTGAGATCATGACCTGAGCCGAAGGCAGAGGCTTTAACCCATTGAGCCACCCAGGCGCCCCACTTTTTTTTTTAAGTAGCTGTTTGTTCATTTGTTTTTAAGTAGGCTCCACATCCAACGTGGGGCTTGAACCCATGACCCTGAGATCAAGAGGAACATGCTTTTTACAATCTGAGCCAGCTGGACTCCCCTCTTTGAAAGTTATTCATTCATTAACTCAACAACTATTTATAGACTACCTCCCCTGTGTGGGCCCTCTGCCACATGGAGGATATACAATGACGAACAAAATCAGACATGGTACTTGGATTTGTGGGGCCTACACACTCTGGCTATAGGCAGCACTAATGAAACATTCACATAAAGAGCACTATTGTTTTGCGCTATATACATAAACTGGCTTTTGGCTATGATGGAGAATGCTTTATAAAGATAGTGTGCCAATTTTTGGTGTGAACATAGATTCTCATTTTTCTTGCTTTCTTCCTAGGAATGGCTATTTCATATGGCAGCTCTATCATTAACCTTTGAAGGATCTGCCAGACTGTTTTGTAAAGTGGCTGCATCATTTACGTTCCCATCAACACAGTACAAGAGTTTTAACTTCACATTCTTGCCAACATTTGATATTATGTTTTTTTTATTATTATGATAGCCACAACAGTGGGTGTGAAGTGATATCTCATTGTGGTTTTGATTCGCATTTCCATGATTGCTAATGATGTTAAGCATCTTTTCATGTGCTTAATTGGCCATTTATATATCTTTTTTTTTTCTTTTGAGAAATATCTATTCAGATCCTTTGCTCATTTTTAATTGGGTTATCTTTTTATTATTAAGTCAACAATATTTTGAAGTTTTCAGTGTACCATGCTGCACTTCTTTGTTAATTTTATTCCTAAATATTTTGTTCTTTTTTAAAAAAAGATTTTATTTATTTATTTGACAGAGAGAGAGAGATCACAAGTAGGCAGAGAGGCAGGCAGAGAGGGGGGAAGCAGGCTCCCTGCTGAGCAGAGAGCCTGATGCAGGGCTTGATCCCAGGACCCTGAGATCATGACCTGAGCCGAAGGCAGAGGCTTTAACCTACTGAGTCACCCAGGAGCTTAATATTTTGTTCTTTTTAAATAAAATTATAAGTCATAAATTTAATTGTTTCCTTAAATTCATTTTTGGATTCGTCAATGTCATTCATAGAAATACAATTGATTTTGGTATATTGATCTTGTATCCTGCAACCTTTCTGAACTGTTTTTTAGTAATAATAATTTTTTTGTGGACTCCATAGGATTTTCCACATACAAGGTCTTATCACCTGTGAAAAAGATAGTTTTCTTTCTTTCTTTTCAAATATGGATGGCTTTTATTTCCTTTCTTGCTTCATTGTCTTCGCTATGCCTGCCCTCCTTCACAATGTTGAATACAAGTGCAAGAATGGACATCTTTGTCTTGTTCCTAATGTGAGAGGGAAAGCTTTCAAATTCTCATTATTAAGTGTGCTGTTAGCCGAGAGTTTTTCATTGATGCCCTTCATCAGAGTGAGAAGTTCTTAGTTTGGTTGAAGTGTTTGGATCATGAACAAATGGTGTGTGCTGTCAAAAATTTTTCTGCATCCATTGAGTTCATTTGTTTTCGGTCTTTTGTTCTATAAATAGGTGAGTTACATTATATTTTGTATGTTAAAACCACCTTGGATTCCTGGGATAAATCCTATGTGGTTGTGGAGTACAATCCTTCTGATATGTCACTAAATTTGGTTTGCTACAGTGTGTTATGGAGGAGTTTGCATCTATATTCTTACTGGATTTTGGTTTATAGTTTTCTTTATGATGGTTTTGGGATGAGGGTAATATTGGTTTCATAAAATGAGTTTGGAAACAATCCCTCCTCTTCTATTTCTTGAAAGACTTTGAGGAGGATTGTGTTAATTCTTTAAACATACGGTAGAATTCACCAGTGAAGCCATCAGGTCCTGGGCTTTACTCCGTTGGAAAGTTTTGGTTGACTGATTTGGTCTTTTTACTTATTATGGACCTATTCAGATTCTCTATTTTTCAATAGTTTGAGTATTTTATTCTTTCTAGGAATTTGTTGATTTCATCTAGTTTGCCTGATTTGTTACCATACAGTTATTCATAGAACACGTTTTCGGTTACAACTTTTAATTTATTCTTGATTTTAATAACTTGAATATTGTTCCTTTTTTTCTCCATCTGTCTAGCTAAATGTTTGTCAATTTCCTCGATCTTTTCAAAGAACCAACTTTTGAGTTGTTAATATGTTCTGTCTTTCTATTCTCTAATCCACTTATTTCTGCTCTGAATTTTATTATTTTCTTCTGTTTGCGTAAGTTTAGTTTTGCTCTTCTTTTTCTCATTTCTTAAGGTGAAAGTTTAAGTTATTAAGTTGAGATCTTTTTTCTTTTTAATATAGATACTTAAAGCCATATATTTCCTCCTAAGCATTGCTTGCATTGCATTCCATAAGTTTTGGTATGTTGGGTTTTCATTTTCATTCATCTCAAAATATTTTGTAATTTCCCCTGTGACTTCTTTGACCCATGGGTTGTTTAAAAGTATATTGTATAATTTCAACATATTTGTGAATTTCCCAAATTGCCTTCTGTTATAGATTTGTATTTTCATTTCATTGTGATCAGAGGCATATTTGTATGATTTCAATCCTTTTAAATTTACTGAAAAAATTGCATGGCCTAACATATGGTCTATCCTGGAAAATACTCCATGTGCACTTAAGAAGAAAATATATTCTGCTGTTGTTAGTGTATTCTATAGATGTCTGTTAGATGGTTTATGGTGTTATTCAATTTTTCTTTTTCTTTTTTATTTTTTTAAAGATTTTATTTATTTATTTATTAGGAAAGAGAGAGTGAGAGAGAGCATGAGAAGGAAGAAGGTCAGAGTGAGACGTGGACTCCCCATGGAGCTGGGAGCCCGATGTGGGACTCGATCCTGGGACTCCGGGATCATGACCTGAGCCGAAGGCAGTCGCTCAACCAACTGCGCCACCCAGGGGCCCTTATTCAATTTTTCTATTTCCTGGTTGATCTTCTAGCTAGTTATTCCACCCACTATTGAAAATAGGATATTGAGTCTTCCACTATTTTAGTGAATTGTCCATTTCTAGCTTCAGTTCTGATTGCTTTTGCTTCACATATTTTGGGGCTTTGTTATACATATATATAATCCATAGATCTATGCTTATTGTTTTGTCTTCTTAATATATTGGCCATTTTATAATTATATTATCTTCTTTGTCTGCAACTTTTATTTTTATTTGATTATAGAGTCCATTTTGTCTGATACTTCCATAGGAATCCCAGCTCTTTCAGCTACTGTTTGCATGGCATATGTTTTTCCACCTCTTTGCTTTTAACCAATCTGTGTCTTTGAATCTAAAATGTGTCTCCTTTAGGGGTGACTGGTTGGCTTGGTTGGAAGAGCATGTGATTCTTGATCTCAAGGTCAAGTTCGAGCCTCATGTTCAGTGTAGAGATTTCTTTCTTTCTATTTCTTTCTTTCTTTCTTTCTATTTCTTTCTTTCTTTCTTTCCTTTCTTTCTTTTTCTTTCTTTCCTTTCTTTCTCTGCCCCCAGTGTAGAGATTTCTTAAATAAATAAGTAAGTAAGTAACTAAATAAATAATTTTTTAAAAGTTAAAAAAAATAGGGGCACCTGGGTGGCTCAGTTGGTTAAGTGTCTCATTTCAGCTCAAGTCACGATGATCCCAGGGTTCTGGGATTGAGCCCCATGTGGGGTTCTGCACTCAGCGGGGAGTTTGCTTCTTCCCTTCCCTCTCCTTCGCCCCTCCCCCTTTTGTGTTCTCACTCTCTCATATAAATAAATAAAATCTTTTTTTAAAAAAAGTTAAAAAAAAATAGGGGCGCCTGGGTGGCTCAGTCGTTGAGCATCGGCCTTTGGCTCGGGTCATGATCCCAGGGTCCTGGGATCGAGCCCCACATCAGGCTCCTTGCTCCACAGGAAGCCTGCTTCTCCCTCTCTCCCTCCTCCTGCTTGTGTACCCTCTCTCACTGTGTCTCTCTCTGTCAAATAAATAAATAAAATCTTTAAAAAAAAAAAAGTTAAAAAAAATAGGGCGCCTGGGTGGCTCAGTGGGTTAAAGCCTCTGCCTTCAGCTCAGGTCATGATCTCAGGGTCCTGGGATCAAGCCCTGCATTGGGCTCTCTGCTCAGCTGGGAGCCTACTTCTCCCTCTCTCTCTGCCTGCCTCTCTGCTTGTGATCTCTCTCTCATTGTCAAATAAATAAATAAAATCTTAAAAAAAGCTAAAAAAATAAAATGAGTCTCTTGGAGACAAAATATAGTTGGTTTACTTTTTATCGTTTCTAAAATCCTTACCCATTGATTGGAGTATTTAATCCATTTACATTTAATTTAATTACTAATAATGTAGGGTTTATATCTGTCATTTTGCTGTTTGTTTGCTATGTGTCTTAAGTCATTTTTATTCCTCTATTCCTCCTTTCCCGCTTTCTTTTTTGTTAGGTAGATACTTTCTTTTTCTTTTTTTTTTTAGATATTTTCTAGTGTAGCATTCTAATTCCATTGTTGTTTCTTTCACTATGTTTTTTTGAATCATTGTCTTTTGGGTCATTGTGGTTCCCTGGGGATGCCAGTTCATATCTTAAAGATCTATTTGTTTATTTGAGAGTGAGAGAAAGAGAGAGAGAGAGTTGTGTGTGCGTGTGTGTGCGCGCATGAGGTGGGGGAAGGGCAGAGATAGAATCCCCAAGCAGACTACCCTCCGAGCAAGGAGCCTGATGCAAGGCTCAATCCCAGGACCCTGAGATCCGGACCTGAGCTAAAAGAGCTAAAATCAAGAGTTGTTAGCTCAACTGACTGAGCTACCCAGGGGCCCTTGCAGTTCACATCTTAAATGAATGAACCTCTTCCCACCCTGGGACGGAAAAAAGTGCCCACCTGGCCCAGGGCATCTATCTCTGCTCAGTGTTAACCAGACTTTACAATGGGGTATCAGTATTACTGTCTTATCATTAGCTGAGTTGTACTATTATTTGTGAAGAGCTTTATTTAAATGAATTGCTCTTTTACTTAAATGTAGTCCAAACAAGTATTTTTTTTTTTAAAGATTTTATTTATTTGACACAGAGAGAAATCACAAGTAGGCAGAGAGGCAGGCAGAGAGAGAGGGGGAAGCAGGCTCCCTGCTGAGCAGAGAGCCCGATGCAGGGCTCGATCTCAGGACTCTGAGATCATGACCTGAGCCAAAACCAGGAGTCAAATGCTTAACTGACTGTGCCACCCATGTGCCCCATAACAGAAGTTTTTGTTTTTTTTTTTAAGAAAGGGGGCTAGGAAGTATTTTTTTTTAAAGATTTCACTTATTTATTTGACAGAGAGAGAAAGAGAGATCACAAGTAGGCAGAGAGGCAGCCAGAGAGAGAGGGGGAAACAGGCTCCCCGCTAAGCAGAGAGCCTGACGTGGGGCTCGATCCCAGGACCCTGAGACCACGACCCGAGCCAAAGGCAGAAGCTCAACCCACTGAGCCACCCAGGCGCCCCTTATATCAATATCATAAGTAGAAAAGAAAGCCCGTATCTCTTGCCTTCATTCATTTAAATATATATATTAATGTTTACTAATTAAAAAAATATTCCTTTGTGTATCACTAAAGTGACCTTGGGTACCATACTTTGGGAAACACCACTTCTCATTCAGCACTCTTACTAGTCTATACATTGTCCATTTACTTGGCATGTTGGATTTCTGGTTTCTCCCTGTCTTGTGCCTTCCCAAGGGCAGAGATGCTGTGTCCTATAGAAGGCAAAAATTTATTGGTCTAATCTGAATTTATCTGGGGTCCTCTCTGGATGGTCCAGCAGAGCTCATCAGGTTTTGATGCTCCAGTGTGTATCCTGTTGTCCTTTATTGTTCCTGTTCACTGCGTCCCCGGGGTGCCCACTCTGGGGTGAAGCTGCTATGACCCGCCTCTGAGTATAAGGCATTAGATTTCAGTGATTTGTAAATCTGATTTCCCAAAAAGATGAATATAAGGGCCTGCGTGAATACTTGGGCCAACCAGGAAAAAGAACCATGTGATTATCATATACCAGTCATGGTCTCCAAATAGCCTGGGATTG
Organism: Nasua narica; assembly: GCA_028533885.1. Lineage (NCBI taxonomy): Eukaryota > Metazoa > Chordata > Mammalia > Carnivora > Procyonidae > Nasua > Nasua narica. Next base: position 28,799,503 of record CM052812.1, on the reverse strand, counting down.
GTTTTTATGCTGTGGAACCGGAACTATCTCTAAACATGCTGGGAGAAATTATTTTTTGGGGGGAGAAGTTATTTTTTTTTTTGTAGAATGTCTTCCATAATTATATCACTGCTACTGATCTGTAATTTCCATTATAAACAAGTTTGCTGAGAGGTTCATAACTCTGCTTTAGTTTCCATAAAGCGCCTTTTTGGCAGGTAGATTGTTGAATTGGATGCAAATCCTCTCTCTAAATTAAGTGAAAACTTGTTAAGTCACTTTATTTAGATCAAGGAGGGATTTTGATTTATTTTTGGAGAGGGTACAGATACTTTCTGATCCTGCCACTTCCCACAGCTATAGAAGGCTGTTTTACAAGGAGAAACCGGGACAGTTTGCCTTGGGTCACATTTAAGTACTGCTGGAAAGTGGAAGGCCCTTTCCCTTCTCCGATGCTGAGGGGCAGAACTCCCAGCTAACGGGGAGCTAGAAACCAGTTCCGCGCCTGCCTGCAGGTGTGTCTTCCTCCTGCAGATGAGGTCCCCTGCTGTCCTACCCCCAGCTCTGCTCCCCTGCCTGGCTGTGATCCCCACAGTTCTGTTCTGCGATGAAGTGGCCCCAAGTGTCAGCGGGGGGGGGGTGGGTGGGCAGGCCTCCAGGCTCCCAGATCTTTGGTCCCAGCCTCCTGCAGAATTTGATTCAAAGAATTTTAGGGGGGGTGCCTGGGTGGCTTAGTCAGTTAAGGGAGCAGTTCTTGATTTCCCCTCAGGTCATGATCTCTGGGTCCTGGGATCAAGCCCCATGTCGGGCTTCACGCTCACAATGTGATGGGGGCTGTGGAGGGTCTGATGAGATTCTGTCTCTCCTCCTTTTCTCTCTCCCTCTGCCCCCCAACTCTCACACTCTTTCTTCCAAATAAATACATCTTTAAAAAAATTAAAAAGGAAAAGAAGAATTTTAGGGACCCTTGTGAGAGGACGGGTCCTCTGGCCAATCCAAGCGACTGGTTAGTTCCCCAGTATCCCAAACTGATGAGTGACGGTGGCAAATAAATCACAGTCACTACCTTCAAAATATAAAGTCTAAAAATGCCATCCAGATTCTTGGGAAGAATATTAGTTACCAGTTTTTCTTTTAGGGCTCCAGAGAAGTCAATGATAAAGTGGTTTTTGGCTTCTCTTGTGTAGGTCTTCTCAAGTGGGTGTGAAGGGGAAGGAAGGTGCCTTTTGACACCTTCTGTTTGCATTTGTTCTTTTGAGCATTTTTGTTTCTCAGTGACAGCAGCTCGGTGACCACACAGAGAACAGCAGAGGCTCTGCCTTCAGTCTGAGTCATTCTCATGTGCTCAGTTTCATGTTCACACAGAAAAATTCCTATGAAGAAGATTTCACTCTCCGCTGTTAGCACACCAGTGATTCCTGCTTCTAAGGCTAGAAGTTAACATCCTATATGGTGGGGAGGCTGCAGTTGCCTGGGCTGGGGCCTTTCATCATTCTGTTTCTCCTACCTGGAAAGCCAGCTGTGTTTTTAACTCCCCCTCTCAAATGCCAGACCATCCAGGTTGCACTTTGTGGCTTTCTCCTCGAGCATCCCTGCTCTTCCCACGCGCCAGGCTGCGTGCACCTTGAAAAATAGGACCTGTGTCATCTCACATCCTGAATCCACCCCAACCACCTGGAGGAGCTGACTACACAATTCACTGAATTCAATTAAATTGCATCTCTTTTTTTTCTTTATTTTCTATATACCCCCCCAACCCCCATTAGAAGTCTTAGCTTCAGTCTCCACTAGTTTCTGGATGTACTTTCTATTCATCCAAGTCTTCGTTCATTGAACATCTCTGTGTGCCTTCCAAGTATTGGCACTGGCACTAGACTGGGCACTGGGGAGGTCACAGGAAGCCAAACACTGTCCCAGGCACCAAGAAGCCCCAGTCCAACGGGAGGGACAGGGAAGAGGGAAGCCCACCGTTCGAGGGAGGCCACTGAGGCAGTTTCGGGAAGCCAGGGAGGGCTTCCAGGGCTGCAATGTCTGAGCTGAGATCCCTGGCGCTTGCTTGTGCATTCCCTCTGTTTGGAGGGACCCTCTCAATCCCTGAGAGCAAACCCATATGGTTCCCTCCGCTCCAAACCCTCTTCCTGGGGGTGGTCTCCTCTCTCAGTTTTCAAGATGGTTGCCCTCCCAGTCCTCTCACATCCTGCTCTTTCTCAGGATCCACTGGCCCCGGCAAAGTCTTGTTCTCCACCTTCTCCCCAACCTTCCTGGTCGGGCCTTCATCTGGAGGAGGATGACTTCTCAACATGTGTCTCTAAGCCCTGTTTTCTTGCCCGAAATACATGGCTACCTGCCTGCTGGGCCCGGCCTATTACAGACATGCCGTCGTAGCCTCCAACTCTGGCCCTTCAGGAACAGAACGTGGTGTTTTTCTTCTGAGTAACTGCTCCTGAGACAGTCAGGTGATCGTGGTCATTCTCTAAAGGTTTTAGGCTGGACCCAGGGAGCAGGCAGGGTGTGGCTTGCTTTTATCTTTTTATGTAACTGATACAAAGTCAACCTTTGTTATGTTCTCTCCCAATTAGACACATTCTTTTGGGACGAATACAACCATACCATTTTATTATTTGTCTCTATTCATAGGTAAGCGTTTGTACCAGGCTGCCTCGAGAAGCCCAGCTCATAGCCTATAGTCCTCCTGAGCGGCCGCTGGGGGCTGAGGTCCCAGCAGCTGGGTTTGCCTGTGGACGCTCGTCTGAACACCAGTGGGTGCTGCTAGTTTGCGGGGGGAGGGGTGGGTCATTCTGACTAATCACCAAATACTTTCAGCTCTCTGCCTTTGCAAGATGAGGTCGAATTGCATTTCTCAGCCCGCTTGTGGCTGGGTGGGGCCATGGATGCAACTGGTAGCTCTTGAGTCCTCGGGTGAGGTTCCGTGGGGCTGAGGCGTGAGTCCCTTTGCATGGTGACTGGCAATGTTTGCAATGACAGCTGCTTCCCCAGCCTGGGCCCTGCGAGGGGGGAAATGCGGGGCAGTGGCTCCAGCCAGCTCATGATAGACACGGAGCTCAAGTGAGAACTAAACCTTTGTTGTTAGGAACCACAGAGGTTTGGGTTGTTTGCAATGTATCTTAAAATTGACCAGCATCCTACTAGTGTGAAATGAAGTCCTATTTAGCACCGTTCCTATTCCAAGCATGCATCTTCTGATTTTTATAATAGCTGACATATCCATTTCCATGAACTTTGTAGATAAAATCCCCCAAAGCAGTAGGTTTCTCTCTGTCTCTCTAAACAATGGTTGAAAATATATACAGATTCATAGCGCATATTTGATGCAAACCTAACCTGTGTCCAATCGTACTCTGGAGCGCGCGGAGGAGTCAGTAAAGTGGGATAGGCGCACACTTAGCAGCCAAGCTGCCCTAACCAGCTGCCCCTGACCCCCGCCACATGACTGTCTGCTGCCCATCGCTGACTCCGCGTCGGCAGCACCCGGTGGCTGGCGGCTGCCTTGGGCTTCTTCGTTTCCACTGTCACTCACTTTGACAATTCAGAAGGGTGTTTCCACTGGCGTTAACCTGTCCAGTCTTTCTCATCCCCGTTCTAACCAGACACCAGAGTTTCAAGTTAGAAGTGCCCCTCATGGTCACACACTTCTCGAACCCCAGGACAGAGAAAGGGAAACCAGGTGGAACCACCTCTAAGGCGCAGAGGACGGTCCCACCTCCACAACCCACAGTCCAGCTAAGACCAGTCCTTACAGATCCTACCATAGACCTCATTCCCTCCACTTCAAATGTTGCTCCAACCTCTAACCCCAATGTGGGACTTGAACTTACAACCCCGGGAATCAAGAGTTGTATGCTCTGCTGACCGAGCCAGCTAGCCCTAAACACAGGTCCTTAATAAAGAAGCTAATGTTCCATTGGAAAGAGGCAGAATAGAGCTTCTTCAGCCAGATCTTCTGACTCCGTGTTTTCCTCTGGGCCCACGGGATCAAGAGTCACTCTGCAGGCAAGTTCTGATGGTGGCCATGGCTGACTAGTCCATCTTTTGAGGCTTCTCCATTTCACACAATTTCCTTCATTTCCTAGAGCATTTAGAATAGAACAGAATCGCCATCCAAGGTCCATCCAGGTTTAGGCTGACCCCCTCTCTGAAGCTTAAATCTTTCCCACAGTATTCTGAATAAATCGTAGGCCTCTCTTTGGATGCATCCGAGATAAGAGGAAAGACCTTGCTTTTTAAGTAGTAAGTTCAATCAGTGGATGACTTGGTAATAGTGGTAACAACAACAGCAGCCACTGTTTTGGGCCCTTATGTCGAGGTCGGATATATCCTCTCCTTTTAATTCTTACAACCTCCATCGGAGATGATTATCATTAGTCCATTTCACAGAGAAGCACAGAGAACTAATTTGCTCAAAGTCACACTATTATTGTAACGGTGCGGATCTCGGGTCAACCCCCAGGCCCATCGGACCACAAAACCTGTGTTCCTAAGCACGACTCCTTCCACAATGCACGGTTGTGGTAGAGAACGGATTTGAGGCTTTCTTCCCCTCTCTGGGCACACAGGAGGGTGACGTTTCCCAGAACTTTTTTGGTTAGGTGGGACGGTAGTACTATTTCTAGCCCAGAACTTCTAGGCTGAGGCATCTGAGGGCAGGTGTGAATTCTCCACTCTCTCTTTTCCCTGTTGCAGTAACCCTAGAAGCAATGAGATAGAGGGGCTCTGACATGAGAGGGGCCTGGATCCCTACTGGCCTGCATTTAATTTGCACGAGCAGGACATGAACTCTTATGTGTTAAGCCTCTGAGAATTTAAGGTTTGTTTGTTCTTGTAGTGTAGACTCCCACCCTGAGCATTAAAGCTGCATATTATAATTGTCTCCGCTTATTTTCCTTTTGATTGGAATTCTGCCTTCTAGGCTAGGATCTGCCACACAATGTCAGTTTCTGGCATCTGCTATATCGTTTTATTTGTGTTTGTCTCCTTTGTGCTGATCTCATGGCACTGCGTAGTGAGGATCCTCCTAGCAGGTCAGAGATTGTGTTTTATACTTCTTTATCCTGCAGTTAGCTCTAGGCACAAAATTAGCGTGGAAGCAATGCTAGTTAATTGTTAAATCTATAATACCCAGAAAAAGACTATTTGTATTTACTCTGGTATTTACAAGTCCCTATTCATTAGACTTTTAAGTCCAGTTGAGGACACTCTTCTATTTATAAGTCTAGAATATTTTAGCAATTTCTTTTAAGGAACTTTTAAATAATAATTTGGTCCCATTTACAGATTCGGTTAAATACTTTCAACCATTTAAAACTGCATTTATAAATGTAATATATTCTATTTCCTTTTAAAAGTACTTCAATTGTCTGACAAGCCCTCCATAAGTACCTAAGTAATTTTTATAAATCGAATAAATGAAACATACAGATATGGTGAACCTAATTTCTCTGAAACGTTTTACTACTATATATAAACTTGGTAAAACGTCTACTTAAAAATTATAAATGCAAACCAATTATCCAATTATGGGTTTTTTTCTTTAAGATTTTATTTATTTATTTGGCACAGAGAGAGAGCGAGCAGGAACAGAAGCAGGGGGAGTGGGAGAGGGAGAAGCAGGCTTCTGATGGAGCAGGGAGCCCAATGTGGGGCTGGATCCCAGGACCCTGGGGTCATGACCTGAGCCAAAGGCAGACGCTTAATGACTGAGCTACCCAGGAGACCACTGATTATGTGTTTTTGATAATAATGCAAATTCATACAAAAGTTGAAAGTACAGTACAAAGACCTTTCTCTAAACCATTTGAGAGTAAGTTGCTCATCTGATGTCCCATCACCTCTGAGTATTTTAGTGTGTGCTTTCCTACAGACAAGGACATTGTCCTATATAACCGCAACACAGCCATTCAAATCAGGAAATTAACATTGATACATCACTATCGTTAACCCTCAGACCCCATTCAAGCTTTGTCTCTAGTCCCAACTATGTCCTTTAGAGCAAAGTTGTCCTGTTCAGCATCTTGTGTTCATGTACTTGTCATTGTCTTTGTTCTCCTTCAGTCTAGAACATTTCTTAGCCTGTCTTTGACTTCCATGTCCTTGATATTTTTGGAGCTTGTAGGCCAGTTATTTCGCAGAATATTTCCCAGTTTGGGTATATCTGATCCTCATGTTAAGTTCAGGCTATGTATCTTGGGCAGGAATATCATAGAAGCAACGTTGGGTTCTTCCTACTGCATTCTATAGACTGGTGTGTGATTTCAGTTTTTCTCATTATTTTATCATGTTCACTTTGATTACTTGATTAAGGTGGTGTCTTCACTCTAAACTTAATCTTTAGTCCTTTTATAACTTAACAGTATTTCGAAGCTACGCAAATATCCTGATTTTGTCAAAGTTTTTATAAAACCATTTATTTATTTGTTTGTTTATGCCTGTACGTTTTCTATTTTGTTCAATGGGTTACAATCAATTACTACTATTCTTGGTTTTGATTCTTATTGTATCTCTAATCAAGTTGAATAATTCAATTTGACACTCCGCTGTAATTTTTTTGAGCATTTCTTTGGTTCACGGCATAATAAGATGTTTCAGGCTTATATCGCACCTTCCCTGCCCTACCCCTCGAATCATCCATTTCTCCAGGGAGCCATGGAAAATAATAGTTAGAAGCCAGGACCTTACCCTTCTAGGTAAGCTTATTGTTATACAGAAAATTGGCTTCCATTGCCCTTCATATGATTACTTATTTGGTCAATAGCTATGTATTGATTAATCAATCAGTGTCCCACTTGGCCTGCCACCCTCTTTCCCCTGCTTGCACTCTCTCTCCTCTGAGCCTCCCCCTGCATGGATCTCCTTCTCATCCCATTTGGGATCCGATCCCCTGCCCTATCTGCTGCCCCACTCTTTCTGGAAATACAGCAGATGCTCATCCGAGGTAGTCCTGCTCTATAAAGTTGTTGGAGACCCTAAATTAGTGAACACCCAATCTTTGCTCCTAAGGGAAATACAGGGTTAGGTTCCTGAGGGCCTCGGGCCACATTTTTGTCAACCAATCAATACATATCTTGTTTCATGGGCATTTTTTACTATCGAGGACATCTTACTTAATAGTTGATTCATTAACATTCAACTCACAGCCAACAGCACTATAACCCACGCCTGAACGAAGCTTATCCACCACACATATGCTCTCCATGAGGCACATCACAGTCTTCTTGCATTTGAGAAAAGCAGACAGAACTTCAGGGCTATACTTGGAGGCCGTCTTAAACAGTGAAATCAGCAATAAATAGAACAAAAATGTGAAACACGTGGCACAAAGCACACTGAGAAAAGGACAGTGTTATTTACAGTACGAGAGCTGAAACAACAAGGCAGGGCATCGCCTTGTTCGGCCTCAGCTCGGGAAGGGTTCTTGGGGTGTCTCAAATTTTTTGCCACTCTGTGCCTGTCTGTGAATGACTGCAAAAGCACCATGAGTATTGATTTTGAGGTTACAAATGCATTTTATTCGGTAGGTGAATTTCCAAATATGAGATCCATAAATAATGAGGACTGACTACGAATCTATTTTGTTCTGCCTCACCTAATGGCTCTCTTCTGACAGACAGGGAAAGAGAGGGAAGGGAAGGAAGAGGAAGATATTGACTGCATATTTGAAATTACCGTCAGAAGGCTGAGCTGTTAAACTAACAAGCCAAATTCCCTTCAGCACAGTAAGTATGTAAAAAACTGAGAAAGTACAAACATCTTAACCTGAACGTATTAATACAATGCGTTTTCTTCTTTCAAAATTTGCATCCTTAATTCTAACATAATTATCCATTGAGGGAATTATATTATCTCACACAATTTCTGGAGTTAGCTTTAGGTATCATTTTTGAGGTGACTGCATTGACTCACTTAAGGTTGTAAAAGTGCTGGAGAAGTGGGCTGCTGAGGGATTCTTGTCGGTGACCTTGACAAGATTCAGGGAATCCTTACACGTCCGAGCTACTCGCCTAGGATCACAAGAGCTGACTGTGCTGTCTACATTCTGGGCCTTGTGTTAGTCATTTGAAATTGGCCATGTTGGGTGTATTTACACCATGGAAATCTGCAACGGCTACAAGTCAGGGCTTTTTTGGAGAATTGGTTGTTAAATCTTAACCAGCATACCACCGCCATGAACTGTATTTATAGCTGCTGTGCCATTGACTCTATCACCCAAAAAGGGAATGCTCACAAAGCCAGAAACCTTCTAACCTCTATTCGCAGAAGGCTTCAACCCTTATATTGCTTGTTCAGATACTGTATTTCTTTGGCTCTTAAGATATGTAACCTCAGGGGCGCCTGGGTAGCTCAGTGGGTTAAAGCCTCCGCCTTCTCTCAGGGTGCTGGGATCGAGCCCCGCATCAGGCTCTCTGCTCAACAGGGAGCCTGCTTTCCCCACTCTCTCTGTCTGCCTCTCTGCCTGCTTGTGATGTTTCTGTCCAGAAAAAAAAAAAAAAAGATAACCTCAACTCTAAAGATTTAAATCTGATGGAGTCCTGGAGTGCCTAGCTGGCTCAGTTTGGAGAGCTTGTGACTAATGATCTCAGGGTCATAAGTTCGAGCCCCATGTTGGGTGCAGAGAGTACTAAAAATAAACAAACAAACAAACAAACTTGAAAAAAAACTGGGTAAATTTGATGGATTCCTGCATTCTTTTGCCTTCTTAGGAACACAGCTCTTACACTATGGAAACAAAATGTGACTGAGTGTAGGCCCTCTTTCTCAGCTTTGCCCAGTTCAGTCATGACCTTGAAGGTGATTCTATGTCCCCCACCCCCCAACTTGATGCGTGTCCTCCTGCAGGGTCCAGCCCAGAATCCTCAGGCTATACATTTTCCTCATCTCTCTTTTCCTCTCTAGGGTCCAGATCCAGGCTCCTTTTGCAGATAAGCTCCCTGGCCTCAGAGCTTGGGGTGCGGGTCCCCCTGCCCTGCCTGCAGGTCTCCGTGAGCTGGGTGAGCCACCATCTCCAGCTCCTTCAACACCTGGCGCCAGCATGTGGACAAAGAACTCATGCTGTTTGCTGATCCTGGGGACTTGGGCTGTAAAATCATGGGCCAAGTTGTTAAATTCAGAGGCAGGTAGACAGCCAAACAGGGCCCTGGCTGCCCGGCATCTGGCTTTTGGCAGACAGAGCGGTTTCTCCATCTGCGGGGGCCTTGGTGTGGCCTTTCCCTCCAGGAGGCAATGCCAGTATAATTTATTGGGCCATAATTGTTGAAAGGAATAGTCCTTCAGGCCATTCATTCAGGCCAAAAATGTTTCTTTATGGAGCATTCTCAGTGTTCTCAGCCTTGTGCTATGTGGAGTGTGTGTGCCCGTGTGTGTGTGTGTGTATGTGTGTGTGTGTGTGTGTTGAGAGGAAAGTCACCAGAAAGACCAAGACCAGTCCCTCTTCTGTGATTTACCAGTTGAGCAACAATAGAAAACAGAATATGCTAAATGTAGGGGCATGTGACTGGCTCACTTGGTGGCGCATGCGACTCGATCTCGGAGTTGTGAGTTCGAGCCCCACACTGGGGGGAGAGATTACTTACAAAGAAAATCTTTAAAAATAAATAGACAAAAAATAAATAAATAAATAGACAAATAAAATAAAGGCCTTCCTTCCTTCCTTCCTCCCTCTTCCTTCCTTCCTTCCTTCCTTCCTTCCTTCCTTCCTTCCTTCCTTCCTCCTCCTCCTCCTCCTCCTTCTTCTTCTTCTTCTTCTTTTCTTTCTTTCTTTCTTTCTTTCTTTCTTTCTTTCTTTCTTTTTCTTTTCTTAAAGATTTTATTTATTTATTTGACACAGAGAGAGAAACAGTGGGAGAGGGAACACAAGCAGGGGGAGTGGGAGAGGAAGAAGCAGGCTTCCCACCAACCAAGGAGCCTGACACAGGACTCGACCCCAGGACCCTGGGATCATGACCTGAGCTGAAAGCTAATGACTGAGCCACCCAGGTGTCCTGAAGGTATTTCTTAAAAGAAAAAAAGAATATGCTAAATGCCAAATAAGCAGTAGAAACTGAAAATGCTAAAGAATTTCAAAGGAAATGCTTTTCATCACCAAGATGAACAGCCTTTTTGAGGGATGGATAGGATTCTGTCAGTGAAGAACAAGGTGAGAGAGCACCTCACCAGGAAGAGCTCACAGGATGGGAATGGAAGTGGCAACTTGTAGCCATGCAGTTCCCAGGGTTGCGGCTCCTGGGGAAGGTCTCCTGAGAAAGAGCTGAAGATGTGGGTAGAGGCCACATGGGAGAGGACCTCATAACTGGTAAAGGAATTTAAACTACATTCAGTAGGAAACAAAATCCTCACCGAAAGTTTTTTTTAAAGATTTTATCTCTTTATTTGAGAAAGAGAGAGAGCACACAAGTGGGGGGAGGGGCAGAAGGAGAGGGAGAAGCAGACTCCTTGCTGAGCACAGCGCCCAACATGGGGCCTGATCCCAGGACCCTGAGATCATGACCAGAGCTGAAGTCAGATGCCTAACTGACTGGGTCTCCCAAGTGTCCCTCACCAAAAGTTTTTAAGGAGAGGAGTGGCATGATCTGGTCTGTGTCGAACGAAGTCAAAATTGGGATTTCTGTTCTTACCGTTGGGAGTATATTCTCTAAGAGGAGCTTTGGCGATGTTCTGAGGTTGCCAGGCTTGAGGAGGTCTTGACTGAAGGAAGAAAGTCGGGTTTCCAAGAACATCTCTTCTGCGCCCACTGGGCTATTCCCGCCTGGTCACCATCTGCAGCAGACGTCAGAGATAATACTGTGGTCCAGAATAATAATGACAACCATAAACAATAAGTAAAATTTATTGATTAATTTCTATATGCTAGATCCTGAGCTAAGCACTCTATTATGATTTTGTAAAATACTTATGTCAACTGTATGAAGTGGATACTATTATTATCTCCATTTTATAGATGAGAAAACTAAAGCACAGAGAAGTGAAGGTATTTCTCTAAGGTCACACAGACTGGAAGTGACAGAGGGAAGAAAAAAACCCAGCACTGCCCGAACTCTGCCTTCCTACACTGTCTATATTCTCTTCTAAGATGAGTCACTTTCTCTACGGAGCCATCTCTAGGATATCTGGGCAAGATTGTGAATGGAGGGCTGGAATTCAACCCGAGCAGGTGGTTTAGCAAGTGGTGGATGGACCACATTCTGAGGGTGATGGAGAGGGAATTCAGATTGCCTTGGAAGGTGATTTCTAGGGAGTGTTCCAGGTTTTGACCACCATCTTCACAGTTCAATTAGCTTAATGATGAATGGGTGAATGGGTGAATGAATTGATTGCTAACTGGTGGCCCACAGAATATCTGTTCTACATATATTTTTGTCCCACATGCTGTTAAAAAAGATACATAGAGTTAATGTTTTAAAATCAAGTGATTTTTAAAAATCCAGGGTTCTTAATTCTCTAATGCAATTTGGAAATCTGGCATGAGTACGTTTGCATTTCTGCAGAGAAATACTCTTCTGGGGGAAGGTGCAGCTGTCCCCCAGCCCCGCCCAGGCCAAGGGGCTTTATTCCCTGTTCACAGAGCCCACAGCGCTCACACAGAGTGTGACGTACACCAGCCTCGTTGATCCGTTTATGTCACCTCCTTGGTCTCTATAGGTATTTGATTTTGAAACCCTGTTGACAGATGCCTCCCTAAATAATCATAGGTGAGATGAAAATGGGAGGGATAGAGAAAATGGATAACATCAAGCTCCAGAAAGATTTAATCAATAGATGTTCATCTAGTGAAAGTTTAATCACGAGAAATATAAAGTCTTATAACTGTTCATTAAATCAGGTGCACTAGTGGAGACACAGGGAGATGGTTTAACAGTTATAAACTGAAAAAAATCCCCGCAAGTTTTAGTGGATGAAAACCTCAATGTGAGTCAACGGTATGATGTAAGTGTCAAAAAAGCTGTGACTTTAGGCTATATTAACAGAAGTATATGGCCAATGTTTGGCTGCCTCATAACAAGGATTAGAGGTGTACTGCATAGCCTCCCGGGAAGAGTACAAATTAATTTCACAGGGTGGAGGCTGAGGGAGGCCAGATATTGACACAGTGGAAGGAAGCTGCCGAGAGCTGCCCAGAGACAGAATAGCTGCCTAGGAGGAGGTCCATTCCCTGGAAATAGTGTTCAAGCGTGAACAGGACGACCGCTTGGCACAAGTGTGGAGTGGCAGATGGGAACAACCAGAGGATGACTGGTCTCAGAGAACTTCAGGTCCATCTTGACCCTCACCTTCCATGGTTCCGTGTGCTAGAAGTCTCTTTGGAGAAAGAGAAATGGATAGTAACCTCTTTGAGCCATTTCCTGTGTGAGAGCTATACATATGGCGCCAGTTTGGTAGAAAGCACCGGTTAGCCGTGAAAGCATCTGGCGAGATCTCTGACAGCCGAGGCCTCTCTGCCTTAGGCTCATCACCGGCGGGCCCACCGTGGTGCTTCGGAGGGGAGTTGGGCTGAAGATGGCATTTTGCCACCTCCTAGGTTTGTGGGATGACCAAACTTGCCATGGAGACAGGGCCCACATTGAGGAGACACTTAGGCGTTGAGGGATTAAGTGATAGCCACTGTATACAAACAACTTGCTAGTTTTCAGGGGTCCCTGTGCAGCCTCTAACCAGATCTGGAAGTTTGCTCCACGGCAACTCTTGGTAACCGGAGGGTTCACAGTGGGTCTGTTGTATCGAATGCCCGTGATTGCGGCACACGGGAGAAGATGCTGAGCAGCGGGAAAGAGCGTGGGCTCAGGAGTCAGGCAGCCGGGGTTCAAATCCTGCTCCAGGTTATCCCTGTGTAAAAGGTGGATAATCACACCTACATGCAAGGTAGGATATAAAGTGTTTTTAACTTCGGAAATGATCAACAGAAATTAATCAAAGACTTGTTTTTCTTTATGATAATTTTGAAGACTGGCCTGTTTTTCTTGTTTTCATCCTGCTGTGCTTGGATTTCAGCAGCTGTGGCTCCTTAGAGAAAACGTGTGTTCAGGAGCCAGGCTGGAGGGATTAGAAGACACGAGTCCAGTTCTGGGCAGGATCGACCTGCCGCTCACACGGAGAGATCATCGCTGGTAATCTTAAAAGGAAGCTCCTGGGGTGCCTGGTAGAGCTTGTGACTCTTGACCTCAGGGTCATGAGTTCAAGCCCCATCTTGGGGGTAGAGCTTACTTTAAAAAAAAAAAAAATCTCAGAAAAAGTTCCAAAAATTAAAAAAAGAAATAAAAGGAAGTTTCTTATTTGGCGTCTACCTCAGGATCTCCTGTAAGAGGCTCTGTGGGAGGAACTTCTGTCACTGGCTCCTCAAATTACCACCTGCGGGTCCTCAAAATGCCAAGCACACCCTGGCTGGGGTTTTTTTGCTTACTGGTTCTTCTTCCTGAAACTCTCTTGCCTCAGATATGTGCATGACTCCGTCTGTTTCTTCATTCAAATATTGCCTTGTTGGAGGAAAGTTCCCTGAGCAGCATATCTAGAATAGCATCTTTCCCCTCGTCCCGATTTATCTCTCTTGCCCTGAACACCACGTGACATATGATGTAATTAGTTATTATCTCTGTTGCCTCACTAAATGGGTGTTCCGTGAGAGCAGGGACCTGGTCGTAAACAGAGCCCTTTCCCCAGGGCCTGGAAACTGCTGGTGTAGGTGAGGTCTCAGTGAACATTTCCGGGTTGGGTACATTACTATGAATTGCTGGGTGGCTCTATTGCTTCCCAGAAAACCTCTACCCCAAACCATCCTGAGTTCATGCTGAGTAATGGGTCTGTGACCAAACAGCAATTCCTGGAGAGAGAGCTGGGTGCCCCCCCTTCCCCGCCCCCCTGAGGCACCAGAACGGGCCTGTTTTGCAATTGGCTTCCCTACCTTTTGCTTTCCTGCTGCTGCGGAAGGTAAACAGTAACAGCGAGAGCAGGGGCTCCTGGAAGAATGAGACACTTACTCACATAAAGGGGAAGCAGGACAAAGCACCCTATTTCTATGGAGCCGCGCAGAATAATCCCTGGAAATGGGGAGCACTTACCAGTCCCGTCTTTCAATGGTCCAATTGTCTGAGCTGTTAAAGCTGTTTAGAGATGGGCTTTCACACTCGAGCAAGGCAAGAGTCTACTTCTGCGTGTGCAGCTGAAGGTAGACCTTTAATATGGCTCATCTGGATACGGCCATTGCATTTGATTCACACGGAAGATCGTGTTTATCCTTCTGGCCCTGAAAGGGCTGATCCTGTCGAAGCAATTACTCACCAGCTGCTCACGTGCGGTCGAAACCCGGATTTGAAAGCTGTGTTTGACAGTAGAAGGAGTCACTTGGCTTGGAGGGTTTTCATGTGTGTGTAGCATTTGGCTTTGTTGGGCAGGGGGGGCTTTGGGGCTGACAGTTCAAGGCGTATCTTCTTTTTTTTTTTTTTTTTTAAAGATTTTATTTATTTATTTATTAGGAAAGAGAGAGAGTGAGAGAGAGCATGAGAAGGGAGAAGGTCAGAGTGAGACACGGACTCTCCATGGAGCTGGGAGCCCAATGTGGGACTCGATCCCGGGACTCCGGGATCATGACCTGAGCCGAAGGCAGTTGCTTAACCAACTGCGCCACCCAGGCGCCCTCAAGGCGTATCTTCTGATAGAAAAGTGGTCAGAGGGATATGGCCGTGGATCTTAAATGAGGAGACATTCCTGGATTTCTGTGAATACAACTATTTTGCATGATATTGATTTAAAAAAATCTAACCAGTAAGCGTAAAACAACTCCCTGAGTGGGGAGGTGCGGGCTGCAGAACAACATTTAGATTTTAGTAAGCTGATTAGTTCAGCAATTAGCCGTATTTTGTATTCTGTATTTGTCCTTTGTAACATGCTGCGTCTGTGGGCATTTGTCCTTGTCACCAGGGCTGGCCATGAGATCGTTCTGGCCACACGGAATGACAGAGGCTCCCACATTTCCTTCAAAATAGGGGATTGGTGACTCCTGGTATAGTCAATGCCCATGAAAAATGGCCGAGCCCCAGACAGAATACAGGCAGAAATCATGGTCTTTTATTAAGGACCTTCAAGCATGTCATAAGCCAACTCTGGTCCAAGCATACCCGTACGTATTTCCATCTCTCTGCTACCCCCTCCCCCTGCCTTCCTCAATAAGATGCTGAGTCATTAAATGGTGGAGTCCGTGAGTCATTCCCCGGGGTCTAGAAAGTGCCTGGCGCGGGGTGCTTGATCAGGATTGTTGAATAGAACTGAATGATCACAAAACAGAATTTCAGAAATGGAAGGACTTCAGAGATCATCTAGGCCAAGAACCTGATCTCATAGAGGAGGTGAGAGAATTTGTCTAAGAACCCAAAGCCTGACTGCCACCCATGACCAGGGCTCTTGCTTCCTGGCCAGACCTTTGTTGAAAAACAGAGCTAAACGTGGCCTTGGCATTTGTGAAACATCTTTCAGGGGTGTGTGTGTGTGTGTGTGTGTGTGCAGTGTGGCAGGCAGAGCGTGGGCCTCCTTATTCCCTAGGAGGCAAGCCTGGGGTTTTCCTGGGGTGACCCAGCACCAGGCTCTCCTGGGCACTGTGAACCTAATGTAGTGCTTGTGGGGACGTGAGGCCATGTCCTCCAACCGCAATAACACACTCCCCAGTGGCAAAGAATTCATTTATTTATTTATTATTAAGATTGTATTTATTTACTTGGCAGAGAGAGACAGCAAGAGAAGGAATATAAGCGGGGGGGTGGGTAATGGGAGAGGGAGAAGCAGTCTCAGCGGGGCGCTTGATGTGGGGCTCGATCCCAGGACCCCAGGATCATGAGCTGAGCAGAAGGCAGATGCTTAACGACTGTGCCACCCAGGCACCTCCCCCCACCAGTGGCAAAGACTTTAAACCTCTGGCAGTGCTTAGCATACAGTAGGCGCTCAGAAAGTATTCATTGAATCAATCAGCTACTAAGGTGTTTTGAGGTGGACCAGGTAGAAAAGGCTATAGAGTCACAGCATAAAAATAGAAAGAAAACATACACTTTAACAGAACATTTATACCTAAATGAATCTTGTCTTCCAAAGAATTCACATTTCGAAGCCATATATACATTTATTTCAATGTCCCGCCACTGTTCAAAACTTTTGAAAGCTCTCTTTTTGGCGTTTCCTCCTGAGTTCTTGAATTAAGTCATATAAAACCAATGTCAAAAAGGAAAAAAGGGGCTGGCTCAGTCAGTAGAGCATGTGACTCTTGGTCTCAGGGTTGTGAGCTTGAGCCCCCATGTTGGATGCGGAGATTACTTAAAATAAAATCTTTAAAGAAAATATGATAAAATAAAACCAGTGTCCTTACTTTATAGTCACATTTTCTTTTTGGTCTAAGTATAAGTTTCTCAGTCAGCCCTCCCATCATATTCATCATATTTTACTTATTAAGAGATGCCTATTAAAAGGCTTTTGTAGGGACGCCTGGGTGGCTCAGTCGGTTAGGCCACTGCCTTTGGCGCGGGTCGTGATCTCGGGGTCCTGGGATCGAGTCCCATGTTGGGCTCCCTGCTCAGTGAGGAGCCTGCTTCTTCCTCTGCCTGCTCTGCCTGCTGCTCCCCATGCTTGTCCTCTCTCTCTCGCTGACAAATAAATAAATAAAATCTTAAAAAAAAAATAAAAGGCTTTTGTATGCTAGCATTACTGACTTCAAGATTTAGAATCCAATCATACTATATATATGAGCAGTGAATACTCATTGAATGCCAGTCACTGTGTTTATAAGCACTTTATAGAAAATGATTTATTTAATCCCAACCATTTTATTTAATTTTTAAAGATTTATTTATTTGAGAAAGGGAGACAGAGTGCACGTGCATACAAGCACAAGTCAGGGGAGAGGCAGAGGGACAGGGAGAGGGAAAGAATCTCAGACAGACTTCCTGCAGAGCACAGACCCCAACATGGGGCTGGATTTCACAACCCTGAGACCATGACCCGAGCTAAAATCAAGAATCAGATACTTAACCCACTGACCCGCCCAGGCACCCTTCCTCACAACAACTTTAAAAGGTAGGTAAGAGGGGCCCCTGGGTGGCGCAGTTGGTTGAGCGACTGCCTTCGGCTCAGGTCATGATCCCGGAGTCCGGGGATCGAGTCCCACATCGGGCTCCCAGCTCCATGGGGAGTCCGCTTCTCACTCTGACCTTCTCCCTTCTCATGCTCTCTCTCACTCTCTCTCTCTTTCCTAATAAATAAATAAATAAATAAAATCTTTAAAAAAAAAAAAAAAGGTAGGTAAGAAAATTGAAGTGGAAAGAGGTTAAACAGACACAAAACCTGACACAAAACTTGGAAGAGATAGGTTTTGAATATAGGTCTGACTCCAAGCCCAATGGCCTGGGCATTTTGATATATACCAAGTCAGAACTTATTCTTCAACATGATTTTTTTTCTTAAGATTTTATTTATTTTTCAGAGAGAGAGAGGGAGAGAGAGAGAGCACAAGCAGGGGGAGCTGCAGGCAGAGGTAGAGGAAGAAGCAGGATCCTCACTGAGCTAGGAGCCTGATGTGGGACTCAATCCCAGGACACAGGGACCGTGACCTGAGCTGAAGGCAGACGCTTAACTGACTGCGCCACCGAGGCGCCCCTCAACATGATTTTTAAGGGCTCTGTGGTATTCCAGCATATACTTGACTATAACCTACCAAAGCAGCTCTCTATTGCAGAACATTTAAATTATTTCCATTAAGAATATTTTAAGGACCCCTGAAACAAATAATATATGTTAATAAAAAAATACCAGTGATAATACAAAAAAAAAGAATATTTTAAGGAATTCCATGATGAAGATCCTTGGACATAAATCTTTACATACATTGCTTGATCTTTTCTTTAGAAAAAATTCTAGAGAGCAGCATTTCCAGGTCATATTTTAAAGGCTTTTAACCACCTTCTACAGCATATGAAGTCCTTGCTTCCTAGTACTTAATATTATCATTATTTAAGTCATTGCCAGTCTGGGAGGTATAAAAAGATAACTTATTTTTATTTGTATTTTCATGTTTATTAGTGAGGATAAACATTTCTTTTTTTCATTTATATTATTCTTTGGTGAATTGCCTTTTATTCTTTTTATCTAAAAGGTTGTATGTCTTTTTCCTTCTGCTTTGCAAGACTGGTTTTCAAATTAAAGATAATAAGCCTTTGTCTTTCTATCATATTGCCAATATTTTACCTGTTTGTGGTTTGCCTTTCATTTTAAAAAATCAAAGATAAGTTTTAAAATTTATATAGACAAATCTATGCATCTTTTATGATTTTTAAAAAGATTTTAAAATTATTTTTAAATAATCTCTATACCCAACATGGGGCTCTAACATAACTCTGAGATCAAGAGTTACATGCTCTACCTACTGAGTCAGCCACGTGTCCCCTTTTATGATTTTTGCTTTAGGTACTCTCCTTTAAAAAATCTTTATGACTCACAACTATATAAACACTCTCTATATGCTCCAGTTATTTTAAGGTATTTTAAAAAATAACTCATCAGGGTGCCTGGGTGGCAAAGTCAGTTAAGCTTCTGACTCTTGGTTTTGGTTCAGGCTATGACATCAAGCCCCACACTGGGTTACACACTCAGTGCAGAGTCTGCTCAAGACTTTCACTCCCTCTCCTTGGGTCCCTCTCCCCTAAAATCAATCAATCAATCAATCTTTAAAGATTTTATTTATTTATTTATTTATTAGGAAAGAGAGAGAGAGCATGAGAAGGGAGAAGGTCAGAGGGAGAAGCAGACTCCCTGTGGAGCTGGGAGCCAATCCCAGGACTCCGGGATCATGACCTGAGCCAAAGGCAGTTGCTTAACCAACTGAGCCACCCAGGCACCCCTCAATCAATCTTTAAAAAAAACCTCATCTATTTGGAGTTTTACCTTCATAATTGACATGTAGTGGGAACTCAAGCTTAATTCTTCCAAACAGAAGCCAAGTATCCCAGTACTGTTTGCTAGCATATTTTCCTCCTCTGATTTTTTTAATTGAGATATTATTGACATATAACATCATATTAATTTCAAGTATCAACATAATGGTTTCGTATTTGCATATTGTGAAACGATCACTGCAATAAGTCTAGTTAACATCTGTCACCATAGTTACAAACTATTTTTTTTTTTTGATGAGAACTTTTAGATTTTCTCTCTTAGCAACTTTCAAATATGCAATACAGTATTATCAACTATAGTTACCATGCTGTACATTACATATCCATGACTTATTTATTTTATAACTGGAATTTTATACCTTTTGACCCTGTTCACCTATTTTACCCTTTTATTTTATTTTTAAAGATTTTATTCATTTATTTATTTGACAGAGAGAGAGAGATCACAAGTAGGCAGAGAGGCAGGCAGAGAGAGGGGGAAGCAGGCTCCCTGCTGAGTAGAGAGCCCAACGCCGGGCTCCATCCCAGGACCCTAAGATCATGACCTGAGCTGAAGGTAGAGGCTTAATGGACTGAGCCACCCAGGCGCCCCTCACCCTCTGGTTTTAAATGCTACTTTTATCATATACTAAATACTTGTATATATTTGGGTCTGTTGGAAAGTTTTAAATTTTATTTTACTGATATATGCCATATCTCCATGTTTTAATTACTCTGCCTAGGTTTTAATACTTAAAATACCCCTCATATTTTCCCCCCCAAAATTCATTGACTCGCCTCTTCTGAAATCTCTTTTGGATTTTAATGGGAACTGCATTACATTTATAAATTAGTTTGAGAAGAAGTGACATCTTTATAATATTGCATTTGCTTATCTATGGATGTGACATGTCTCTCACGTATTTATCTTTTTTCAAATATTACATGTTTGTGGGGCGCCTGGGTGGCTCAGTGGGTTAAAGGCTCTGCCTTCAGCTCAGGTCATGGTCCTGGGATCGAGGACCGCATTGGGCTTTCTGCTCAGCAGGGAGCCTCTCTCTGCCTTCCTCTTCCCTCTCTCTCTGCCTGCCTCTCTGCCTACTTGTGATCTCTCTCTGTCAAATAAATAAATAAAAACTGAAAAAATAATTACATGTTTTAGTCTTCGTTTTCAGGATCATTTCGGAAATATTTCTTCCTTTTTCCATCTTTATTGAGGTAGAGTTGACAATTTAAAATCATATATATTTAAGATGTGTGGCTTGATGATTTGATACATGTATCCACTGTGAGATGATCACCTCAATGAAGTAATGAACATACATATCACTTCACATAGTTAACCTTTTCTTTTTTCTTTTCTTTTTGTGATGAGAACATTTATGTTTTACCACCCTCTTAGCAAATTTCAAGTATACAATACAGTGTTTTTAAAAAATATTTTATTCATTTATTTGAGAGAGAGAAAGTTCGAGCACAAGCAGGGCAAGTAACAGAGGCAGAGGGAGAAGCAGACTCCCCCCCATGAGCAAGGAGCCTGATGCTGGACTTAGTTCCAGGACCCTGGGATCATGACCCGAGCCCAAGGCAGATGCTTAACCGACAGAGCCACCCAGGTGCCCTATGATACAATATTTTTAACTATAGTTACATTGTTGTATGTATATTTATCTTCTTTTACGTACCTTGGTAAAATTTTGCTCTTTCCTTCAAGTAGATCTTAAATACATTTTGTTTATTCCTGGGTGAAACATATACATTTTCATACACACATATACACATATATGCATTTTTATATACTTACACAGAATTGCTATAATTGCTACTTCAATGGGATTATTTTCGTCTCATTTTACTTTCAGATGGATTATTGATAGTGAATATTCATTTAGCCATCCAGCAAAGACTTATTGTTTACTGCGTGCTAGTCATTATGTTGGATTCCAGGACAATGCTGTGTACCAAACAGACACTGTATATAGTATTAATAAATTCTAGAATATTGATCATCCTTGCATTTCTGGGCCAAGCCCTGCTTGGTAATGGAATAAAATTAATATATTATACTGATGGGTTAGATTTAGTAGTATTCCATTTAGGATATAAGTTTATTAATTCCATATAAATAACTTAAGTGAAACTAGTCTGGTTTAGCCTGTGGGGTGTGTGTGTGTGTGTGTGTGTGTGTGTGTGTGTGTTTATGTTAGCTTTGTAAAATAAATTGGAAACCTCCCCATTATTTCTATAGTGTATATAACATTGGAATTAAGTGTCTCATTCTTATTCCTTGACAATCACATTAAATCATTAGGTTCAAGCGGGAAGACTAAAACTGGGGAAAGGCCCCAGGTTTCCTGAGTCTCAGACCTTTGAAGAATTTATGGAAACAAGACAGAATGAAGATTTATACAGCAACAAGTCAGATGGCAAGAAATGCATTTCATGTTTTGGTCCTGCCCCTTCTCTGGGAAACAGTCGACTTGTATGTGTACTTCTTGGAAGGACTGGCTTTTTTTCCAGGGAGGACACCAAGTATGCCCGCATTCTGGAGCTTTCCAATACTCTCGGTTGGTTCCAGACTGGACTGAGGACTGGAGACGGGAGTGACCAACTGGCTTGGTGTGAAGTGAATAGAAAACGTCAGTGATGGCAAGGAGCGTGCAGAAAGCAGCACCAATGCTGTTCCTTTCTTGTAGAGCCTCCCCATAGAAACTAAAGCACAGGGGCACCTGGGTGGCTCAGTGGGTTAAAGCCTCTGCCTTTGGCCCAAGTCATGATCTCAGGGTCCTGGAATCGAGCCGTGCATCGGGCTCTCTGCTCAGCGGGGAGCCTGCTTCCCCCTCTCTCTCTGCCTGCTTGTGATCTCTCTCGCTGTCAAATAAATAAAATTAAAAAAAAAAAGAAAGAAAGAAACTAAAGCACAGACGTTAGACACGAATAAAAGTCCAGTATCTCCCACTTCTTGTCTTTATCCTCTGCATCTTTCTGAATTTGTACAACTGTAGCTAAGTCTATCAGGCCAGTTCTATACCTGCTGCAGAGTCCAATGTCAGAGCTAACTTGTGAGCCAGAAGCCCGGATTCTGTGATACAAGAAAATCTCTCCCATAATATTTGTATTGCTATTCCTGAGTGTGTCTTCCAATTTTAAAATTTAAACACCACTCCCCTTGCCTTCCCTGACAAAGAATTTTTTAAGTGCATGGGGTTCCTAAATCTTTTCCTGATAACTCCTGTATTATTTTTTTCTACTGCCATATAACAAATTCACACAACTTAGAAGCTTAAAACAATACACATCTTACAGTTTTGTAGTCCTCAGTCTGGTGGTACTTCCCTTCAGATTTCAAAATGCCCAAATTGAGCTATCTCAGGGGGCTTTCATCCTTATTGGAGGCTCTGGGTAAGAATCCTCTAACTAGTTCACTCTGACGGTCAAATTCACTTCCTTGTGGTTGGAGGGCTGAGGTCCCGTTTCCTTTCTGGCTGTCAGCTTAGAGGCCCGGAGGCCCTCTCAGCTCCTTAAGGTTTCCTGGATTCCTTCTCACATCGCTTCTACATCTTCCAAGCCAGCAATGGTGCCCTGGGTCCACCCCATGCTTCACATCTACCTGACTTCTGCTTCTGCCTCATCTCTCCTACTTCCTGCTGGACAAAGTTCTCTGCTTTTAAAGGCTCACACAGATCGTCCAGAATCATGTCCTTGTTTTAAAGTCAGTAACCTTAATCACATCTGCAAGGTCCCTTTCACCATGTTATATAATATGCTCCCAGTTTTCAGGGATTAGGGCATGCGCATCTGTGAGACTGTTATGCTTATCAAAGCTTTCATTTCTTTATTTTCTATACAGGATATTTTAGGATCGTCTTTTCCCCTGAAAAGGAAGACAGTTCCATCCTTTGGGAAAAAATAAACTGCCAGTCATCATCATGCCCAAAACTCACACAGACATCATGCTTTCAGTTTATGACCAAAAAGTTATTTGATTCTCAGATCAAACTCAGTAAAATTCATTTGGTGGAATTAAAGATTTGAGACAGCCAAATATTGACACACCATTAGGTGGCACTTGATTAGAAAGCTTGCTTCTGCCTGAACTTTCCCAAGGCAGCAGTCTGACAAGATGGAAAGAAAATTCTGATGTAAATCAAGCAGAGCAGGGGATGGCATCCTTAGTCATTACCTGAAAATCACTAAAGACAAAAACTATCCAAGACTTGAAAGTAATTTGTACATTCAAGCTAACTTTAGAGAGCTTAATTATTACTTAGGAAATGTAAACGGGTTATTTAAAATCTTTTACACATGATAATTTTTATAAATCCTGGGGTCAAAAAAATTACCTTTAATAATTTTTATTGGCTGCAAAACTTGTCTTATGTTAATAATGAGCAAATTTCCATGGAGTGCTTATTATATGCAGGGGAGGCATATAATGAGCACTATGATGCCCTACTTACTCTAGCCCATATTTTGCACCAGGCTGTGTTTCTCTGAAATGGTACTGTACAACAAAAATATAATTCCAGCCATATATGTAATTTTTAGGAGCTCTTTTTGAAATATATTTTACATGTCATTAATATATGCCATTTATATATGAGATATGCAAGACATAGAGAGTAAGCTATATATTGAAGGTTTTTTTGTTTTTGTTTTTGTTTTTGCACAGGACTATCCACTTATTTCAGCACCATTTGTTGAAAAACTATCCTTTCTCCACCAAATTACTTTTGGATTTTAACAAAAATGAGTTGCCAGAGAATTAAAATTTCAGAAAGACATCCATACGGTTATATCCATTTGTTTTTTCACAAGAGTGCCAAGACAATTTACTCAGGAGAAAATGGACTTTTCAATAAATAGTACTGAAGTAACTGGATGCTTATATGCAAAAAAAGAAGTTGGACCCCTACCTCACTACCATACAAAAAAATTAACTCAAATAACTCATAGACCTAAATATAAGAGGTTAAACTATAAAACACTTAGAAGAAAATTAAGAAGTAAATATTTATGACCTTGGGTGAGACAATGGTTTCTTAGATATGACACCAAAAGCACAAGTGACAAATGAAAAAAAATAAACTAGACTTATCAAAATTAGAACATTTTGTGCTACAAATAATACCACAAAGGAAGTGAACAGACAATCTAAAGAAGGGGAGAAAATATTTGAGAATCATATATCTGTAAAGGAATTCCATTCAGAATACATAAAAAAAATACTTACAACTTAACAGTAACAAGACAAATAACACAATAAAAAAATGAACTATAGGGGCACCTACTTGTCTCAGTTGGAAGAGCATGTGGCTCTTGATCCTGGGCTTGTGAGCCCGATGTTGGCTGTAGAAATTACATAAATAAGTAAACCTAAGAAAAGTGAATTAAAGATTTGAAAAAACATTAATCCAAAGAAGATGAAAGCTGAAAGCACACAGAAAGAAGTTCAACATCATTAGTCATTAGGGAAACACAAACCAAAACCATAATGAGATACCACTTGACACCTACTAGAATGGCTATAAAAACAACAACAACAACCAGAAAATAAAAAATGTAGTTGAGGATGTGGAGAGATTAGAAATCTCGTACATTGCTGGGAGGAACGAAAAGTGGTTAAGCTACTATGGAAAAGAGTTCGGTGGTTTCGCAAAAAGTTAAAAATACAATTACCAGATAACCCTGCAATTCCACTCCTAAATATATACCCAAAAGATTGAAAACAGGGACTTAAACTGATACTTGTATGATAATAATCACTGTAGCCTTTTCCACAACAGCCAAAAGGTGGAAACAATTCAAATGTCCATCAAGAGATGAATGGCTAAACAAAATGTGGTATATAAACACTGCGGAATAGTATTCAGCCATAAAAAGGAATGACATTCTGATACAGGCTACATGTACCATGGATAAACATTGAAAACGTTATGCTAAGTGAAAGAAGCCAGATATGAAAAGACAAATAATGCATGATTCCACTTATATGAAATACCTAGAAATTAATAGCAATATAAAGATGAGAGGTGTCTAGGGATGGAGTTTTATCGCTTAATGGGTATAGAATTTCTATTTGGAGTGATGGAATATTTTGGAAATAGATAATAGTGACGGTCGCACAACATTATGAACGTAATTAGAGCCAGTAAGTTGTATGCTTAAAATGGCATCCTTCATGTTATATGTATTTTACCACCACACACACAACACATAATGAGTACCATTTCATATTCACAAGAATGGATTTAATCAAACAGATAAGGAATAACAAGTGTTGGCAAGGATGGGGAGAAATTGGACCCTTAATACACTTCTGGTGGGAATGTAAACTGTGGCTCTTTTGGAAAGTAGTTTTTCAGTTCCTTGAAAAGTAAAACACAGAGTTCACGTATGATTCAACAACTCCACTCCTATCCAAGAGAAATGAAAACATGTCCACATAAAAATTTGTACACAGATGCCCATAGCAGCATTACTCATAGTAGCCAAAAAGTGGGAACAACCTCAGTGTCTGTCAACTGGTGAATGAATAAATAAAATGTGCTATATCTTTATGACACAATATTATTTGGCAACTGGAAGGAGTGGAGGGCTGGGGCATTCCACAATATAGATGAACCTTGAAAACATTATGCTAAGTAAAGAAGCTAGTCATGGAAAACCAAGGCGTGTATAATTCTCTTTATACCAAATGTCCAGGATAAGCAAGTCTGGAGAGAAAGAAAGTAGATTAGGGTTGCTTAGGTTGGAAGGGAGAGGTAGTAGGGGAAATGGGGAGTGGCTGCTAATTAATTGCAGGGTTTCTCCCTGAGTGGACAAAAATGACCTGTAGATCGCAGTGATTATCGCACAACCCTGTGAACTTGCTAAACTACATTGAATTGTACCCATTTGAATGCGTAAGTAGCATCGTTTGTAACTTATGTCTTATCAAGCTGTTAAGGAATCATGTGCCATTTATATGTGTCATTTGTATTTCTGAACCCCATTCTGTTCCATTTGTCTCTCTTGAAGCAAAACTCACACTGTTTTAATTACTGTGGCTTTATAATATATCTGGAATCAGGTAATGTAAATCCCCTAACTTTGTTCTTCTTTTTCAAAGTTGTTTTGGCTATTATAGGCCCTGTGACTTTCATACAGATTTTAGAATCAGTTTTCACAAAAGAAGCCAGCAGAAATTTGGATTGTGATTGCATAGCATCCATAGATCAATTTGGGCACAGGTGGTTTCTTCACATTGCTGAGTCTTCTGACCTATGAAGGTAAATTTTTTTTTAAGAAGGTAAATCTTTTGGGGCGCCTGGGTGGCTCAGTGGGTTAAGCCTCTGCCTTCAGCTCAGGTCATGATCTCAGGGTCCTGAGATTGAGCCCTGCATCGGGCTCTCTGCTCAGCGGGGAACCTGCTTCCCCCTCTCTCTCTGCCTGCCTCTCTGCCTGCTTGTGATCTCTCCCTCTGCCAAATAAATAAATAAATAAAAATCTTTAAAAAAAAAGTAAATCTTTTTATTTATTTAGACTTTCTTTAATTTGTCTTGGTAGAATTTCTTAGTTTCCAGTGTAGAGGACTTTCACATATTTTATCAGATTTATTCCTAAGTATTTCATATTTTTAAAAATAACTTTTTGATGATTTTTAAAAGATTTTACCCATTTATTTGACAGAGAGAATGAGAGAAAGAGAGAGAGAGAGAACACAAGAGAACACAGAGGGAGAAGGAGAAGCAGACTCTCCACTGAGCAGGGACCCTGACATGGGGCTCACTCCCCGGACCCTGATATTATGACCTAAACCAAAAAACCAGGAGTTGCTTAACTGACCTCGTGAGCCACCCAAGAGCCCTGAGGAAGTTCCTTTCTATTCTTAGTTTACTGAGAGTTTTTTAAAATCAGGAATGGATACTGCATTTTATCAAATGTTTTTTCTATATCTATTTAGATGATCGTATTTTTTTTCGTAGTTTGTTAATATGGCGAATTACATTGATTGATTTTGAATGTTAAACCAAATTTTGTATTCCTGTGATAAAACTTACTTGGTCATAATATACTAATCTTTTAAAATATTGTTGGATTCAATTTGCTGAAAAATTTTTTTTGAATTTTTTAAATCAATGTTCATGAGGGATACTGCTTTGTTATTTGTTTCCAATGTTATTATCTGGTTTTGGCAGTGGCCTCACAGAATGAGTTGGGAAGAATTCTGCTGTCTTCATTTTTTTTCAAAGAGTATATGCAGAATTGTATTCTTTCTCTTTACAGGTTTGATAGAATTCATGAGGGAAGCCATATAGGCCTGGGGTTTTCTTTGTGTGAAGGCTTTTTAGATTACAAATTCAACTTTTTTAACATATAGATGGCAATTCATGTTATGTTTTTATTTGTTTCAAAGTAATTTCTATTGAGGTATCATTCACGTATCATAAAATTCACCTTTTAAAGTGTAAAATTCAGTGATTTAAAAAATATATATATTCAGTTTGTGCAACCACTCCTGTTTTCTAATTCCAGAATATTATCATCACCCCAAGAAGAAATTCTCTGGCTTTATGATTCAGATTATTACCAATTTGATTTCATAGTAGTATCCAAAACCTTTGCTCCTATGTAGCTTTGTCCTCCCTTCTTTATTTTTGTATTCTATGTTGTTATTCTCACAAATTATATCTTTATATATTGCATGCCTATATATATACATATATAATTATTATTGTTTTATGTAGTTATCTTTTTTTTTTTTGAAGTGAAAACAGAGTTTATTGTATAGTGTAACGGATAGAGTATAGCAGACACAGTGTCTGGGAGATTTGGAAAGGAGAAGACAGTGAGTCTAGTCTCTCTGTCACATGGGGTTAGGGGTTTTTATTGAAAAGGGGTCCAGCATCCATGTTCCTTTAGGAATTCAGGGTAGAGTATGGTCCAATCAAAGATAATTGTCCCGTGGAGTTGTGATTTCATAAACCACTGATATTGATAAATCACTGGTATTGATGCCAGCATTGTCCCAGGTTTGCTTGAAGCTAACATTCTGGAACATGTTTGGGATCTGGTTCTTAGACGTCATCAAGTGTATAGGGGTTTATTGGTCCTTTGGAGGAGCAACCTGAGATCTTCCACATGTTCACTGGTATAGGCAGATGTTTCTTCCATGGGATCCTGGGGTGCCTGGCTGGCTCAGTCGGCAGAATGACTCCCGACCTCTGGGTTGTGAGTTCAAGCCCATGTTGGGTGCAGACATTACTCAAAAATAAAATCTGCTGGCTGTTAGTCAGAAATCCCAAGGATTTCTCAGCTGCAGCAGTGTCTAAGACAAGCAACATCCAGCAAGTTAAAGCATCTTGCCAACCTTGCCAACTGTCAGGAAGGAAGACCTTCCTCTACCCTGTGGTCCTTCTACCTGGATTTAGAATCAAATTGATATAAGACAGATTAACAGGAGAAAATCAAATTTAATAGGAGTACCTACAAAGAATCCACACAGACTTGAAATTCCCTATGCAGTGATCTTTTAAATCAGATTGGATGGGTTACAATAAAAATACATTATTTAAAAAAATACTTACCCATGTAGTTACCCCATGTTATTTCTTTGTGTGGATTCAAGCTACTGGCTAGTGTCCTTTCATTTCAGCCTAAAGGACACAGTATATCTTTCAGGGCAGGTCAGCCAGCAATGAACACCCTAAACTTTTGTTTATCCACGAATATCTCTTTTTTTTAAATATTTTATTTATTTCTTAGAGAGTGAGAGAGAGCATGAGAAGGGAGAAGGTCAGAGTGAGAAGCAGACTCCCTGTGGAGCTGGGAGCCCGATGTGGGACTCGATCCTGGGATGCCGGGATCATGACCTGAGTCGAAGGCAGTCGCCCAACCAACTGAGCCACCCAGGCGCCCTATCCACGAATATCTTAATTTCACTTCAGTTCTGAAGGTGAAAGGATATTTTGAAGGATATTTTTGTGGGATTCTTGGCTGTTTTTTTTTTTTTTTTCCTGTAAGCACTTTGAATGCTTCCACAGCTTTTTAAATTTTTAATATTTATTTTTTTAGAGCAATTTTAGGTTCACAGCAAAATCGAATAGAAAGTACAGGGAATTACCATATAGCCCCTGTCTCCCCTCCATGCCCAGCCTCCCCCACTATGAATATTCCACACAAGAGTGGTACATATTTACAATGGATGAACCTACATCGATGCACCATTATCATCCAAGACCATATTTTACATTAGGGCTCACTCTTGGTGTGGTACCTTCTGCGAATTTGAACAAGTGTATAATGACATGTATCCATTATTATAGTATCATATAAAATAATTTCGCTGCCCTAACTATGCTCTGTACTCTGCTTATTCATCCCACCCCCTTCAACCTTTGGCAACCACTGATATTTTATTTTTATTTTTAAGTAAGCCCTACACCCAATGTGGGGCTTGAACTCATGACCCTGAGATAGAGAGTTGCATGCTCTTCTGACTGAGTCAGCCAGGCATCCCTGGCAATCACGGATCTTTTTATTGTTGCCATAGTTTTGCCTTTTCCAAAATGTCATATAATTGGAATATAGTTTGTAGCCTTTTCAGATTGGCTTCTTTCACTTAGTGATATACATTTAAGTTTCTTGCATATCTTCTCATGGCTTGCTGGTTTCTTCCTTTTTAGCACTGAATATTATTCAATTGTCTAGATGTACCACAGTTTAGTCATTCGTCTATTGAAGGACATCTTGATTGCTTCTGAGTTTTGGCAATTGTGAATAAAGCTGCTATAAACACCTGTGTGTAGGCTTTAGTGTGGACGTAAGTTTTCAGTTTTTTTGGGTGGATACCAAGGTGTGTGATTGCTGGATTGATATGGTAAGAGTATGTTTAGTTTAGTTTTTTTTTTTTTTTAATATTTTACTTATTCATTTGTTAGAGAGAGAGAGAGCACAAGCAGGCAGACTGGCAGGCAGAGGCAGAGGGGGAAGCAGGCTCCCCGCTGAGCAAGGATCCCGATGTGGGACTAGATCCCAGGACCCTGGGATCATGACCTGAGCTGAAGGCAGTCGCTTAACCAACTGAGCCACCCAGGCGCCCCTGTTTAGCTTGTTTTTTTAAAATATTTTATTTGACACAGAGAGAGAGCTAGAGAGAGCGCACTAGCAGGGAAGTGGCAGGTAGAGAGGAGGGAGAAGCAGGCTCCCTGCTAACCTGGGAACCCAATGTGGGGCTCGATCCCAGGACCCTGGGATCATGACCTGAGCCAAAGGCAGACACTTAACCGACTGAGCCGCCCAGGCGCCCCAAGTACGTTTAGTTTTGTAACAAACAGCCGAATTATCTTCAAAAGTGGCTGCACTATTTTGTATTCCCACCAGCAATGAATGAGAGTTCCTGTTGCTCCACATCCTCAATAGCATTTTGTGTTGTTAATGTTCTGGGTTTTGGCCTTTTTAATAAGTGTGAAGTTGCTTTAATTTGCAATTCCCTCATGACATGTGATGTTGAACATCTTTTCATATAGTTAATTTTCATTTGCGTAACTTGTTTGGTGAGATATCTGTTCAGGTCTTTGGCCCATTTTTAATCAAATTGTTTTCTTATTGTTGAATTTTAAGAGTTCTTTGTATATTTTTGGGTAACAATCCTTTATCAGATATGTTTTTTGCAAATATTTCCTCCCAGTCTGTGGCTTGTGTTCTTACATTCTTGACCCATCATCTTTTGACTTTCCTGATTTCTGATGAGAAATCAGTTATTATTCTTATTGAGGATTCCTGCAATATGAGAATCTCTTCTTTTTTGCTGCTTTCAGGATTTTTTTTTCTCTCTGTCTTTTGACAGTTTGACTTAATATGTTTGATTGTCAGTCTCTTTGAGTTTATCCTACTTGGAGTTTTTTTTTATCTTAATGGATGTATAGATTTATGTTTGCCATCAAATTTGAGGAGATTTCAGCCATTATTTCTTCACATAGTCTTTCTCTTTTCACCCCTTCTGGGATTCCTATTATGCATGTGGTGGTATGCTTGATGGTGTACCATGGGTCTTCATTTGTCTTCTTATTCTTTCTGCTCCTCAGATTAGATAATCTCAATTATCTAACTGAGATTAGATCAATTATCTACCTTCAAGGCCTCTGATTCTTTCTTCTGCCTACTCAAATCTGTTGTTGAATCTCTAATGAATTTTTCATTTGAGTTATTATAATTTTCAACTTCAGGGTATCAATTTTTAAAAAAGATTTTATGTTTAAATAATCTCTACACCCAACATAGGGCTCAAACTCACAATCCCAAAATCAAGGGTGATATGCGCTATTGGCTGAGCCAGCCAGGTGCACCTATTTGATTCCTTTTTATATTTTCTAGCTCCTTATTGATATTCTGTTTTTGGCAAGACATGATGTTTTCCTTTAGATATGTTTTCTTTTTCTTTTCTTTTTTTTTTAAAAGATTTTATTTATTTATTTGACAGAGAGAAAGAGATCACAAGTAGGCAGAGAGGCAGGCAGAGAGAGAGGAGGAAGCAGGCTCCCCGTTGAGCAGAGAGCCCGATGTGAAGCTCGATCCCAGGATCCTGAGACCATGACCTGAGCTGAAGGCAGAGGTTTAACCCACGGAGCCACCCAGGTGCCCCTAGATGTGTTTTCTTTTAGCTATTTAAATATAATTAAACTGGCTGATTTAAAGTCTTTCTCCAGTAAGTCCGATGTCTGGGCTTCCTCAGAGAGTTTTATTTTGGTTGCTTGGCATACTTTCTTCTTTCTTATATTCCTCTGAGTGTGGGAGATGGGACTAAGTCTAGGTAAAATGCCATGAAGCTCACCATTCTCAAGATGTAGCCATTTAAAACTTTGAATATAGTTGATGGATGCAGCCATTTTTCTTAAAAAAAGTGCTCCTCAAGTTCCTTCGAGTTTTCTATTACTGTCCAGATCTGACAAAGTTGATTCTCACAGTGTTTGCTAGTTTTTAGTTGCTCTTATAGAGAAGTGGACTTTTGGCATTCCTTACTTGGTTCTTTTCACTGACGCTTCTCTTCTAAATCTTTAAAATCTGGCTTATGCTATACTTGCAGCCCTACTCTTCCAATTAGCCACATTTCGAGTACTCAATAGTCACATGGGGTTAGTAGCTACCATACTGGATAGTTTAGGCCTATAAGAGTATATTCATCATAGTTATTTAAAAAATATAAATGAGAAACAAGGTCGCTAATCTAATTGCTTTCTTGTACCTGGGACAGAACTGATTTCATGGCAAGGTAAGTATTCTATGACCCATAGGTAGCAAATTAATAATAACCACCACCTCTTAAGTACTTTACTTAGAACCAGATAACATTTGAAGACTTTACATGTATTAATGTTTTTTAAATTTTTAAAATATTTTTACGACAAGCTAATGGGGTAGGTATTACTATGCTTTAAAGAAGCAGAAAACAAAACATGAATAAGTTAAACAACTTACCCAATGTCTCACTGCTAAAAGTGGCAGAGTCAGGATTCAAACCTTGAAAGCCTGGTTTAAGCCCATGCTGTTAACCACCACTCTTTGCTACTTAGCAGACCTTAAAGAAGGAATTCAGAGAAAATTATTTTGACCAAAGGAGAACGGGGTGGGGAAGAAACACTCCTATGCAGAATATTAGAAACTAAAGTCCAAAACACACTTGCAAGAAAAAAACCCTCACATTTTTATTGAGTGCTATATACCTGTACCTAGCACGTTACTTGACTTTTAATAAGCAATGAATGTTTGTTGAATGAATGAATGACTCCTGCATATTTATACATTGTGCTAGTTCTTTAAAAATGTCTCACAGGAAGTCATTTTAAAGAGTAGAAACTGAAGCTCAGCCTGGTGTAATAATTTTCCGCCTTAGTTGCTAGAGGGTGCAGGAATTAGACTAGAGCCTGGTTCTCAAATTCTAGCTCCACTATAGCTTTTTCTGGCATGAGAAAGGATCAAGTCACAAACGATAAAAGCTTGCACCATATCACACAATCATGCTTCATATATGTGCATGTAGGTTATGTGGTTGGGATGGGGAGAGAAGGTGGTCCAGCTATGGCACCCTGGCTACCCTTTTCTCTAAGAATGAAGATAAATAGGAAAGAAAAGAAGGTTCTAGTGTGGAGAATGTGATCAGAAATATAGGCAGAAGATAGAAACAATTATCACTGTCCTGGCAGCTAAAATCCCCGGTGATTTTGCCATCCCCAAGTCTTTAACTCACCACAGGGATCTACAGAAATGGGAGAGGGCTTCACTGAGCAAACATTTATTCAGCATTCACTATGTGGCAGTGGATAGCCCTACCTTAGAAGAAGGGATATGCATCAGTAAATAATTATATACTATGATTTATAAGCTACAGTAAGGTACATATAAGGAAATATGCAATGTACTTGAAGAGAAAAAGGACAGAGCAGCAACTAACCTGGGAGGTTTAGAGAAAACCCTATTTAAAGGCCCTGACTTTTGGAATGGATTTACAATTGAGTTGTAAAAGGAAAACTGTAATCCAGATAGAGGCATAAGCATAGTTATATGTCTGGGTTGGAGTAAGAGTTACAAAGAGGGATGGCATTAGAAAGGCTGTTTAAGTGGTTAACTGGTGGATGGTCAAAGAGTTTAAACAGGCTTCTTGACACTGAAGAGAGGAGAGGGTTTTAAACAGATGAGGTAAACAACTGAAACACTTAGAACCCTTCCGGACCCATGCAAGCATTCTGTTTTTCACTTTCAGTACAACATTCAAATATCACACGATATATCCAACTTTATTATAAAATAGGCTTTGTGTTAGATGATTTTGCCCAACCGTAGGCTAAAGTAGGTGTTCTCAGTACACTGAAGGTAGGCTAGGTTAAGCTATGATGTTCAGTAGGTTAGGTGTATTACATGCATTTTTGACTTACAATATTTTCAACTTATGATGAGTTTATTGGGATGCAATCCCATTGTAAGTTGAGGAAGATCTGTGTATGATTTTGTATTATGTACTGTTTTATCTTCATGAGATGCTGCTATTGATCAAGTTTCATACCTTTTCCTAAATACTTTATATTTTCCGAACGTTAGGAAAAATTTCAACCATATGGAAATGCAAAGCAAACATCCATTTACTACCTAGATTCCACAATTAATATTTTGATGTATTTGCTATAGATCTACTCATCTCTCTTTCCATTCACCTTATTTTTTTGATGCACTTCACTGTAAGTTGAAGACATCAGGGCACTTCATCTCTGTTGATGCATATATCATTAACTAGAGTTCATTATTTGCTTAGGGTTCTTTGTGTGTGTGATGAAATAATCATGGAACTTACGTACATTCTCTGAGTTTTGACAAATGCATACACCAGTGTGTCTATTATGACATGAAACATCACTGTCAGCTTAGAAAGTCCCCTCATTTCCCTTCCCAGTTTCCACTTCTCCTCTCTCCCACAAAGCCAATTCTTGGTCTGATTTTTTCACTATAGGTTGGTTTTGCCTGTTCTTAGAACTTTATATGGAATCTTACAGTCTGTGCTGTTTCATGTCTGGCTTCTTTCACTCAGTAAAATGTTGAGATTGATTCATGTTGTTTCATCAGTAGTTAACTTCTTTCGTTTGCTGAGTATTATTCCATTGTTTGAATATACCAGTTTTTATCTGTTCTCCTGCTGTTGGACAACTACCCTGTTTCCAGTTTCTGGCAACAATGAATAAAACTGCTATAAATAGTCTAATACAAGTCTTTTTGTGGACATATGCTTTCATTTCTCTTGGGTAAATACCAGAGTGAAATGGCTGGCTGAAAGAATAGGTGTGTTTAATTTTATAAGAAACTTCCAGGACTTTTTCCAAAATGGTTGTTCCATTTTACACTTCCACTACTGATGTTGCTTCATATCCTCTCTAACATTTGGTGTTGTCATTTAAATTTTAGTCGTTCTAGTACAGAGCTAACTCAATGAAATTTTAATGTTCATTTCTTTACGACTAATGACGCTGAATACCTTACCACGTGCTTATGGGTCATTCATATATTTTCTTTTGTAAGGAGGTCATCTGTCTTTTCATTGTTGAGTTGCAGGAGTTTTTAATCTACTCTAAGTTCTTTGTCAAAATATATGTATCGTGTATATTTTATCCTGGCCTGTGGCTTGTTTATTCATATTCTTAATGGTATCTTGATGACTAAAAAATTAATTTTTTGGAGTTCAGTTTACCAATATTTTTTCGTTCTTGCTTAGTGCTTTCAAAGCCCTCTCCAAGAAACTTTTGCCTACCTCCAAGCTGTGAAAATATTCTCATATGTCTTCTTCTAAAGCATAATAGTTTTGGCTTTTATGTTATGGCCATGAGCTATCTCTAACTTATATGTATGGTATGAGGTAAGGTTTATTTTTTCTCATATAGATACCAAATTGTTGCAGCATTCATTGAAAAGACTTCCCTTTCCCCATTCGGTTGCTTTGGTACCTTTGTAAAATATCAAACTACTTTGTATTTAAGTTTATTTAACCATTTATAAAATGCTTTACATATATATTCTCTTAACATTCTCTCACAGGGGGTGGATATGTTTTCCTTATTTTACAGTTGATAAAACTAAGGCTCAGAGTAGCTCAAGAACTTGTCCGAGGAGATACAAAGCTGGGGACCAGAACATAGAACTACTACTGAATCATTTACATTTTAAACCTATTTTATCTAATGGAAATATTACCAAATGGACAATTTTTCTGAAGGTGTTGTAGTTAACAGAAATGAATAAATGCGTATTTTTATATTTCAACATTGGTGGTAGTTTTAGACTGCCAGCCAAACGTGCCTCCTGTAGGCTTATGTATGTCTAAAACAATTTTTACATTATGGATCTTTGTTTTAAAAGGGTAAAAAATTATAATGCTTGCTTTGCAAAATTTGGTAAGAATAACAGCTTTTAGCCAAAGTTGGTTGGACTTTAGTTAAGATAAAGAATGTATTTCCCTCACTCTGATCTAAAAAAAAAAAAGTCTTACTCTTTGATTTTTTTTTAGAAAAATAAAGCAGTATTTAAAGGTACATATCATGTAGTCTAGTCTAGTGGTACCTGATCAATAGTTTTGAGGTAAGAAAGTTTCTCATCAGAAAGAGTAGAAAGGCTTACCAGTGTCCCTCCTACTTAAGACATACTGTAGTAGTTTTAATATGATAAAGATACCCTAGTGCTCAAACTAATTGTTCTTGAGAGACAAAATTGTAGGACTTACACTTCCGGATTTCAAAACTTACTCAAAGCTCCAATAATCGAAACAGGATGGACTGGTACAAGAATAGACATATAGACCAATGGAATGGAACTGAGAATCAAGAAACTGAACCTTACATTTACGGCCAACAGATTTTTGACAAGAGTGCCTAGACAATTCAATAATGGAGAAAGTAGTTTTTTCCATAAGGTGCTGGGATAACTGCGATATCCATATGCAAGAGAATTTAGACTCTCTACCTCACATATATACAAGAATAAACTTAAAATGGATCAAAGATTTAAATGTAAGAGTAATACCCACTAATGGGGTAAAATGGCTACCATTAGATAATAGCAAGCACTGGCGATGGTGTGGAGAAATTCAACCGTCAAACCTTGTGGTGAGAAAGTAAAATGGTGCAGTCTCTTTAGAAAAAGTTTGGAGTTTCTCAAAAACTATGGGTTACCATGTTACTCAGCAATTCTACTCCTAGGTATATACATCAAAGAACTGAAAACATATCCACATAAAAATCTTGTACATGAATGTTCATAGCAACACTATTCATAATAGCCAAAAAGTGCTAACAACCCCAAAATCCATCCACCAATGAATGGATAGGATAAACAGAATCTGGTATATTTATACAATAAAATATTATTTGGCAAATAAAAAAGTACTGATACATGCTATAAGATGAGTGAACCTTGAAAACATGCTAAATCAAAGAAGCCAGACACAAAAGAACACACATTATATGATCCCATTTTTATGCAGAATAGGCAAATGGATAGAGACAGAAAATAGATTAGTTGTTGCTAGGGGATGGGGAGTGTGGTGAACTGGGAGATGCAGTGTTTCTTTTTGGGGTAATAAAAATGGTGATGGATATACAAATTCGTGAATACACTTAAAAAACCCAATGAATTGTATGAATTATATCTCAAAAAAAGAAAAAGACAAGCAACTATAGCATGCCTTAAAGTTTTCCAAAACATAAACAAAAACCTGAACAGTTTTCTATAGTTTAAATTCAGTTTTATAAATGTTACCTTTTTCTTTATATTTTAAAGATTTGATTGATTGATTGATTGAGAGGGAGAGAGCACGTGTATAAATGGGGGGAGGAGCAGAGAGAGACTGAGAGAGGCGGGGTAAGACTCTCAAGCAGACTTTGCGCACGGAGCCTGACGCAGGGCTCGACACCGGGCTCGATCTCACCACCCTGAGCCGAAACCAAGAGTTGGATGCTTAACTGACTAAGCCACCCAGGTGCCCCACTTTTTTTCTTCTTCAACAATAATAATCATAATGATAAAAATAGCAGGTACTTATTAAGCACTTACTAGGCATGTAGGAAGCATTTTATCCTCGGTACTCTCTCAAATCATCCTAACGATCTTGTACATGGAGTTATTATCCCATTTTATAGAAAGGAAATTGAAGATGAAAGAGGCTGAGTAATTTGCACAAGGTCATATAAAAGTAATTACGTCTGACTCCAGAGGTTCTATTATGCAATTCCGTTTTCCTTAAAACAGTGTCTTATTGGTCTCAAATACTAAGTTATTTTTCACTGCATTATGTTGTTCTATCATCATCAATGAATTAGATATCATTTTGGGGCTTAATAGTAAACAATGATCTTACTTCCTTAGTTTATTGAGTACAGAACGAAGATAGAAAAAATTTCCCATATGACAAGTTTTTATTTGTATCAAATCACAGAGTATCATAGGTAAATATAAGATTATAATTTGAGTTGTAATATAACATAATTTGGCAAATTATTTAATTATCCAAAGTTTATTACATATTTGAGTATGTGCTAAAGAGATTATTTGGCATAACTTGGCAAGATATATATTTCTGTACCTTATTTGAGCATTTATTATTTGTATGTGGTACACATATATGTATGTATGCATATATACACATACATATAAATATACACACTCTTAAATTAAATATACTTGTATAAAAAGCTGAAGATTGATGTGTTAGAATTAATTCCTGTTTAAAAATCTATTATAGTAAATTGCATCTGCATTCAAAGCAGAAATGTAAAAAAACTGATCAATTTGCTAAATATGCATGAACTTACAAAGTAATTGAAAAATGAAATAAAAATTTCCATTGAAATGTTATATTCCTGTCTAATCGACATTTAAGTGGCACTATCAAACTATGGAAATAGACATTATTTTTTTAGGTTGTTGAGAGAATAAAGATTCTACTGAGCATTACTGTACTCTCTAAATTAAGAATGAGATTATTATAGTAGGAAAAGATGGCAGATAATTTTCTTCTTTATTAATATGGGAATTCTCAGGAAGTAATCAAGGCAGTGTGTATACTCCTGGGCTTGGGTTTCTTGCTCTTGCATCAGTGGAAGTCTGGCTTCTCAGGAAACGTGCAGCCAGTTCGCCTAATTATGACGCTTGCGGCATAGTGACCA
Organism: Nasua narica; assembly: GCA_028533885.1. NCBI lineage: Eukaryota > Metazoa > Chordata > Mammalia > Carnivora > Procyonidae > Nasua > Nasua narica. Next base: position 28,760,937 of record CM052812.1, on the reverse strand, counting down.
GCACGGATGCATTCAGTCAGGGGCTTGTCATAGACCAGTTGAGACAGAAAACCTGGAACACAGACAAAAGGGAAGAACATGAGTATTGCATAACAGCATGAGAAAGGTCATTTTGGGTCAGGACAAAATCAGTCCATGTACCTATCCCTTTCTTCAGTGTTGATAGTTAAGTTTTAAACCTCAAGCGTTAGAAAGTTCTTAACCCCAAACATCATGAGCTCCCCTCAATACTTCTTTTAAAGATTTCAAGTTGGACATATGACAATGACACCATCAAGTCATTCTAATCTTTGTACGCCTAAAGCATCATCACGCTTTCCTTTAGTTTTGAGATTAAGACGTTGTGAATAAGAAGTACTGGCCAAATAATATTACCTTGGGTTTTTACAGCTGAGAAGGAGGTATTAGTTATCCCTCTCTCCATCTCTCTGGATTCCTTATATGTTGTTATTCCTAGCACACTGCTTTTGGACAAAATTCTATCATCTGGATGTCTCTCCAAGTACAGATTTGTGAGTTGAAGAATTACAAGTACATCTCCCTTTTACTCCCAGAAGCAACACTGAAATGATTCCTATAGTCAAACACCATGGACCAGCTTGACATTTAAAATAAATAAAGTAGATAAGTAGAAAATGGTGTTGAGGACTTCTTTTCTGACCAAGATGAAATAAAAGGAACCACAATTACCCTTTCTCCAGAAACAACTAAAATAAAGATAAAATAAATGATACACATTTTTTCAAATACTGTAAAAGATCCATGAGAGAAGGGAAACAAATTGGATAAACTGTAAAATTGCTCTAGCTTACCTCCTAGAGAGAGTTATCAAGCTACAACACAAGGATCGACAACCCAGGCAGAGCTCAACAGTCTCACTGACTTGAAGAGATGGATTTGGGAGTCTGAGTAGGACACAATTAAACACGTAGGCAGAACGATCAGCAAAAAAGAGAGAGAAGACATAAATTACCAGTATTGGGAATAAGACAGGTGATGTCACCATAGAATCTACATACACTAAAAGAATAATAAAGAGGGGCACCTGGGTGGCTCAGTAGGTTAAGCCTCTCCCTTTGGCTTGGGTCATGATCTCAGGGTCCTGGGATTGAGCCCCACATCAGGCTCTCTGCTCAGCGGGGAGCCTGCTCCCCCCCAGCCCCCGCTGCCTGCCTCTCTGCCTACTTGTGATCTCTCTCTGTCAAATAAATAAATAAAATCTTAAAGAAAAAAGAATAAAAAAGAGACATTAACAAATTTATGCCAATAGATTTAACAAGTTAGAGGAATTGGACAAATTCCTGGAAAAACACACACTATCAAAGCTGAAGCTCAGAAATAGATAAACTGATTAGCTTTGTACCTATTAAATGTATTGATTTTTACAGCTAAAAAGCTTCCCATAAAGACAATTATATGTCCAGATGGTGTCACTGGTGAATTCTACCAAATATTTAAGCAGTAAAAATAGTATCAATGCTATATAATAACCTTTTCAAAAAGCTGAAAACTGAAAATACTTCAACTTATTCCTTGAGGCCAGCATTACTCTGATACCAAAATTAAAAAAAAGATACAAATACTTTAAAGAAAATTTTAGCAAATCCAATTGAATAGTATATTTTAAAAGATAATAAATTATTATCAGGTGGGGTTTATTCTAGGAATGCAAGGTTGGTTTAACATAAAAATTAATCAATGTAATTTACCATAACTAACAAAACCGTAAGATCGGCTAATCCAAGAAGAAAAGCATTTGGCAAAATGCAACATACATATGTAATAACAACTTTAAGCAACCTAGGAATAAAAGATTCTTCTTCCTCAACCTGATAAAGGGCACTTATAAAACTTACAGTTAAAATCATCCACTTAATGGATGATGGAACGTTTTCCCCTTAAAATCAAGAATAAGACAAAAATGTTTGTTCTTAAACACTGTACTGGACACTTTAGCCAGTGCAATAAGGCAAACAAAAGAAACAAATAAAAGGCATCAAGTGCTCACTTTAGCTGATTCCAATATTTATGTGGAAATGCAAAAAACTAAGATTAGTCAGATACACCTTTGAGAAACAAGACTACTTTAGTTAAAACTTATTATAGAACTAAAATATTCAAGACACTATGCTATTGGCATAAAGAAAAACAAATAGATCAATGCAACTGAAGAAAGAGTTCAGAAATAAATCTACTTCTATATCATAAATTGATTTTGACAAAGTATCAAAGCAATCCAGTGGAGAAAAGATAATCTTTTAAACAAATGGTCTTAGAACAGCAGGATGGCATATCTGAAAAAAGAAAAGACAATAACAAAACCACTTCAACCTTTACCTCACCTCACCTACAGAAATTAACTTGAAATGGATCACAGACCTAAATGTAAGAGCTAAAAACATAAAATTCTGAGAAGGAAACATGGAAATTTTAGCGATTTTGAATTTGTCAAAAACATCTTAAGTAAGACATAAAAAGTACAAACTTTTATAAAGGAAAAAATAACTGGACTTTGCCAAATTAACTAATTCTATACCTCAAAAATAAGAAACAACCCAATCAAAAATGGGTTCAAAAGAGTTAAACTAATATTTTAGCAAAGAAGATAAACAAATGCCAAATAAGCTCAGGAAAAGATGTTCAACACCATTACTCATTAGAGAAATGCAAATTAAAACCACGGTTAGATACTACTGCCAACCCACTAGAATGGCTAAAGTGAAAAAGACTGACCATAAACAAGTGTTGACAAGGGTCTGGGTCATTTGGAACTCTCCCATGCTGATAATGGGAATATAAAATGATAATACCCCTTTGAAAACCATATGTCAGTGTCTTAAAAAGTCAAACATACCTTTACCATATGATCCATTCTATTTCTACGCATTTAACTCAAGGTAAATGAAAGCATATATTCACACCAAAGATTTGTAGTGAATGTTTACAGCAGCTTTATTTATAATAGCCCCAAACTGGAAATGATCCAAATGTGGATGAGAAGAGGAAGGAAGTCAGGATTACAAAAGAGCATAGGAGTAGTGGATATGTCTACAGTGATGGTTTCATGGATGTATGGATGCCTATGTTAACATTTACACAATTGTACACTAAATATGTGCAGTTTATTGTATATCAGTTATAGTAAAATAAAACTATAAAAGAAAAAAAAAGAGAAAAAGTGTTGTAGTTACAAATAAGACAGGTCAAGAACAGAAGTATCTGGGGCTACTTTCCCTCTAGGGGAATCGTGAGCTTCTTAGCAGAACTCAAATACTCAGAACAGATAATGAGAAACTGTTCTGTAGCTGGACTTCCAGGCTGTTCCCTGGGCCCCGGCAGCCTGCTGGGGGTGAAGATTAATCGAGAAACTGTGGTATAATGACCTATAGAGAGCATTCGAAGAGATTTACATCCTTTCTTCTCTACCATTCTGGCCACACAAGCTTTTTCCCTGTCAGATTTGGGGAATGCTCTGTACCTAGTAAAATAAGTATTCCCAACCAAAGAATAAAATTAATTTGGTTAATGGAGTGATATATTTTGAAGACATTTGCTTAGAATGTGAAATCACTCCCTCAAGAGGTTTAGTAAGAGTATTTTATCATTGAGTTTTCAGGTAACAGTCAAAGGTCAATATTAACTTTCAGCCAAACTGTGAGACTAAAATGCTCAGCCCACACAGTGAATGGAGCAGATGCCAAATTTAGAGTCAGATCAGCTTACAATGGAAACACGTCTATGAGAAGCCTTATATGCAACATCTGTTTTCCTCATTCCTTCTGGTATGATCTTTGTGAGAAAAAGAAAAGCTTATGTTTATGAAATATTTCTGTGAAGCATAAGTACCAGCATCCTATTTCTAAGAGAAGAGCTAGGTGATGTCTGAAGTGAAGTACTCTGAAGAGACATTTGCTTTGACAAGTGGAAAGCCTGAATGCAGAAAAAAAGCTGAGACCTTTGCCCCAGGTGAATAACAGTTTTCAATAATCTATTCTGAAAAACCAACGGAGACAAACTACAGATGTTACATAATCAATTTTAAGTGGAACCTTCATAAAGTAGGTGATGTGAATCTTAAAGGTTCTGTAAAATGGTTTAAACAAAGGGAGCTTATATTTTAAGAATCATAGGGAATCCTATTAAACATGAATAAACATCCTAAGATAATTTATTGTGTAAAAGATACATAACCTAGTTACCATTTTAACCATTTTTAAGCATGCAATTCATGATATTAAGATCATTTTGCAAAGTTGTATAATTGTCACTTCTATCAGTTTCCAGAACTTTTTCATTGCTTCAACAGAAACTGTATTTTCTTTAAACAATAACTCTCTACTCCATACTTCTGGCCTCTGGCAACTGCTACTCTACTTTCTGTCTCTAGGAATTTGCCTATTCTAGGTACCTCATATGAGTAGGATCACACAATATTTGTCCTTTCGTGTCTGGCTTAGTTGACTCACTGTAATGTTTCTCAATATAATTTTTTAAGTTAGAATTTTTAATTACTAGCTGACCTAAAGTATATTTTAAATAAAGTGCTTTATTTGGAAATAATTCCAAACTCACAGAAAAGTTGTAGGAATAAAAATAATGTGAAAAAATCCACATATCCTTTACCCACATGCACTTATTGTTAACATTTTGCTCCTTTAGTGCACATAGACTCTCCATATACAGGTTTTTGCTATATTTGAGAGCAAGTTGCATTTATCATGCTTCTTTACCTTTGAACACGTCCATGTTTCTTTCCTGAGGATAAGGTTATTCTTTTAAATTTTACTCTCCCTATCCCAGTTTTGTCAATGATCCAATAATGTTCTTTTCTTTTAAAGAGATTTTTTTATTTTTAAGTAGTCTCTACACCCAACATGGGGCTTGAACTCACAATCCTGAGATCAAGAGTCACATGCTTTACTGCCTGAGCCAGACAGGCACTGGTGAATGATGTTCTTTATAACACTTTTTTTTTTCATTTCAGGATAGAATCTAGTGTAGGATTTCTTATGTTTTTGGTCTTCTATACTTTTGCACATTTCCTCAGACTTTCTTTGACTTTTGTGACAGGGACATTTTTGAAGCATACAGTCTTTCCCTACTTTCTATTTAACAGAATGATTCTCATTTTGGGTTTGTCTGATATTTCCTCATGATTTAATTCAGATTATGCATTTCTGAATTGCTATTCAGAATACTAGAAAAATGATGTTGTGTCCTTCTCAGGTATCACATTTAGAGGCACGTTATGTTCAGTTGCTAGTCATTGGTTGCTAGATGTTCATTTGATTACCTGGATATAGTTTCCAATGCTTTGCAGTCACAAAGAGTGCTATGAATGGATAACCTTTTGCATGTTTATCTTTTGTGTTGTTGAGGGGTGATGCATCTTCAAGATAAATTTCTAGAAGTAGAATTTTGGGGCCAAAGAGTAGATACAGACATAGTTTTGTTAGATATTGCCAAATCCCCTTTCATAGAAGTTGAACAACTTTGTATTTCCACTAGTAATGTTTAAGAATGCTCGTTTCCCCACAACCTCACCAACAGAGTATACTGTCAAGCTTTTGAATTTTTGCCAGTGGGTTAGAAATTATATCTCAATGTAATTTTAATTTGCATTTCTCTTATGAGTGAGATTGAATATTTTATATGTTTGAAGGACAAATCTCTGGTTTGTTCTTTTTTAAAGGTTTTTTTTTTTTTTACTTGACAGAGAGGAGAGAGATCACAAGTAGGCAGAGAGGCAGGCAGAGAGAGGAGGGAGCAGGCTCTCCGCCGAGCAGAGAGCCCAATGAGGGGCTCGATCCCAGGATCCTGAGATCATGACCTGAGCCGAAGGCAGAGGCCTAACACACTAAGCCACTCAGGCGCCCCCTGGTTTGTTCTTATCTTTCACCTATTCTAAAAGATTTTTGGTCTTCCTCTCTTTTTAAAAGTTATTTGCATTTTGGGGATATTATTCTAATGAAGTATTTTTTTAGGTAGGGAAAAATATCAACAATAGCAATTTGCTATTGATATATACAAATACTATGTCAGCAAAGAAACAAAGTGATTATTCATATCTTATTCGCTGAATGTGGTGAATTTTAAAGAGTATGGTTGGCACATACTATAACAGATAAATATGGCTTGCAGATATATATCAAAAAAGAAGTTTGCTCTCTTTTAGTAAAAATTTTGGGTCTGTCAGGAATTCAAGAAAAATCTTAAATGACTGTCTCGGCATGTGTGCTCAACATGAAAAAGTTGCCTGGGAGCCCTTTTTGTTGGTGCTTTTTTCCTGGTTCTTATGGTCCTCTCATCATTATATTATCTTGCAAACGAAGGATACTGCATAAATGCCTTCCAACATAGTCAAGAGAACAGAAACAGGAGGTATAATACTGGAGAACAAGAAACATCAACACAGGTTTCCAATCAGGAACTCATAAGACTGAATGACTTAGTTTTTCTGGTTGTCAGAAAATAAGAAAGCTGTGCCACACAGATTTTTATGAACTTGGAAGAATTAAGGTTTTTTGTTGTCGTTGTTGTTTGTTTGTTTTGCTCACTGATTCAATTTCATTGCTAGTAATCAGTCTGTTCAAATTTTCAATATCTTCCTGATTCAGTTTTGGAAAGTCATATTTTCAGGAATTTATCCATTTCTTCTAGGTTGTCCAATTGGCATATAAATTTTCATAACATTCTCTTATAAACCTTTGTATTTCTGTGGTGTTGGCTGTTGTTTCTCCATTTCTGATTTTTTTTTATGTGAGTCTTCTTTTTTTCTTGATGAGTCCAGCTAAGAGTTTATCAATTCTGTAGATCTTTTCAAAGAACAGTTTCTGATTTCATTGATCTGTTCGATTTTTTTTATGTTCTATTGTTTTGGAAGTTTCTGTTTCATTTATTTCTGCTCTAATCTTTATTATTACACCAATGGATAGATCATCCAGACAGAAAAATCAAGGAAACAGTGGCTTTGAATGATACATTGGACCAGATGGACATAACATCTATATAGAATATCCCATCCATAAAACAGCAGAATATACATTCTACTGGCTTTGGGCTTTGTTCTTTATTTTCGACCTTCTTTAGGTATAAGGTTAGGTTGTTTATTTGAGATTTTTCTTTTCTTGGTATTGAGGTAGGCCTGTATTGCTATACCTTCCCTATTAAAACAGTTTTTGCTGCATCCCAAAGATTTTGGACCACTATGTTTTCATTTTCATTTGTACCATGTATTTTTTGATTTCCTCTTTGATTTCTTGGTTGACCCATTCATTGTTTAGTAGCATGTTATTTAGCCTCCATATATTTCTGTTCTTTCCAGATTTTTTCTTGTGTTTAATAAAGAAAAGATAAACAGAGAAGAATGCAAACATAACACTAAAAAAATCCACCAAACTACAAGGAAAGAGAGCAAGGAAGGAACAGAGAGGAACTATAAAAGTAACCAGAAAACAAGTATCAAAATGGCAAAAAGTACATACCTATCAAAATAATTACTTTAAATGTAAATGGACTAAAAGATCTAATCTTGACAGGATGATTGAATGGATGAAAGAATAAGACGTATGTATATGCTGCCAATAAGAGACTCACTTCAGACCTAAAAACACATGCAGACTGGAAGTCAAAGGATGGAAAAATACTTACCGTGCAAATGGAAGCAAAAACAAAGCTGGGATAGCAATACTTACATTGGACAAAATAGACTTTATTTATATATTTATCTATCTATTTATCTTTTAAGTAGGGTCCTTGCCCAGCATAGAGCACAACATGGGGCCTGAACTTATGACCCTGAGATCAAGACCCCGAGTTGAGATCAAGAGGCAGACACTAAACTGACTGAGCCATCCAGGTGCCCAGGGGCAAAACAGACTTTTATTTTTTATTTTTTTTTTTTAAAGATTTTTATTTATTTATTAGAGACAGAGACTGAGAATGAGAGGGAAGAAGGTCAGAGGGAGAAGCAGACTTCCCGCAGAGCCGGGAGTCCGATATGGGACTCGATCCCGGGACTCCAGGATCATGGCCTGAGCCGAAGGCAGTTGCTTAACCATCTGAGCCACCCAGGCGCCCCAAAACAGACTTTTAAAACAAAGACTGTCACGAGAGACAGAGAAAGACACTACATAAAGGAAATAATTCAACAAGAAGATATAACAATCGTGAATATCTATGCACCAAATACAGAAGCACCTAAATACAGAAAGCAACCATTAATAGACACAAAGGAAGAAAATGATAGCAATACAGTAACAGTAGGGGACTTTAACACCTCACTTACAACAATGGATAGATCATCCAGACAGAAAATTCAAGAAAACAGCAGCTTTGAATGACATATTGGACCAGAAGAACATAACATCTATACAGAACACTCCATACAAAAACAGCAGAATATACATTCTTTTCAAGTGCACATGGAACATTCTCCAGAATAGATCACATGTTAGGCCACAAAACAAGTCTCAATAAATACAAAAAGATCAAAATCATATCATGCATCTTTTCTGAACACAATGGAAGAATGAAACTCTTAAATGAAATTTAATAATTCACCTTTTACAGGTGTTAGCATCTTGTATTATTCTCAAATTGCTTCTCCAACAATACTGCATAAGTACATATCAGTGATTATCTCTTTCTTACATAGTCCTCAAAGCCTTTTAATATACAGTAGACCATAATATGTATATGGAGAGTAAAACATTTAAAAATCTTTTTAGAATATATATAATTTTCTTTAAAAATCACATTTTATGCTAAATTTAATTCTTAACATTTAAGTAGTATAGTACTTTGTTTACCTGACAATATAGACAAATGTATATATGTTTGAAGTAGTTTTTAAGCCATATGATTTAAAGGTCAGAGAAAACTAACAATGTGAAATAGAATAATACCTCAGGTACAAGACTTGAAGCAATGGCAGCTTCCATGGTCGTGTATATCACACTTTCAGTGATCACCCCTTATAACTTCACTTAGAGCCTATTTAGTTCAAGAAAGCAAGGGAAATTTTTTTTTCCTGATTGTAAAAGTAATAACCAAATAACCAATAAATTTAGAAAAATTTATTTAAAATTTAATTTAGAAAAAATTTAATTTAGAAAAAGCAGAAAAAAGTACTAAAACAGTAGAATTAAGAAGTAAATAAAACACACAAGTCCCATTATTTAAAAAAAAAACCCGTTATTTAATATAGCATGGAGATCCTAACAAGACTAAGAAAAATAATTAAAAAGTCTAAAAAATGAAATAAACTTGTTATTTTCAGTTAAGAGGATTGTAAATAGAAACCCCCAAATATGGGTGCCTGGGTGGCTCAGTTGGCTAAGTCCTTCCACTCTTTAACTTGGGTCATGATCTCAGGGTCATGGGACTGAGCCCCATGTTGGGCTCTGGGCTCAGTACAGAGTCTGCTTGAGATTCTCTCTCTCTCTCTCTCTGGAATATTTCTCTTCTTTTATTGATTTTTAATAGACATTCTCAATTTGTCTACTATACATGTTGCAAATACTTTTCCTTATTTTGTCATGTCTTTTATTTTTATTGTGATATAGATAGATTAACCTTTTCTTTAATATAGTTTCCACTGAATTTAGGCTGAGAAAGGTCTTCCACACTATGAGATCAAATAAATACTAGACTACCTTTTCTTTAATTCATTTGTGGCCATTTAACTCTTTATTCCATCTGGAAATTCTCTGAGTATGGTGATTCGTAGAGACCAACCTTTGTTTTTTCCAAAAAGTTATATTTTTGTTCTATTACCATGCCTTATGTAATCCATCCTGTTCCAGTTTTTTTTTAAACATTTTATTTGGAAATAATTTTAGATTCTCAGAAAATTGCAAAGATAGTACAGAGTGCTATTGTACCTATCCTACATGTGTTTCCTTTCATTTTTAGTCTTTTGTCAGATTCATGCAATACACTTTAGAAACTTTTCTTTTTTGGAGAGGCAGAGAGAGCATGTGCATGAGTGGGGGTGGGGAGTGGGGGTGGAGGGAGCAGAGGGACAGAGAGAGAATCTTAAGCAGGCTCCACACTCAGCGTGGAGCCTGATGAGAGGCTCGATCTCATGAGCCTGAAATCATGACTTGAGCTGAAATCAAGAGTCAGATTCTTAACTGATTGAGCCACCCAGGCACCCCCTCTTTAGAAATATTTTTATTCAAAATAATAAAAAGGCAAAAATTTTATGTGTGTCTAAAAAGGCAACATAATCATTTTCAGATTTCAAAGATGATTTTTGTTATTTACTCTTTTCATCTTCTAAATATTCTATAATAAGCAATATTACCTTTATAATCCAAAAAAGCCAATAAATGTTATTTTAAACAATAACATGAGGATATTTAACTATTCAGATAAATAGTTAAGAATAACTCATTCAAGAGTTTTAGCTAAGTGATGTTTTGTTCTAACAGTTTTCCACTTATGCCTTAGAGTTCATTAATAATTATAGTCACTTGGGAAGAGAGATTTCCACAAAGTAAATCAGTATAAGTATCAGCATAAGCATAATGAAATTGGTCACTCTTCTTAGAAGATTCCTCAAGGACATAAAGATCTTTACTACTTTCTGTATTCTTACACTTAGGGAAACACAGGCTGTGTAAGAGGACATATCTTAGAGAGTTTCTGAGGAAACTTTAGCCCAGTCTTTCTTCTTCAAATGAAGTCTTCATCTATAGAAACTATATGCCAAGTAAATCAGTCTGCATCTTTTGAAATGGAGATTTAAGGACCAATGCTTTCCTAGAAGGGGTTGCTGGGAAAATTCTTGACAGAATTAAGCAGAAAGGATCACTGTACTTGGATAGAGTGGCTATTATGTGATATCAATGAAAACAAGCTTTTTGGTAAAAACTGTGAGGTCACTGGCCATAAGACACTCAGCACCATAAGACACCATAGCTGATGAAGCTGAAAAACACAGGGTATACACATATACAGAAGATACTAGTAAGATGAGATAGGTAGAAGAAAAGTTTTTCCACTTTGGCATTTAAAAAAATAATAAACTATTTTCTGGAGCATTTTTAAGTTTACAGAAAAATTGAATGGAAAGTAGAGTTCCTTTATATGCTCTCATCCCCTTAAGCTTCAGTGTCTCCTGTTGTTAACATCTTGCATTGGAATGGTACATTTGTAACAACTGACGAGCCAATATTGACTCGTTTGTTTTTTAGAGAGAGAGAGCGCGAGTGCCCACAAGCTGTGGGGGTAGAGGCGGAGGGAGAGGGAAAGAGAGAATCTTAAGTAAGTTCCACGCTCAGTATGGAGCCCTAAGTGGGGCTTGATATTACCACCTGAGACCTGAGCCACAATCAAGAGTCAGATGCTTAACCAACTGAGCCACCCAGGTGTCCCAATACTGATTCATTATTAACAACTAAAGTCCATGGTTTATACTAGGGTTCACTTTTTGTGTTGTTCATTCTAAAAGACTTGAAAAATGTTTAATGATCAGTTTTCTACCATTAGAATATCATACAGTATAGTTTTGCTACCTTAAAAAACCCCTGTACTCTACCCATTTATGTCTCTATTCCCCCACCAAGTCCTTGACAACCACTAAGATTTTTGCTGTGTCCATAGTTTTGCCTTTCCCAGAATGTCATATAGTTGGAATCACACAGTATATAGCCTTTTCAGATTGGCCTCTTTAATTTAGTACTATGTTTTTAAGTTTCCTCTGTATCTTTTCATGGCTTAATAGCTCACTTCTTTTTGTGGTTGAATAGTATTCCATTGTATGGATGTCCCACAGTTTGTTTATCCAGTCACCTAGTGAAGGACATCTTGCTTCCAAGTTTTGTCAATTAAATTGCTTAAGGCTGCTATCAACATTTATGCGCACCCATTTTAACACGGACATAAGTTTTCAATTTATTTGGGTAAATACCAAGGAGTATGATTGTTGGGCCATATGGTAGGAGGGTGTTTTGTAAGAAATTGCCAAACTGGGGTTCCTGGGTGCCTCAGTTGTTAAGTGGCTGCCTTCAGCTCAGGTTATGATCCCAGAGTCCTGGGATCGAGGCCTGTATCGGGCTCCCTGCTCAGCGGGAAGCCTGCTTTTCCCTTTCCCACTCCCCCTGCTTGTGTTGTCTCTTTCACTGTGTCTCTCTCTGCCAAATACATACATACATACATACATACATAAATATCTTAAAAAAAAGAAATTACCAAACTGTTTTCCAAGGTGGCGGTACCATTTTGCATTCCCATTAGTAACGAATGGGGGAGTTCCTGGTGCTGCTCATCCTCGCCACATGGGCCATGCATATAACCTCAAGAGGTTGGTAAAATGATATGACTGAAAGAATGGTTTTTCTTTTTCTTTTTTTAAAAAGATTTTCTTTATTATTTGACAGAGAGAGACACAGCGAGAGAAGGAACACACGCAGGGGGAGTGGGAGAAGGAGAAGCAGGCTTCCTGCTGAGCAGAGAGCCCAATATGGGCCTCAATTCCAGGACTCTGGGATCATGACTTGAGCTGAAGGCAGATGCTTAATGACTGAGCCACCCAGGCGCACGAGAATGGTTTTTCCATTAAAAAAAAAAGTCTTAATATTTACTTAAAAAGAAAAACCTCCTCAAATAAAATGGACTGTTTAAAAGTATATGCATTATACCAAACTCACTTATTTATACCACTGTTTGGTAAAGTTATTTACTTTATTGTATGTTTTTGTCTTCAGAAAGCTACATGGTGCACCTCAGATTCCGCTGGTACTTTCTAAGGCTTTGGCTCAGATCCTTGAGGACTGGGTCAATGATCTAATGAATCATTTGAATTCCTGACTGTTACAATACTATGATTTTCCTACTGTCTCCATCCCTTGCCCGACCCCAGCTCATTCATTTAAGTTATCAATGTTCTTTATACATGAGTAATATCAAACTACACACTGTATAGTAGTGACAAGTTAATTACACAGTTATTAAGAGATAATGTGGGAGTAGTAACATAAGTTATCATGTAATTTACCTTTGTTCTTTGAGACATTACCATGTAATTAAAGCAAACCTGATATAATATTTTACAGCAACTAACAGTGCTGAATTCTATATTCCCCCTATCCTTCTCCCTGTAAAAAATTTGCTCTCAGTCTTTCCTGGGTTAATTTGATTTTTCAACTCTTTGTTTGTTTTCCACCTTTCTTAAATGTCTATACTTTAGTGATGATTTATGTGCTTTCTTAAACTGGCCTGCTATACCTTCTAGATCAATAGTTACCAGATACATGCTGCCACATGGCACACGAGACAGTCAACTTAAAGGCTGTACTTCTTTTTTAAGGCTGTATTTTATTACATGTAGGTGCTTTAAGAGAATAAGATACATACTAAAACTTTGACTAGTCCAATCCTTAATTTATTAGACTCATGTTACTACCACTCCTATACTTGACGTTTTATTATGAGAAGCAAATGAAAAAGTAAAAACCCAGAATGCCATCAAAAATACTTTGATTTATTCAGTCAACAGCTTTCGAATGCCTACCATGACTAGATATCATGATTCAAAGATGGATAAAACATAAGGTTTTATCTTTGAGAATTTTATAGTTTTAGGAGAGACAGCTACGAAAATACTTTAAAAATAGTTCTAGCAGAAGTGTGGAGTATGAACTTACTAGGAAAGAGATTTTTGTCAGAGAGATCAAATTGGAATCTAGTGCAACATTTTAGGAGTGGTCCTCAAAGTGTGGTGTCTGGCTCACCTAAGTCCCACCCTAAACCTACTGAATTAGAAATTGGATAGGGCCCAGCAATGATCAATTGCTGGGACAATTTAACAAGGTTTCCAGGTGATCCTGACACATGCTCAAGTTTGAGAACCACTGTTCTAGGTGACAGATAATAAGGACAGGAAGGAGAAAAATGATTAGGTTAAATCAGGTTAAATGATCTGATGTGGGTGCCGATGAAAAGTGAAGCAGTTAAGGACAATTCTGTGGCTTAGAGCTGAGGAAACTGTATGGACACTGAAACATGGGGTATGTCCCAGACTCAGTTCATGTCAGGTGCTCTTTACTAGAGATTCTTACTGCTTTCTCTGGGGAAGACTGCTTTTTTTTTTTTTTTAAAGATTTTATTCATTTACTTATTTGAGAGACAGAGAAAGTGAGAGAGAGCATGAGAGGAGAGAAGGTTAGAGGAAGAAGCAGACTCTCCGTGGAGCTGGGAGCCCGATGTGGGACTCGATCCTGGAACTCAAGGATCATGACCTGAGCCGAAGGCAGTTGCTCAACCAACTGAGCCACCCAGGCGCCCTGGGAAGACTACTTTTAACTCCACTCCCACCTGTCAGTGGAGGAATACCACCTAGGAGCAAAATCGTAGGTAGGACAGGACAGAGGTGTGGTTATTTGATGCACTGGACATTCACTGGACATTTTGGCAAACGAAATTTAGAGATCTACAGAATAACTTCAATATATTCTGTGAAATCTTGAGTGGAGCCTCTGACCTGTATGCTACTGCCTATTAGCAGGAACTGATTTACAGATTTTCGATCTTGGGAATTAGTTTTCTTATTTGTATTATAATTACTTAGGACAATTGATATTAGATGTTGCCTTCTTTCCTAACACATGTATACTCTCCATATTTACCTCTATTTTTTTTAAAAAAAAATCTCCATGTGTAACGTGGGACTCGAATTCATGACCCACTCTGAGATCAAGAGTCACATGCTCTGTGGACTGAACCAGTCAGGAGCCCCTCCATATTTACCTCTATTTTAAGTAACAGTAAGAAAAAGGTAGCTGTGATGAGTCTCTGTGTCACTGGATTAGTTACATAACATGTTAGCATGGGTTAATCTTTTTTTTAAAATTAAAACAAAATATTTTTTTTAGCATGGGTTAATCTTAAATTAAGGTGGCCTGATACTAGTGTATAGCTTACTCTGCTATTTCTTGATCCATTCCACACCTTCTGACAAAATCCCTTAATAACCAGTTTCTTAGATGCATTGACTACAATGGTTTTTATTTGATGGCAGGGTGCAAGTTTGCTTGCAGCTGGCCATGTGATTGATTGACTAATTGATAAAACTAATATTTACTGAGTATTAATTCTATGCCAGGCACTCTGTTGGGTCTGGGGATACACTGGTGAATAAGACATATGGAGCCCCTGTTCTCTTGAAGCTTATATTTTAATGAGGGAGATAAAAAAAATCCTAAGTAATAAGATAGTAATTAAGAAAACTAAGATAACAAATAAGTAAATAATTCTAGAGAGTGTTAAGTGCTATTAAGGAAAATAACTGTGTGTAGCAGTAGAGAATAAGAGTGAAGGGACCCATATTAGACAAGATAATTAGTGAAGAGGTGACTTTTAAGCTGAAATTGAGAATGAGAAAGACAGCCATGTAAAGAGGGGAAGACAATTCTAGGCTAAGGGAGCTCCATGTGCAAAGTGTATAAGGCCTAAAAGAAAAAGACCAATATAGCCAGAGCATGTAAGCAAAGCCGAGAGCAGCATGAAATATGGATTCATGGATAGCAGATCATATAGATCCTTTCAGGTCACTGCAGGAGTTTAGATTTTTAGTCAAAGTTCGAATAAAAGCCACTGGAGCAAAGAAGTGAAGTAATTCAGTTTTTTCCTAAAAGAGTTATTTTGGCTATTATATAGAAAATGGAATGGAGAGTAAGAAAGAGTGAAAGTATGAAGATTAGTTAAGAGCCACTATAGTAAATAGAAAACAGGCCTGACTTAAAGGTGATAGGAGAAAAGTAGATGGATTTGAGGTAATATGATATGAGATAGATTCTAAAAATTGACTCAAAGAATTCACTGAAGGTATGGACAGATGGAAAGGAATGCATCACTTGTGTACTGTTGGGAATGCAAACTTTGGAAAACAGTATGGAGGTTCCTCAAAAAGTTACAAATAGAACTATCCTACAATCTAGCAATTGCACTACTAGGTATTTACCCCAAACATACAAAAACACGAATTCAAAGGGATACATGCACTCTGATGTTTAGAGCAGCACTATTTACAATAGTAAATATAGAAGCAGCTCAAGTGTCCATAGATAGATGAATAAAGATGTGGTATATATACACACAATGGAATATTACCCAGGCAAAAAAAAGAATGAAATCTTGCCATTTTCAAAGATGTGGATAGAGCTACAGAGTATAATGCTAAACAAAATAAGTCACAGAAAGACAAATACCATATCATCACTCACACGTGGAATTCAAGAAACAAAACAAATGAGCAAAGGGAGGAAAAAAGAGAGAGAGAAACAAACCAAGAAAGAGACTCTTAATTATAAAGAACAAATTGATGGTTACCAGAGGGGAGTTGGGTGGGACGGTAGGTAAAATAGGTATTAGGGATTAAGGAGGACACTTGTTATGAGCACTGGGTGATGTATGGGATTGTCGAATCACTACATTGTATACCCGAAACTAATATAAAACTATATGTTAACTATACTGGAATTAAAAGAAAAACTTTTTCTTTTAAAAAAGATTTTATTTATTTATTTGACAGAGAGGATAGAGATCACAAGCAGGCAGAGAGGCAGGCGGGAGGGGGGGCGGGAAGCAGGCTCCCTGCTGAGCAGAGAGCCCGGTGCGGGGCTCGATCCCAGGACCCTGAGATCATCATGACCTGAGCCCAAGTCCGAGGCTTTAACCCACTGATCCACCCAGGCACCCCTAAAATAAAAACTTAATAAAAAATTGAATCCTAGGTTTCCAGCTTGAGATTCAGGTTATTTGATATTCCAGGTATTGTGTGATAGATGGATTGTGCTGTAGGGAACACTTTTAGGACCATAAGTATGAGAAAAATGGTGTAGACAGGCATACAAACATACACATTGATAGAATTCATCCATCCATCCATTACCCCTTTAAGAAAAATCACCTCCTCTCTAGCATTGCTGAAGGGTTTGGTTGATAGATTTTGTGTATGTATATCAATCCTTCCTACTAACTGAACCAAGAAGAGGGCATATGACCCAAGAGCAAATAATTATGGTTCTGCCAGTGTCCTACTTATGCATGGCACCAAGACTGAGCTAACCTAGTGTTAGCTAGGAGAAAACAAAGAAAGACCAGGAAGTTGATGGTGAGATAGCAGGAAGCCTACATGGAATGGAAGCTGAGCAACATTACTGTGTAAGCACTGGAACGAAGGGCCATGAATATCTGCTCTTCAGGTCTCTACAACTGATATGAATCTAGAATTACCATCTGGCTCCACTCTCAGTGAAAACCTATCCAGTTTTGGCTCTTGTTTGAGATTCCTTTTATTATAGATAGCACTTAATGAGGCCTTGTGATGCTTTACACACATTATGTAATTTAACTTTCATGATAACCCAAATGAGGTAGGTGCTCGTTATTGTCATTTTTATAGATGAGGAAACTAAGGCTTCAGAAATGTTAACTAACTTGTCCATAGTCCTACAACTAGTTAACGGCAGTACTAGGACTCACACCTGTATCTTACGACCCATTGTATTAATCATTATGTTACAATGTCTTCCTTAATGCTTGTGTATTTCCTTAAAAAAATTCCTTATCCTGAGCTAAATGAAATGGGTTTCTGTTCCTTTTATTCAAAGGAGTCATATGAAACAGTGCCTTAAAGATGAAGTATGGCTGCCTATTGTATCTTGCCCTCCCTTCCACGCCAACAAGCTCTTTCACATAGTTGTCATTCTTTTTTTTTTCTTTTTAGAGGAGAGGAGAGGCAGACACATAGTTGTCATTCTTAAGAAGATTGAATAGAACAAAATATATCGCTGTATAGTGAGGATTTTGAAATGTCCATGTAAAAAATAGGTTGATATGTTATAATCATAAGTCCATATCCTTTCTTCTTCTTCTGCCTTTGAATACTTTAATATAGAATAAAAATATAAATAAAAACGTGAAGGAGCGCCTGGCTGGCTCAGTTGGTAGAGCAGCATGCAACTGTTGATCTTGGGGTCAGGCGTTCAAGCCCCATGTTGGGCCTAGAGCTTGCTTAAATAAATAAGTAAATTCAACTGTGAGAAACCAATTTCCTCCTCTATATTCTGAAAAATTAAAAGAAAGAGCTCTGGTGGTGCTCTCTTATAACAAAACTTCATAATCTACTATTTCATGGCTTAAAGACTTAATTAACTCAAGGAAGAATTTGGCTTATAACTACATAGTATTTCAAATGCAAAGAACCACAGCTCTCAGGGATGCCTGGGTGGTTCAGTCTGTTAAGCGTCTGCCTTGGGCTCAGGTCATGATCCCAAGGTCCTGGCATAGAGCTCTACGTTGGGCTCCCTGCTCAGTGGGGAGCCTGCTTTTCTCTTTACCTGCTATTCCCCCTGCTTGTGCTCCCTCTCTCTTTCCGACAAATAAATAAATAAATAAATAAAATCTTAAGGGGGAAAAAAAAAGAACAGCACCCTCCCCAACATCTTTCACTGTCCTTTTCAACAGTCTGTTGCTTCTATGCTTTAGAAGAGGTCATCCCTCAGATTATCATTATTTTTATTAGTCATGTAGGCAGATTGGGGCAGTAGTACCAGAGGGCATGAGAAGTTTACTACAGTGCAGTGAATAAATGATTACAGCTATGAGAGGAAGACTAATTTTAAATCTAATGGTCAAACTTATTTTAAATAAGCTTTCAATTTTGTGTTCATCATCCCAGGTGAGTGATTTTTTTCAACTCTGATGTTTCTGTAGCCATTTGCAAGAGGGCAGGTAGAGTGTTTATATGAATACCTTTCACTTTCTTTCTTTTTTTAATTTTATTTATTTATTTGACAGAGAGGAGAGAGATCACAAGTAGGCAGAGAGGCAGGCAGAGAGAAGGGGAAGCAGGCTCCCCGCTGAGCTGAGAGCCTGATACGGGGCTCGATCCCAGGACCCTGAGATCATGACCCGAGCCGAAGGCAGAGGCTTTAACCCGCTGAGCCACCCAGGAACCCTGCTAGTTCAGTTTCCATAGAAGGTAAGCAACTCCTCAATCTGACCTTTTCTTTTACACATATGTGCATCAACTTTTTTCTTTAAGATGATGACTAACTTATAGTAGGTAGAATATTTTAGATTCTTCTTTAATGAAGAATGGTATTTAGGAACAAGGGTGGCATTGACAATTTTATGTGTCTAGGTCATGTTGTGTTACAAAAACACTTAAGTTTAATAAAGATTTTAACAGGATATTTTTTCTACAACAACATGTGTTTTAAATATTTTATAATTGCTTTACTACTTGTTTAAAATGGATTTTTCAGAAAAATCACATACATCTTCTGTTGATATGAGTATAGATCACTGCACCTTTACATTGTGTCCTGGTGTTAGTCTAATTACTAGACTGAGAAAAAGCCTGGAAAACCTTTACCCATTAAATTCATATATTTAACAAGTCACAACTTTGAAATCTTGCTCTACCTGAAAGCACCATTAAAAGTGCTTGGCTATTATTACTGGAGGAAATTTTTAATAAAAGCTAATTAAGCTACAAAACTCCCAAGTGGTTAACTGATTTTAGGGGCTAAATTTCTGGTACTTCTAATTATCCTCTGATGGCTTTACTTAGTGTTTCACAACCATGACAGATGACAATGAAAAGCTGCAGTGAAATTCATCCACCCTGACACTGTGCTAAGCACCGGTTTCTCCCTCTCCAAGTTAAATCAATACTCTGTTTGAGTAAACACATTTACAGCTTTATTAGGATGTCTTGCTTGTTCTGTAACAGCTACTTGAAGCTGTGGTAACAAATCGACTCAACTCAGTTAAACCTAGAGAGCTGGGTAAGAGGCCCATCGATAAGGTTGTTATAAAAATAAACCGCAGGAGATCAGAAAGCTGGAGCAAACAGTCTGGTAAATGTCAATATTTTCCTTTACAGAGGATGACAAAAACAGTGAGATCATATGGAAAGTCTTTCTTTCCCCCCTTAAAAATGTTTCTTGTTTCAATTGGATAAAAGCATTTCTAGTTTTTGTGCACAACTCTTCTTTTTTTTTTTTCATTTTTTTATCATTTATTTTTATTGTTTTTTTTTGTGCACAACTCTTCTGAATGAAATTTTTGCTTCCTAATTCCCGTGTGCATCTGGAACAGGAAGCTGATATAAATATTTGGTATTTTCCCTGCCATGTCAGATTCTTTATTTTCCCTCAAATTTAGAGGCTTATTTTGGTCATCTGTGACTTTGTAAAATGACTTTATTCAAGTTATCTGGAGCACTTGGATGGCTCAGTCTTACCTTTTTTTTTTTTTTATTAATTAAACAAAACTTCTGTCATCTATGTTTGGGAGGTCATTGCCATGTACTATTCACTCTTGCAATCATATCTGTGAGACGTGATGTTGTACTTTCCAAATTAGGCCTTCCATATTTATGTATTTAACAAGACCAAACAGTGTCAGCTTTAGACAGGCCCCACAACCTCCTGACTAGTCATAGTACATAAAAATGTCTGCTACCTATTTAGGAGCAAGCTTCCACAGTGCTGATAGCCCTACCAAACAAGAACTCGAACAGTCTCTTTTACATGTTCACAGGTTGCTCAAAGGACTAACATCTGGCAGGAAATTCCCACTTCAATTTGGCTAGCTTAGCCTGCCCAGATGTGACAAAGCAGTGGTTTCCCCCAGCGGAAAAGTGCTCCACATGTAAACTCTTTTTCTTTCATTTTCTACGTGGTCTTGTTAGTAAAATTTTGTTTTGTTATGGCTTGACTTCATGTTGACTACCAACTAGTCATGAACTCAAGTAACGAGTTATGACCCATATGCTAGAAAACGCAGATTTTTCTGGAAAAAGAAAGTCAACAAACATTATATTTTGAAGTAACTTAAAAAGCTACTTTGCCTGCCAGGGTAAGGTCTGACTTAGCAGGTATTTGCATAATGAAAACCAAAGCCCAAGTGGTGTCAGATGGTGCAGTGACTGACATGGACAGGAAGTCAATTCAGAGCAAAGGCTCCTCTGCAAGAGCTCAGCACCACACATCCTCCCACACGAAGTGAGCAACTGAGCAGTGCGGTATCACTTATAGGCAAATGGCCAGTACTATAGCTATGAGGGTAACTTATTTCCTTTCTCTGGTGACTGAAAATGGAAATCTGTCAAATTCTATTAACATGGTATAAGATACTGCATGCGAATTAAAAAAACCTCCAAACCCAAAAACTTAAATGCCCCCAATTCAGGAAAGACCCTGAAGAGGACCACGAAACATATGTTTTACTCTAGAGGTTAAGTTGCCCTTCTGCCCCAACCCCTTCCAAAACACTGCTTTAAAGATCATTCCTCCTCGTGAAACAGAAATGTACAAAATCAGGTTAGAATCTGAATTTTCAACCTAAAATGTGATCTCTTGGTGTGGTTCCCAAAATAAAAGAGTAGCATATGCTTCTGTTTATAAGTTGAAGTCAAATATCTTGGATACTCACATGCCAAGAAAAAGTACATCAAAGGCTTCTATCCATTTGGGATATTGACTCTTTGACCTATGTATTTCCAAGAGGCCTATATAACAGACTGCTCAATAGACAACTTTCATTTGGGTTATTACAATGTATAATTACTGGACCATGAATTAACGAGCCAGGAGATCTGGCTCCTAGTATTGCATATTTGCAATTAACTCCCTCTCATTGAGACTCACTTTCCTCATCCATCAAATGGGGACTTCTGAACAGATCATGGTGTTCATACCCAACATTGCCTTATTCTAGGGAGTTATTTTTATGAGCCACCAAATAAAATGTAGATGAGACCAAATGAGGATATGTTTAATCTCCTTTCCTTCTGATTCAGATAAGACCTCATTTGAACCATAGTTTCATGGCTGAAAACTGTTCAAAAACCTCAAAACTAGAAAATGTGATTTTTAAAAATATTCCCTTCCAGAGAGATGTCTGGGTGGCTCAGTTAACTGTTTGACTTTGGCTCAGGTGGTGACTCCCGCAAATACCGTCCCCCCCCTCCCCCCGCATTGGGCTCCTTGCTTGGCGGGGAGCCTGCTTCTCCCTCTGCCTGCACTCCTCTGTTTCTTTCTGACAAATAAATAAATAAAATCTTTTTTTTTTAAAGATTTTATTTATTTATTTGACAGAGAGAGAGAGATCACAAGTATGCAGAGAGGCAGGCAGAGAGAGAGAGGGGGAAGCAGGCTCCCCGCTGAGCAGAGAGCCTGATGTGGGGCTCGATCCCAGGACCCTGAGATCATGACCTGAGCTGAAGGCAGGGCCTTAACCCACTGAGCCACCCAGGCGCCCCTAAATAAATAAAATCTTAAAAAAATAGATTTCTTTTCAGTACTAACATTTTAAGTAATATAGTTAAAAGCAAAAAGACTCATCAGGACAAGGTCATAGATGCTAGAATAAGGAGATGATAGCAAGCTTATTTATGTGCGCTTATTTATGCCTTAATTCATAAGCAAGATAGCTAATATTGTTATTATTTAACTCAATTGAAAAACTATTATTTGATCAACTGACAATTCCTCAAAGCAGGTGGTTCTAAAATTTTAAGAGCATTTGATGAAAGAAACTGGTTTTTAATTTGCCATCTACTTCATGGACTAGAAATAAAACAAACATAGCTCATCTCTATAAAATGTCAATGTTATCTGGATATTAAATGAAAAATAAATTAAGAGCCTGTGTTCATACCACAGATTTGGGAATTCATATATCTGAAGTGAGAATAGTTGTAAATTTAGTAATTGTGTAGCTAATTTTTGTTTTATTCAGATCTACTGATAGTAAATAGCTTTATAATATCAGAGATTATACACATTTTTATACACATTGTTCATATACATTTTTTATACACATTTTCTTTCTTTTTTTTTTTTTTTTTAGATTTTATTTATTTATTTGAGAGAGAGAGAGAGAACATGAGAGAGGAGAAGGTCAGAGGCAGAAGCAGACTCCCCATGGAGCTGGAAGCCCGATGTGGGACTCGATCCCTGGACTCCAGGATCATGACCTGAGCCGAAGGCAGTCGCCCAACCAACTGAGCCACCCAGGCGCCCCTTATACACATTTTCATATAAGAAGTTTGGCAAGTTGTTTTTGTTTTTTTTTTAGTTTTTTAATTTTTAAATTTTTTAGCAAGTTGTTTCTAATCACTTATTTACCACAACTAAGACTTCTGTTAGGTCCCTGGGTTAGCCAGGGTATGCATAAGCACTATGAATGTGATTTTATTTACTTTTATTTTAATTCAAACATAAATGAGGCAAGATTTAAAATTGAATACATTTAGCTTCATGAAAACTGATTATATTGCTCCTACCTTTTTTCATCTTGGTATTGGCTGATAAAATCTGTTGGGTCATAGATAGGCATCAGTCTATGGATGAGTGTTTAGAAAACCATTTTGGTTATTTCTCCTCCCGTGGAGGGGAAGATAAGATGATATACTAATAGAGCAGAGCATAACAAAATAAAAAGAGGTAAGAACTCTGGGGTCAAACTTTGAGTTTGAAACCACGTTTTCACTGTGATTTTGGACATACTTAATTCTCTTGTACCTCTGAGACTAGAGGAACAGTGCGCAGCTGAGCCTAGGCCTAGATGCCAATCAACAGATTTGTGGAGCTAAGTAAATAAATAGTTGTTGTTTTAGGTCACACAGTTTTAGTGGTAGTTTGTTATGTATACAACTAATACATGTTATATGAATCAGACAGATAGGGTAGGTAAAATCGACTAAATCCATGTAATAGCAGCTGGGGCCACTCATGAATTCAAGTTAGTTTCATCTGACGCATAAATATTCTAGGCTGGGAAACTGATACACATATATTTTTACCATGTCACAATTCTGTCTAAGAAAATTAATTTTGCTTATGACATTTCCTCTGGTCCTCTGCCACTAAAGTTAATCTTAGAAAATCAACATTGTTTTCTTTGAATAAACATTTCTTAGTAATCTTCAAATATAGGAAACTTGGGTTCATATTTGAGCTTCAGGGTCTGATAGTCTACATGGCTCAGACTATCTTTGTCTTATCCAAACCTCCAGAAGACCAAGTCCTTTGAATTCCATTATCTATTTATAATTGCCTCTAGGTGGAGGCCATCCGGGATACTAGATCTTTGAGTAAACATTCATGGTTGTGAGAAGTTCCAGATTTTACAACTTAAAATCATCCAGTATTCCATGTGAACTAAAGTTATTTCTCTTTTTTTGTCATGGCTTGAGAAGTATCTTTACCACTTTTAACCAACAAAGGCTTAAATAATCTTGGGCAATATTCTTGAAATTTATTCCTGGTCCCACATCAGCTTTTCTAAGTATCTGGATATTAACACTAGAATAGTATGTCATGAAGTGTTCTATGAGTGTGCAAGGTATGAATCTTCCCTCCACTTCCATGAACTTGAGCTGCTGTCTGTGATGAATTTCATATTCCTAATGATGAAGTGAATTTCATACCTCATTTGATAGTTTTAAGGAAAACTGCTGCTTAAGAATAAAATGCCAAAGATGTCCTACTTAAGACAGGGACAGGTATTATTGTTAAGAAACAAGGAAAGGTATTATTGTTTCCTTGGGTGTGAATGTGGGTGGGAGTATGCAGTTCTCATCTTGGTTACCATTAGATAAATCCTCTGCATACAGAGGTCCTATGAAACTTCTGACTTTTGAGTGAATTAGTATGAGAAAGAACATATTTAAGTTATTTTCTAGTTTTATGAGTTGGACAGCTAAGGAGAGAGGTGGTGCAGAAAAACATCACAAGAATTCTGCACCACTTCTTTGCAGAGCACAAGTTAGCAGTAATTAAGAAGAATGGGAGAGTCAGCTACACATGTTTGGGATCAAACAAGATGAGACTAGAAAATACAAAGAGAATCTCCATGACTCTCCCAAGTATGACCATGTGCTACATGAGAAGGAAATAGCATCCTTGTTTTAGAAACTTACATCTTTTTTCCTTAACCAAAATGTTTTGAAAATGAATCAGAAAGTAAAATTAATGCTTCTTTTTATTAGATGGGAAATAGGATAATTATTTACATTGGGATTGCTAAGTGGCTTTAATAGTCATGTGAATGCTGTAGGTATTATCTTTTAGGGTAATACACTTTCCCTGCTAAACCTACCATGAGAAAAAGTATTAGAGGTAGCAGTTACTTTACTGTCATTCAAAAGAAACTGTTCTAAGCTATATATGGTTCTTAACCACATTTAACGAAGCTTTTTTAATCCTAAGAACGTTGGTCTTTGGGTGAGGTCTTCAGTCTTTTATCTGAGAGCTATATATATGTGCTTGGGTATAATCTGTCAAAGGCGTACTCACTTTTAGTCTAAATATGATTTGTAGGTCTAGTCCATATTCCTACAGCTGCCATAAAACATACAACTAAATCATATTAGATTAACACAGGCTGGTATTGACAGCCCACTGGGAACATATTGATTAGGTCCTCTTTCATGTTATTTGTTATGATTTTTCTCCTCAGTTTCATTTACTGGGAAGACACAGGGGAAGAGATTTCACCAGGAACAATGACAGTGCCTGTCACAAAATGTTCTCAATGTTTCCATTTGTTACTATGGCAGTGACAAAGAGGGTTCCAAATGAAAAGGCAGACCTGCTGTGACAAAGCACAGCAGGACAACAGGAAGAAATTTTCTCCTGACCTGGGAGATTAGGAAATCACACTTAGAGATTATAGAATTGTCTCCATTTCCAAGGGTACAATCGTAGCACTTGGGCTTTTGAGGGAGCATGTGAAAAGGGTAGTTCCATCAGGCCTGGCTACGGACAAATAAAGGGCAAATGTTACAGAGTGCTTAAGATCTCCAAATAGAACAAAGAGGCATGCTTGTAGAGGCTAGAGGGAATTGTCGCTGTTCCTGAACCTCTGTGATGAAACTATGAATTTAATTTATGTACATGTGGGGCACTCATTTTAAAATTAAACATGAACATCTATGATGTATTATAGTTCTATATCTCTTATGTGGTTAATAAGAACACATGGCACTCTGGTACTGGGATATGTAATTAGCACATGGTAGATGAAGTGATGCTTTATCCAAGAACCCAGAACTGGAATACAGTTATGCAAAGTCACAAAAGACAGAAATATTCTTAAGCCAGCAAAACTTAAAAGTAATAGGGAGAATAGATTATCTATCTAGAGATAGGATGTGTCAATCAGAGAGGAGATATGTTAATCAGGCAATAAAATAGAGCAAAGAAAAAGAAACTACATAGTAAATGCAGAAGTTGCCATTGCCTCTTCATTCGTGTTCCAGGTAGAGAAGTATGTTTCAATAGCTGGAGTACTTCCAATCCTAGTAGAAAGGCTTTCCCTAGCATAGAGATGGAAGTAGGAGTTTTTAACCAATGGACTTTTTTTAGTATTTCCAACTGATAAAACCATCTCTATTGTAAGATGGAATGCATTAGCCTGGTGCTATTAAATGGTTGATTCATATAGCTCCTTGTATTTAGATTCCGTGCTGACCCAGCAAGTTTGTGATCTGTCTTTCTGTATCTCTGTAGTGCAATCAATTCTACTGCTTAGTAAAAAGCTCCTGGTTCAAACTCACCAGGGACTATAGTCCTTCGATTATTTTCCCTTTCCCTTTCTCTTTTTTTTTTCTGCAACAGTCTTACCCTAGAGTCCTCAGAATCCTATCAGATAACAAAAGCTCCTGTTCAATACATGAAATCATCTATTCAGATAACAGAAAGATTCTCTTTGGCAAAACCCAGCTTTTGTTAGTTAGGCTGGTCTGTGGCTCTCCGTCCTAATGATGAGATTTCCCTAAAAGTTTCCTAGAGAAGCAATATAGTGCAGTGAGTAAGAGCACTGACTCTGAAACCAGACTGCCCGGATCGAATCTTGGCTCTGATACTCTCTAGCTATGAGACTTTGTGCAAGTTACCTAATCCCTCTGTGTCTCAGTTGTCTCATCAGTAAAATGGGGTTATTAATAACCTACTGTAGGGTCTCCTGGGTGGCTCAGTTGGTTGAGTCCCAACTCTTTTTTTTTTTTTTTAAAGATTTTATTTATTTATTTGATAGAGAGAGAGAGAGATTACGAGCAGGCAGAGAGGCAGGCAGAGGGAAAGGGGGAAGCAGGCTCCCCGCTGAGCAAAGAGCCCGATGCGGGGCTCAATCCCAGGACCCTGAGATCATGACCTGAGCTGAAGGCAGAGGCTTCAACCCACTGAGCCACCCAGGCGCCCCGAGTCCCAACTCTTGATTTCAACTCAGGTCGTGATCTCAGGGTCATGACATTGAGCCCTGCTTTGGGCTTGGACTCGATGAAGTCAGCTTCTCTCCCTTTCCTTTTGCCCCTCCCCCTGCCTGTGCACACGGGCTCACCCTCTCTCAAATAAATAAATAAATCTTAAGAAAAAAAAAGCCCTACTTCAGTGAGCTTTTATGAACATTAAATGAGTTAATATATGTAAAATGCTGAAGATGCTTACTGGCTAGTAAGTGCTATATAAATGTTATCTATTGCTATACTGTATAGCTTGACTTACATTGAATGTGCTAAACATGCCAACATAAGTGTTTCAATGCTAAGATGACATTAGAGTGTTCATGTCATTGCATCACTCAGTCTTTCAGGATCTGATTATCCTGGAACCTGATCTGAGTAGGGTTAAAGTGAGAAAAATGGCTACTAGTAAAGTCCTCCCTACTGTTAGCCTGCCTTCCACTTTCTTCTATAGTGATTTCAACAGCATGTAGTAAAACCCAGTGTTTGGATCCAAGGTATGATGAAAGTGAATAAAGTGAGGAAGCTGCCAACATATTACACAAGGGGTTGACAAATTAGAGCCTGAGGGCCAAATGCAGCCTGTGGCCTGTTTCTGTAGAACGGGAGAGTTACAAAAGGTTTTTAGGTTTTTTGAATGTTATAAAAAACCAAAACCAATAGCAAGCAAGCAAGCAAGCAAGCACACAAACAAAACAAGACTAATATGCAATACAGCTTGTGCAGGACATGCAAACCTAAAATATTCACTGTCTCGCCCTTTACAAAAAAAAGCTTGTGGCTCCCTGTTTCGTACTCTCCCCTTACTACTTACTTCACTATACCCCAACAATAAATACATAGGTAGATAGAGTTAGATAAAAAAAAGAGGCTGAAAATCCTGTAACAGAGAGCCCGAGTGCTTTGGTGAGGTAGTTCATTTATTATCCTTACCACAGTACAAATGGGTAGCTAGTTATTCCACTTCAGTACCCTAAGAATGACTTCTCTCTCCCTCAGAAAGTCCGTACATTCTTACCTAGTACTGGGAACATTATAGGTAGTTAGGTGTTCGTAAAGGAGTTTGTTTTTGCAGGGCTAGGTGGCCCAGGACCCAGGTTGTGATTAATTAGGTCACTATCATATTTATGATGGCTTCACAACATACCCTACTAAACATTAAAAAAATTAGAATATTTACTGTTTTAAATATTTAAAATGCTTAAATTATGCACACACAAGGGGTAAATTTAAAGGCTAGGTACCAAGATTCCTGGCTTAACCAATTTTATAGAAGAAATCCATGGTGTAGGGGCTGGGAGGGGAAAATAAAAAAAAGAGAAATCCATAGTGTTTCCTTTAATGGATTACAGAATTTAGCCCAATTCTGGATAAGATATTTTTAGCCTACATGGATTTATAGGTCTGAAGAAATACAGCATAGGAAAAATAGCTGGAAAACATTCTAATCAATGAGGAGGCCTTTCAGAGCAAAGACACAAAAGATATAAGCATGATAATAAAGTAGAATGTTATCTGTGGTATGTAC
Source organism: Nasua narica (assembly GCA_028533885.1). Classification (NCBI taxonomy): domain Eukaryota; kingdom Metazoa; phylum Chordata; class Mammalia; order Carnivora; family Procyonidae; genus Nasua; species Nasua narica. The sequence continues at coordinate 28,732,141 of CM052812.1, read as the reverse complement.
TCTTTCCAAAGAATAGGGCATGAGGCATGCTATGAGTCTATTGGTTAACAGCTCATTGAAGAGTAGGCATGAAGTTTCAAATAAGGAAATATGAAAAAGTTATGTTGGTAAAAAAGATCATTAAAACAAATGAATATCTATATTTGAAACAATACTATGTTAAAACTATCACATAATTTAAATTTCCCATGATTCCAATTATCTTCCAAGGAAAGGAGGAGAATCAATGGTCAATTCTATTTGCCTTTGTTCCTTGTTCAACTCTACGGTATAAGAAATAAGGAGAGATCAAGAGGGACTCTTGCGATTATCTTTCAAGAATCTACAACTTTTTAGAGACCACTGTCTAGCTTAACTACACTTAACTAGAAGTGGTTTAGACATATCAAAAGAACTTTTGAACCAGCTTTTAGATCAATCTAATTCATCAAGCCAAGAATCTTCCAATTGTCTTCATCTTAGAGTACTTGTTCCAAAAATGACTTAGTTCTTATAAATTGTGCCACTTCTTACTAAGCCTGGACCAGAGAAAAATTTAACCCTTCCTAGTACATTTATGAACATTTAACTATTGTCTTAGAAACAGATGTTTTAATCAAATGATACAATCTGAAGACATCATCTTTACTTAATAGTCACAACTTCTTTTTAAAGAACAACAATGTGTTAATATTTAAGCCTGAAGGCCTAAGAATATACTATATACTGTACTTGATACAGCTTGTTTAAGCAATATCCTCATAGACACAATTAATCTTGTGAAAATGACTGGGGTACAGCACAATTGCAAATTATCTTTGAGCCCCAAATAAGTATTTTTCCTAGAGCAAAATACCTTCATAATACCGCAATAGTAGCATATGGAAATAACATTAGGAGTTAATCATTTAAAAGAAATTATTAAATTCATAAATCTTGGTGACATAGTGGAGGCAAGGGTTAAAGGAAATGTTTAACATATAAGTATGAAATAAATGAATCTGTACCTCCCACAAATGCATCTCCAGCTCCATTGGTATCAACAATTTCTTCCTGGTCTTGATCCAAGACAGGAAAAGCGGTGACTTCACTTTCTGCAAGTAGAGCCAAAGAAAGGCAGACTGACTTCTCTTTGTAACACTCAATACAGAAACTCACCTAGTAAACTTTGAAGCCCCTTCATCATTCATCATTCAAAGAGGGAAACAGCATGAGTTCCATACTCTGTACATGAGTACTTGGGAATCAAGGTGCAAAGTCATCTGTAAACAATGCTTTTTTGGGGGATAATTTTCAGCATACAGATACCGTACATGTTTTGTTAGTTTATACCTAGATAGATCACATATTTTGATCATTTTTGAATGACTGTAAACCACAGCAGTACCTTTTTGGACAGTATAAATACTTGAACAGAAACTACGAGGGAAAGAAAGTGTTTTTAAGGACTGGATCATGGATCTCTAATAAAGCTTCAAGCCTGACTGCATTCTTGGCAGTGAAATCTTGGATACAGTCAAAGAGCTGTAAATTTAAAATATATAATGAGTCTTGGGTGTTTCTCTATAGAAAATCACAATGGCCTAATAAAAACGTAACTACTATTCTGTTATAATTCTTCAAGCCAACGTTAAAAATTACTGATTTTACTTGGCTTATTACAAATAACTGAATCTGGTTACTTTTTACAACGGAGTCACTATTTCCTTTAAACTATTTGTCAACTAGGAAAAGGGAAAGCCAGGTAGAACAAAAGGGACAGTGCACTGGGTTCTTGTCTTATAGCAGTCTGGAACAGGGCCTGATTGTTTTGACTATAAAGTAACCTAATACAGTACTTTAAACTTGGCACATGACAGTGGAATGGAGTAATTTGTGATGAAATTTGGCCCAGAGGACATCTGCAAAAGATTGGACAGTGCTTTTTATTGGTGACTGGAACTCTTGAAATCACAAATTTGCATCCCTTATAGGGACAGATGTGGCCAAAAACTTGTAAACTTCAGTCTCACCTAAGTTCAAGAGGGAGGGAAAAGGAGATACTGAGCACCACAGCATCTTAATAAAGAACTTAACAACCTCAAAAAGCATATTCTGTCTTTTATTACCTGGTACTAATGGATACTTTCAACAAGAGATAAGCACAGATATGATAATGAAAAAAAATCCTACTGGAAAGATTGATATTCAAGAAGAGGATTCTTGGGGCACCTGGGTGGCTCAGTGGGTTAAAGCCTCTGCCTTCGGCTCAATCATGAACTCATGGTCCTGGGATCGAGTCCCATATCGGGCTCTCTGCTCAGCGGGGAGCCTGCTTCCCCCTCTCTCTCTGCCTGCCTCTCTGCTTACTTGTGATCTCTCTCTCTCTGTCAAATAAATAAACAAATAAATCTTAAAAAAAAAAAGAACAGGATTCTTCACTTAAGTGATCCCTTTTGACCATACGACTACAGATGCTAAGACTCCATATCAGAAACATCTATTTAAACTCCTTAAGTAACTAACTTTCCACACTTCGTAACAGCAGGACCTACATGGTAGTTAGTAGGATTTTGATTAATTGGAAGTTAAGGCATAAATATCCAGGATTAAATTTTCTAGGGAGTATGCAGTACACACTGCTACACAGGCAAAAAAAAAAAAAAAAAAGCAGAATTTACTAGAATAATTAGGAAAGGGCTACTGTCTGATTTAAGAAAAGGACTGTACCATAAATATTTAAAAAGAAATCTGATTTTATTACTTTCAAGTACAAGTCATACTATAAAGAGAATTAACAACTATAAAGTCAGAACAAACAGCCACTAAATAAGTAAAATGAGCTAAGTTAATGACGCTATTACCATTTATAATAGGGTTACATTATGTAATAATAAAATATGTCCATAAAACACTTTAGGTAATGTAAATGTTAAATAAGAATTAATTACTGGATTATAGCTTTGAAAAATAATTACATATAAATGGTAAGTAAGTCATAATTAGATATAATTTTGTAAGTTCTTTGTTTGAAAAAGTCATGGATTTTTGGTAGGGTAAATCTTTATTTATGATTAGAACCTAATTCAAAATGGAATAGATTACTTGGAACTTTGTTCTTGAGACTCATGACTTCTTGGTCTAAACTACTGCGAATTCTAAATGCATGCAGTTTTCTGGATATACGTGTATATTCTTGAGATGTTTTATCCTTAAGTGACATAGAAGTTCAATTTCTTGTAATATAAAAAATTATTTTTCATCTTTTCTACTTTTTTTTAATGTTCAATTAGCCAACATATAGTACATCATTAGTTTTTGATGTAGTGTTCAACGATTCATTAGTTGTATATAATACCCAGGGCTCATCATCACATGTGCCCTCCTTAATACCCATCACCCTGTTACTCTCTCCCCACCCCCTTCTCTTCTGTAACCCTCAGTTTGGTTCACAAAGTCCAGGGTCTCTCATGGTTTGTCTCCCTCTCTGATTTCTTCCAATTCAGTTTTCCCTTGCTTTCCCTATGGTCCTCCACGCTATTCCTTATGTTCCACGTAAGAGTGAAACCATACGATAATTGTCTTTCTCTGTCTGACTTATTTCATTTAGCATATTCCCCTCCAGTTCTGTCTATGTTGATGTAGATGGTGGGTACTCATCCTTTTTGATGGCTGAGTAATATTCCATTGTATACATGAACTACATCTTCTTTATCCGTTCATCTGTTGAAGGGCAGGCATCTCAGCTCCTTCCACAGTTTGGCTATTGTGGACACCTTTTCTATTAATTAATGCAAATAAATATGTAAAGATATCAAGACTATAAAAGAGCTGTCATAAATTGGGATCGATATAGTCCAGTCTCTATTATCTTCTGTGTCTGGAGTTATATTATGAGAGCTCCTTTCAAAATAATGATCCTGAAAATTTGCAAGATCCTGAAATGTGTTCTAAATTATTGAAGGATTAAATAATATTCAGTAATATTTAAGTTCAATTACATTGTTGGAACTTCTGATTTTTTTTGAAATGAAATGACCTAAGTTAATTTATAGAGCTATTTAAAAACCCCCACATGGGGCATCTGGGTGGCTCAGTCGGCTAAGCATCTGACTCTTGATTTTGGCTCAGGTCATGATTTCCGGGTTGTGAGATCCAGCCCCACATCCTCAGTCTCTGCTCTCAGCATGGAGTCTGTTTGAGATTTCTTTCCTTCTTCCCCTTCCCCCATGCTCTCTCTCTCTCTCTCAAATAAGTAAATCTTAAAAAAGAAACCCCACACATACAAAACCCACACAACTAACTTCACCAGCATGACCTATCCCACAGCCTTCTAGACAATTGATTGTATGAACAGATGAAATACCTCACTAAATCTTAAGATACACTCATAGGCATGAATATTATTCAGCCAATGAGGCCCAGAACACTCACATGACTCACGTGGACCTAGTTTTCTTGGGTGTGAGATGGGTCTGGAGTAGCTGGGGGAAGAAGTAGCAAAAATAGTTTTCTGTCTTAGTTGTAGAAAAATGACACTGTTAGTTCTGATCAAATGAAGTTCAGAATCAAATACTTCTAAATAAAAGCTTAAGATAACTTAGAGCCTTTTATTCCGGTGATTTATTCATTCCATAACTGAAAGCCTGTATGTCCTATTCCCTTTCACCCATTTTGCTAATCCCATCTTACTCCCCTCTGGCAACCATCAGTTTGTTCTCTGTATTTATAAGTCTGATTCCACTTTTTGTTTTTTTATTCATTTGTTTTTTTTTTTTTAAGATTTTTTTTTTTATTTACTTATTTGAGAGAGAGAGAGAGAGAGAGCATGAGAGGGGAGAAGGTCAGAGGGAGAAGCAGACTCCCCGTGGAGCTGGGAGCCTGATGTGGGACTCGATCCCGGAACCCAAGGATCATGACCTGAGCCGGAGGCAGTTGCTCAACCAACTGAGCCACCCAGGCGCCCTATTCATTTGTTTTGTTCTCAGATTCCACATATAAGTGAAATCAATGATGTTTCTTTCTTTCTCTGACTTATTTCACTTAACACAATACCCTCTAGGTCTATCTATGTTGTTGCAAATAGCCAAGATCTCATTTTTTTATGGTTTCATAATATTCCATTATATATAGATATAGATACAGACACACACAGACACACACACACACACATCATGTCTTCTTTATCCATTCCTCTATCAGTGGACACTTGGGTTGCTTTCATATCTTGGCTATTGTGAATATAATCCATGGTACTGGAATAGTGTAGTACGGTGATAAATGGCAGCTACACTTGTGGTGAGCATAGCACAATATAGATCTGTGGAGTCACTCTGTTGTACACCTGAAACTAATGTAACACTGTGTGTCAACTACACTCAGATAAAAAGTTTTTAAAAAGTAAAGTGTATAATATGTGGGGAATATAACTAATACTATATGGAGTTACTAATAAAAAGAATTAGTGATTTTTTTTTACCTTATGATCCTTTTTATTGTTAAAGATTTTATTTTTAAGTAATCTCTACACTCAGTGTGGGGCTTGGACTTAAAACCTGGAGGATAAGAGTCACAGGCTGTACTGACTAAGCAGCCAGGAACCCTAAATGATTTTTTATACCTTTTCATTTTTAAAGATTTTATTTATTTATTTATTTGAAGGAGAGGAGAGAGATCACAAGTAGGCAGAGGGGCAGGTAAAGAGAGAGGGAGAAGCAGGCTTCCCGCTGAGCAGAGAGCCTGATGTGGGGCTCGATCCCAGGACCCTGAGATCACGACTTCTACCAAAGGCAGAGGCTTAACCCACTGAGCCACCCGGGCGCCCTGATTTTTTACATATTAAAAAAAAAAAGTTAAGTCAGAGCCATTGTTTCTCATATCTTTCCAAACTTTTTGTAAAGTGAGAAAGAAAAAGATTGGTAATACTTACTATTCCTGTTTTCCAAATTTCTATAAAACCACAAAATCATGAGCTTCCTTAAGCAGACAGGAAATAAAAAAGAACAATTCAGTTGATACCAGAGTTGTCTGGTATCATTTATTAGATAAGATCTGCAGGGCACCTTCATCAAGAACAATGAAACTTAACTTACTTAAAATACAAAATAATAAAATTCAAACATTCTCTGGACAATTTATATAAACAAATAATTTATTCTTCACTTTACTGTAAGTTTCACTACTGAACTTAGGCCAGTCTGAGTAGAGTCAAAACATCCTCACATGTGTGTAATGCTAAGTCAATTATGGTAGATATAGCAAGTTCATACAATATCTAACTGAAAAAAAAATTCAGTCACTCAATGCCAAACAACTAGATTAAATGCTCCTGTAGCCTTATCACTACTAAATTAACTATATACTTTAGCACTGTGTACCTACAACCCCATGATAATTAACATCCTGAGAAAACTTTGTTCAAGATATTTTAAAATGCCATGTTTTGTTACTGCTTTTTTTTTTTTATGTCACTTCTAAAATATAGGAAAGATATATAGCAGGATGCGGTATTTTCGACCTCAAGGTAGACTGCAGTCACCACCTCTGCCCCTGCCTCTGATTGAGCATCACCAGGCTTGGAAAAGCCAAAAAAATGATGGCAAAATCTTCACCCCAAAGTGAAAAGTATGATTAGGTACAAAACAGAACTCTTGAGATCCTTTTTTTTTTTTTTTAAAGATTTTATTTATTTAACAGAGAGGAGAGAGATCACAAGTAGGCAGAGAGGAAGGCAGAGAGGGGGAAGGGGAAGCAGGCTCCCCGCCGAGCAGAGAGCCCAATGTGGGGCTCGATCCCAGGACCCTGAGATCATGACCTGAGCCAAGGCAGAGGCCTCAACCCACTGAGCCACCCAGGCACCCTGAGAACTCTTGAGATTCTTAAAAGAGGCTCCTCTACTTTGGCCATTCCTTATAATGAGGTAATTTCCAGAGTATTAATGTTTTTGTTTGCTGGTTTTTTATTTAGCCTTTTATTTAGAATTAATTTTAAACTAACAGGAAAGTTTTATGAAAAATACAGAGAACTCCTATATAACATTTATCGAGATTTACCAGTTTTTAACATTTTGCCACAATTTTTTTTAAAGTTTTTATATATTTATCTGATAGAGAGAGACAACCAGTAGGCAGAGAGAAAGGCAGAGAGAGAGGGGGAAGCAGGCTCCCTGCTGAGCAGAGAGCCAGATGTGGGGCTCGATCCCAGGACCCTGAGATCATGACCTGAGCTGAGGGCAGAGGCTTTAACCCACCGAGCGACCCAGGTGCCCCGCCACAATTTTTTTTATCAATCCTTCCATATATACGTACATATTATTATTTATTCTTTTAAGCCATTTGAGCATAAGTTGCTTATAGCATTCCCTTTACTTCTTAATAATTCAGTGTATATTCTAAGAATAAGGATAGTCTTAGGTAACCATGATACAGTTGATAAATTTAAAAACTTAATACTGTTATTTTATCTAATCTATATTCTATATTCCAATTTTGTTAATTGTCCTAGTGTCTTTTACAGGATTTTCCCATCTCCTACAGGATCCAGTCCAGAATCACATATTGCCTTTAATTGTGTTTGTTTGTTTTTAACTTTTTGAATAGGTGATGCATACATATAATTAAAAAAATACAAATTTATTAAAAGGTATCCTATAAAAAAAACTTTCTCACTTATCTCCTATTCATCCAGTTTCTAATCCTACTGCTTTCCAACCTGATTATCACTGTTACTGCTTTTCTGTATATCCTTCCAGGATTTCTCTTGCATATACAAGTAAACACATTTTTATTATTTTTTCTTTATTATTATTATTTTTTAAGATTTTATTTATTAGAGAGAAAGAGTGAGTGAGTAGAAGGGAGAGGGAGAGAGAATCACAAGCAGACTCTGTGCTGAGTGCAGAGCTGAATGTGGGGCTCAACCCCACAACTGCAAGATCATGACTGCAGCAGAAACCATCAATCAAACCAAGAGTCAGAGGCTTAACTGACTGAGCTACCCAGGCACTCCTCCTTTTTTTTTTTCTTAAACAAAAAAGTATCTCTCTATGCGGGCTGCTCTGGACTGTGTTTTTTCACTCGGAAATCTTTTTGTGTTGGTAAGCAGAGAATGTCTGCATTTCTATCGCTGCATAATAGTCCACTGTATGGATATACTGTAATTTATTTAAGCAGTCCTTTACTGATGGACTTTTAGGTTGTTTTGTTTTCGGTCTTCTGTTATTACATACAATGTTCCAAAGCACTAATCCTTCTAAGTAGACCCTAAATTTAATTATTTTACTTAAAAGCCAAGTCAATAATTTCATTCCCAGTTTTATAGGGAACTGACATAAGAGAACCAAACTATTATACAAAGAGCATGAAATAGGCCTATGTCAAAGAATAGGAAAAAAGTGAGAATCCAGGAAATGCTTTTCTTTTCATTAGGATACACATCCCAGGATATGAGCAAAGACACCCTGCTCAGACTGCCCTAATAAACAGGGTAATGAAACAGATGACAAATTTTACTAATAATAGAGATTTATAGAACAATCCTAATTAACAAGGACTTTTGGGGAATGAAGAGCTCTGGGTTAATTTAATTTTCTGGTTAACTAAAGAAAAAGCAGAAAGTCTTTTTAGTTAGAAATCTTTCTAAATGTATTAATATAATAATATACCATGACATCCCTGCTTTAATTAGTTTAGTTTATTGAACTGAATGAAAATTTTCTTTGATAATAAAGAATCCTACATCACATGTTAATGTCATTATTCTGAACATCAATTCCTATTGTAGCTCCAAAGGTGTAAGTCCTTTCATGAAAGGCAGGATAAATGGAATGGTTGGAGGAACACTGGATTAGGACTCAAAAGACCCATGGTTTTAGTCTGGTTTTGGTTCAGCTACTTTATTCAACAAATGCTTATTAAGAGCTTATCATGTGTCAGGCACTCAGCGACTGGGAATATAGATGTGAATAGGACAGACAAAAACCCTGCTCTCATGGGACCTACATTCTCATAAGGATAGACAGTATACAAGTAACAAAAAAAAATGAGCAAGAAAATTTGAGATAATAATAAATGCCACAAAGAAAATAAAACAGGATGATGTGATGAAGTATGACTGGGGAGGCGAATTAGAAGAAGAGGGTGTTACTTCTTGGCTGAGGAGGTGATGTTTGAATTGAGACTTTAGTAGCAAGAAGGAGCCAGTCATGTGAAGATCCAGGTGCAGAATATGCAAGAGCAGAGGCTCTGGGCTGGCAACAAGTGTGGTGAAGTAAGCCTGTTCAGGGTTAAGAAGGCCACTGTAACTAGAGTGTAGTGAGTGTAGGGAGATCAAGGGTGTGTGTGTGCATGTGTGTGTATGTGTTGGGGGGGTGGGTTGGTGGAATTTCATTCTATGTAAAATAGAAAACCATTGGAAGGTTTTAATTTTTTTAAAGATGTATTTATTTATTTTAGAGAGAGGGAGCACGCATGTGGGAGCGTAATGTGGTTGGGGGGAAGGAACAGAGGGAGAGAGTGAGAAGGTCTGAAGTAGACTCTGCTGAGGGCGGAGCCTGATGTTGGGCTTGATCTTAGGACCCTGAGGTCATCCTGAGGTGACCTGATCATGACCTGAACTGAAACCAAGAGTTGACACTTAACTGCACCACAGCCCCATTATAAGGTTTTAAACAGGTGAGTGACATGATCCTATCTTTGATTTAAAAAGATAATCTGGTAGCCTTATACAGAATGGTGGGCGTTTGGAGCAGAGTCAATGATGCTACTTTTTAAGACCTTGCACAAGTAACTATGTAACTCACCCTCAGTTTTACTATACTTAAAGATGAGAGGAATGCCTGGGTGGCATAGTCCCTTAAGCATGAGACTCTTCATTTCAGTTCAGGTCATGATCTCAGAGTCATGAGATTGAGCCTTATGCTGGCTCTGTGCTCAGCCAGGAGTCTGCTTAAGGTTCTTTCCCTACCTCTACCCCTCCCCCTACTTGTATACATGTGTGTGCTCTTTCTCTCTCAAATAAATAAATAAATCTTAAAAAAAAAGGAAAATGAGAATACTGGTTTTAGCTATTTCCTGTGGTTCTTATATGGATTAAATATTAACAGTATGAAAGCACCCTTTCAAATATAAAGCACTACATAATTTTTTAAAATTCTTAAATATGGTTCAATACTTTTCTCCATTTCTGTGCATCACAACACCAAGATATTGCTGCTTAGGATCTCTCTATAGAAGCTACAGAGAATGCAAAGGCTATGTTTTTCATCCCCTCTTATTTACGTGTTTGTATGTGTAAATGTAATACATATCAGTATACATTGATACATAATTTTATAGGGGGTTCTTAGGAGCTTATTTTCTTCAATCAGGTAACAAGTATTTGTTGAGCACTTGCCATGAGCTCCTTATACTCTGCTAGATCCTTTGGGGGAGATATAGGAGAAATATTAAGACACCATCTGTCTTCTAAAATAATTTATAATCTAGACAGAAAGGGAAGTCTAGCACATGTGAAAGAATTTGTGAAGTATCATATAATGTAATATTTATTATACTGCAACAGGAGTTCAAAGAAGGAAAGAAACAATGTGAGTTTAATTAACTGGAGATGGTTTCATGGAGAAAACTGAACTTAAGCTAGGTCTTGAAGATATGGATAGTGAAGAGGAGAGGAAATAAAGCAAGGTATATATATTCCAGGAAGCACAGAGAAAGACACAAGTTTAAATGTTAGATAAGGAAAGAAATAATGCAAGATGGGTGGGGTCCAGCCATCTCTAGGAAGACAAATGTTTAGATTTAATACATCAAACGATGGGATACAACTGCAGTTTCTGAGCTAGCAAAGTAACACTGAAATGCTTTCAGTGCACCAAGTGCTTTATATGTTTCATATCATGTATTTCTCACTGCAATCCCACGAGTTAGGTAGTACTGACTTGACTTTATATATGAAGACACTGAGGCTCACAGAGGCTGTCAACTGCTCAGGATCCTGTGGCAAAGGATTTTGGGACAAAAAAAATATGAGAGAATAAGATGGGATTCCAAAGTTACCATTTGAGCAACGTTGCTCATTTTTTCTGAAAAAAGGGTGATCATAGAAAAAAAACCAAGATTAAGCAGTATACAGCAGTTAATTGACATCTAAATTCTCGTTGTAAGCCCTTTACTGATAACTATATTTGACCAAATTAAGTAGATAAATACTCCACAGAGAACAGAGGCAGTATAATACTGTATTAGGAATATAAATCAGACTGCTTGGGTTCATATTCCCAATTACTAGTAAATTCCCATTTACTAGCTCATAACCAAATCAAACTCTCTATGTCTCAATTTTCTCATGTGCAAAATAGGGACAACAACAGTAATTATCTCATAGTGTTTTGTGAGGCTAAATCAGTTAATATATAGAGAGCACTCAGAGCAAAAGTTGGCACATAGTAAGCATTTAATGAATAAATGCACAAGAATATTACTAATCTTAAAATAAGACTCTTGGGTATAGGGGGTTGAGATCACACTAAAAATTGCTGCTACTGAAGGCATGGTTTTGATATGGAACCCAACTATTACTGTTTGTAGTAAAGCCTCCCAGTTTGTTCATGTTTTCTTTGAATTTTCTACAAATGTTTCAAGTAAATGTCAGTTAAAATCTTCAGTGCTGAATATAGACAGGTAAGAGAGTAGAAGAGTGTTTGCTTTGAATATGAAAATAGTTTTCCATAGAAAAGTGACTGAGGGGGTGCCTGGGTGGCTTAGTTGGTTAAACTTCCGACCCTTCGTTTCAGCTCAGGTCATGACCTTAAAGGTCGTGAGATTGAGCTCTGCATTGGGCTCCATGCTCAGCTGGGCCTCTGCGTGAAGATTGATTCCCTCTGCCCCTCCCCCCACTGATGCGCAAGCGCTCTTTCTAAAGTAAATAAATCTTTTTTTTTTTTAAAGATTTTTTATTTATTTATTTGATACAGAGAGAGAGATCACAAGTAGGCAGAGAGGCAGGCAGAGAGAGAGGAGGAAGGAGGCTCCCTGCCGAGCAGAGAGCCCGATGTGGGGCTCGATCTCAGGACTCTGAGATCATGACCCGAGCCAAAGGCAGCAGCTCAACCAACTGAGCCACCCAGGCGCCCCTAAAGTAAATAAATCTTAAAAAAATCATAAGTGACCAAAAAAAAAAAAGATACATGGAATTACTGCCTTAAAACCTTATTTCTCCTTTGTTTGGTGTCTCCCTCCCACCTTCTCTTTATTCCTTCCTTCCTTCCCTCCTACTGAGGTTTCTGATACCTTTAATAGGTTCACTACATGAAGCATATCTCTAACTTTACATTAAGCAGTTCATTCAAACTGTTCTCTCTCTGCTTTTTTCTTTGCACTTGCTCCATTCTCATATCTATAAAAACTGGTTTCCTCTGTGGCTTAGCTCATATGTCACTGGTCATCTATAGAGTGCCTAACCTTGTTGAGATTCCTAGCCCTGATTCAATCAGCTGTGCCCAGGAAAGTAGCTAGGGTTCATGGCACAAACCTTGCCTACTTAGGTAAGAAGGGCTGCAGGAAAGGCAATTCGTCTGATGATCTTTAGTACCCAGAACTATGCTTTGTGCATTACAGGTGCTCAGTAAACATTTGTTGAATGAACAGACTGATTTTTCATGAGTACAAATCTGATCATGCTATTCTGTTACAAATCCTTTGATGGTTCTCTATTGAAGTCTTAAATCTAGGACATGAATCTAGCCTACTGTTTAAACCTTACCTTTTGCCATTTCTTGAGCTGTGACTATTTCTCTGTCATGCTCATAATTTTTCAAACGTGTCACACTTTTTTTATACCTATGTACATACACACCTGCTTTATTGCTCAAATCATCCTTCACTATTAGTTCCAAATCTCAGGTAAGGTTGTCATGTTGGATGTAGTCTCTGACTTCTCAAGGTCTTGCTTAGAAGCAGAGCTAACTGGTTCCTCTTTCATGCCATCATTTATAACCTTTACACATCTCTAAGAAAGGACTTATCATAATTATAGTTTTACTTATTTCTAAGCATTTTTCTCTACTAAAATATGAGCTCCTTGAGGGTAGGAATCATGACTTAATCACAGTCCCAGGATGCAGTAGATGCTCAATAGACATTTATTACTGAATGATTATTTTTACTAGATTTTAACTTCCTTAAGACTGGTCTCCTTTCAGATGTTGACGAGGATGTGGAGAAAGGAGAACCTTCCTACACTGTTGGTGGGAATGCAAGCTTGTGTAGCCACTCTGGAAAACAGTATGGAGGTTTCTCAAAAAGCTGAAAATAGAGCTACCCTATGACCCAGCAATCACACTACTGGGTATTTACCCTAAAGATACAAATGTAGTGATCCAAAGGGGCACGTGCACCCGAGTGTTTATAGCAGTAATGTCCACAATAGACAAACTATGGAAAGAACCTAGATGTCCATCAATAGATAAATGGATAAAGAAGATGTGGTATATATATATATATATATATATACACACATATATGCAATGGAATACTACGCAGCCATCAAAACCCCTGAAATCTTGCCACTTGCAATGACGTGGATGGAACTAGAGGGTATTATGCTAAATGAAATAAGTCAATCAGAGAAAGACAATTATCATATGATCTTTCTGATATGAGGAATTTGAGAGGCAGGGCAGGGGGGCGTGGGGGGTAGAGAGGGAAAAAATGAAACAAGATGGGACCAGGGAGGGAGAGAAACCATAAGAGACTTTTAATCTCAGGAAACAAACTGAGGGTTGCTGGGGGGTCGGGGGGAGGGATAGAGTGGTTGGGTTTGGACACTGGGGAGGGTATGTGCTATGGTGAGCACTGTGAATTGTGTAAGACTGACGATTCACAGACCTGTATATGTTAATAAAAAAATTTAAAAAATAAATGAAAAAAAAAAAGACTGGTCTCTTTTTCGTGTAATAGAGTATCAACTCATGATGTATTTTCTGAATGATTTTTGAGTAAGTGGTACCTAATTATAACATACTTCTCTAAGTTAGTTTAGTAAACCAAGTAATCTAAAAGTTCTAGTTGTCTATGATCCTGTTTTTTAGAGTTATTAGGATTTAATCTAGCATTCTAAATGTTTGTATGAAAAGAAATCATACAAGTTCTTGAAACTCAGAGGGTAGTACGCTATTTCAGTAGTGAATAAATTCTACCTTGTGTAACTTGTCCTAAAAATCTTTACAGATCTAACTGTGCTAAACACATCCTGGAGAAATAATAAAATAAAATAATAATAAAATGATTGGGGGGTGCCTGGGGGTGGCTCAGTGGGTTAAAGCCTGCCTTCAACTTGAGTCATGATCTCAGGGTCTTGAGATTGAGCCCCACATCAGGCTCTCTGCTCAGCAGCGAGCCTGCTTCCCCCGCTCCTGCCTGCCTCTCTGCCTACTTGTGATCTCTCTCTCTCTGTCAAATAAATAAATAAAATCTTTAAAAAATTTATACATGATTGGCACCTTCAAGCAAGTTGCTTTCCATAACTCAGGAATGAAGACACTTTTATGATTCAATAAACCTAGGTTTAGATCCTGTTTAAAGATAAAAGGTTCTGATATAGGGACTTGGAGTTAACTCTTAGATTGGATCAAACCAGGGCAATCAAATCGATCATAGTGACAAGGGTGGGGTTTACCTCATGAAGATACCATATAAGTCCAACCAACATTTATATGTATATGATCCTTCCTTATAAATAAATCATAGGCTGTTAAAACTAGAGCAGGAATAGGCCTTTGTTACATAATTTAGACCAAGGCATCATGGTTATGAAAAACACTGAGTGACCAAACATCAATGGCTTTCTTAAATTTTTTGTGTGTGGTTTAGTTCTAATCACTGCAGTAGAAGGATATAGGACATCTAAGTGTACCCCTTCTTAATGTCATGTATTTCCTTCTGAGTACAATAGTGAAGATTTTCAAAATGATATGCATATGCAAAGTTGTTCTCTCTTATTAAAGAAAAAGTGATTGATGCCACTACTTCTAATCATTCCCATTATAAGATTTCTGTTTGAATTGTTGACAGTGGCAATGGCAAATGTTTATGAAGTTTATGAAGGAAAAGCTGCATCAGATATAACAGGAATGCCTCCTTTTTTTCTTTTCTTCTTTTTTTTTTTTAAAAAAAAGTGCCTCCTCTCTTTCTTTTTATAGACTAGAAGAAATCTTAGAGCAAGAAAGCAATGCTGAAATATCACTGACGTTTTAGTGCAATCTGGTTTGCAGGGATGATGATGTTTCAAGGTAATTTTATGCTGAAAGAAAAATGTTTTTAAAATATTCTATATTGTACAATAAAGTTAAAGTTCCCCAAACTATGAGGTCAATTTCAATGGGTGCCTTGACAAACATGGACAAAAATTATGAGTACTATTGTCCATAAACTAAATTGGAATCACAGATAACCTGACTGCTTGCAATATAGCGATAAACACCAGTAAACAACCATTTTACCCAATTTAAACAGAATACTTTTCTTTATTAAGTCATTCGCCAATCTCTCTTGCACTTAAAAGTAGATTAAAATGCGTAAACGTATGGTTAATTACCTGTTTTAAAAAAAAAAAACCTTCTCGAGTACTGTATTTTACAATGCTTTTAAAGGTTGGTTGTACTTATCGTCATTCCTTATGAACAGAAGTTGCAGCATCAGATTTTTTAAAAGTTACAGGAATAGTTTAAGGATCATACTCATGCCTATCAGGAGATTAAGAGGAATGGCATAGCCCTATTTATTAAAATGATAAAGACCCCGTGTCAAAGCAGGCTGTTGTCATCTAAACACTGTGCCAATTACTCCGATTCCTCTCAGAATTGGTCCCACTAATGATCCTTAGCTGGTGCTTCCATTTCCCTCCCCAAGGTATCATTTTAAATGTCTTCTCAAGTCACCAAATAATTCTCACCCTCCGAGAGAAGTGAAGCTGTTAGGTGTCAAGTCTTTACACTTTGCTAGTTATATTGAACTACTAATAGTCCTTCCATCAAACGATACAAGAACCAGTATCTTTGTTTCTCAGACTGGAAGGTGGCAGACAATTCAATATAGTCACACCACACTGTATAGCTATTATATCACATAGCTATTTATACTTTAGTCCATGTAAATGGTACCTGCTAGACTTGGCCTATTCCTAGACGACAATACTATTTCTACTTCCTAGATGACCCAGAGGCAATACACAAATTGGTCAAGCTATAGCAGTCAGTGCAGCAAGGCTGGTGTCATTAACTGGGTGGTATGTGAAGTTTGGTTACATCTGAACAGAAGAAATCTGTGCTGGGCTAATTAATTCTTTGAAAAGACCAAGTCTGTACCCCCAAAGAAGTAAAAGAAGCAACAGCAGCCTTACAGATCAGACGTCCATTTGTGCATTCTTTTCCTTTTTATTTTCTTTGAGTGAGGGAGCGAGGGAGTGAGAGAGAGAGAGAGAGAAAGAGAGAGAGCAATCAAGCAGGGGTGGAGGGGCAAAGGGAGAGGGTGAGCGAGAATCTCAAGCAGGTTCCACTCCCAGTGTGGAGCCTGATGCAGGGCTTGATCTCATGACCCTGAGATTATGACCTTAGCCAAAGCCAAGAGTAGCATGCTTAACCGACTAAGTTACCCAGGTGCCCCATTTGTTCATCTAGTTTAATACCTTATTTTATTTTATTTATTATGTTATGTTAGCAGAAAATATTTAGGTAAATATTCTATGTGAGCTGTAATATACAATGGAATTGTATATTACTTTTATTTTACTATAGTGGCTGCTGACAAGGAAAGGGAAAAAACTCCATGTTCTGATTAGCTCATTCTGAAAGTCTAGAATTTGAACGTCTGAGGGTAAGGTCCACATTTTCTGATACTGATGGCAGTACGCTATATAGTTTGAAAGTGAAGGGAACATATAGTTGGCCACATAGGTGGCTTCTACTCCTCAAAGCCAGGTATCTTGTTTTATTATTATTATTATTATTATTTTTAAAGATTTTATTTACTTATTTGACAGAGAGAAAGAGATCACAAGTAGGCAGAGAGGCAGGCAGAGAGAGGGGGAAGCAGGCTCCCCGCCGAGCAGAGAGCACAAGGCGGGGCCCGATCCCAGGACCCTGAGACCATGACCCGAGCCGAAGGCAGAGGCTTAACCACTGAGCCACTCAGGTGCCCCGCAGGTATCTTGTTTTAAAAACATGGAGATAGACACAACTTTGAGCCCTTGAGGGAGTCATGAGTACAAGCTTTCATGTTCCTTAGAGCATATATGTGGCTGGAAAATATGAAAATGTGACCATTTTTTTCCAGTATATTCCAAAATAGGAAGCGACTCTAGATATCAGATAACTCTTCTTTCTTGATTTTACATTTATGAATTTAGTGGGAAGAAACAGGGACAACTATTGAAAGCTAGAAGAAGCGCACCTGGATAGCTCAGTCCTGTAAGCATCTGCCTTCAGCTCAAGTCATGATCTCAGGTTGGGCTCCCTGCTCAACGGGGAGCATCCTTCTCCCTTTCCCTCTGTGATGTCTTTCATTCTCACTCTCTCTTAAATAAACAAACAAACAAACAAACAAATATTTTTTTTAAAAAGAAAGCTAGAAGAAAGCCCATTATTTTAGGCACTCAGTAAATACTCAGTGATTGATGAATGCCAGTAGAATTTAAAAGACTTCTAAGCAAGCAATCAAGTACATTTTCTAATAAACTAATTTTTATAAACTATTTTTTTTTTCAGAGAGGGAGAGAGAGAACAAGTGGGGAGGGGCAGAAGGAGAAGGAGAGAGAATTTTAAGTAGGTTCCACGCCCAGTGTGGAGCCTCATATGGGGCTCGATCCCATGACCCTGAGATCACGACCTGAGCCAAAATTAAGAGTTGGACGCTCAACCGACTGAGCTATGCAGGCATCTCTAATTTTTATATGGTATTTTATAATAAAAGAGAGAAAACTTCTGTATTCATTAGATATTTTCTTAGCGGATACTATGGGGATTACAACTAACATCCTAAATATATAACAATCAGTTTGAATTGATACCAACTTAGCTTCAATAGCATACAAAACCTTTTTTTTTTTTTTTAAAGATTTTACTTATTTATTTGACACACAAAGAGATCACAAGTAGGCAGAGAGGCAGGCAGAGAAAGAGGGAGAAGCAGGATCCCTGCCGAGCAGAGAGCCCGATGCAGGACTCGATCCCAGGACCCTGAGATCATGACCTGAGCCAAAGGGAGAGGCTTTAACCCACTGAGCCACCCAGGTGCCCCCAGAACCTTTCTTCTTATACAGCTCTTTCCCTGCTTCTGTTGTTGTTATAAATTACATCTTTATACATGTGTGCCAATTAACATATATTTAAAATTACCATTCAGTGTGTCTGTCTTTTAAATCATGTATGAAATAAAAGAGTTACAAACCAAAAATATATTAATACTGGCTATTTTAAAAAAGATTTTATTTGTTTATTTATTTGAGAGAGACAGAGCACAAGCAGGGGGAACACCAGAGGGAGAAGTAGGCTCCCGGTGGAGGGCTGGATCCCAGGGATCATGACCTGAGCTGAAGGCAGATGTCCAATGACTGAGCCACTCAGGCATCCTACATCAATACTGGCTATTACATTTACCAATGTAGTTACCTTTGCTGGAGTTCTTTCTTTCTTCATATGGTTATGAGTGACTGTCTAGTATCTATTCATTTCAGCCTGAAGGATTCCCTTCAGTATTTCTCATAGAGCAGGTCTGTGAGACCCAAGTACTCCTAGTACTGAACTTCTTTAGCTTTTGTTTAACTGGAAATGTCTTAATTTTTTCTTCACTTCTGATCAACAGTTTTGTCAGATACAGAACTTGTGTATTCTTAAGCCCATTTTTTCAGATGTTAAATTGCAAATAAAACTATCAAAAAAGCTAACTCACCAAGTAGATTCTCCATTATTCATAATGCATTTTAATATGTTGAAGGCCCTAGAAGATAAAATTGTAGTGTGGGCAAACTCAGTGTTGAGCTCAAGATAGGGAAGCTTTTCAAAAACTAGTTGCTGATTGTACTTTGATAATTAAATATACGAACCTATGATCCTTTAGGCTCACCTAATTAGTATCAAATGAGTTTACTTAATTACAGCTGTAAATTAAATGCATAGAGTTTGCCTCATCTCAAAATAATTACATGTGCATTGTAATGTGAATTATGGAACATTAATTTGCAGTTTATCGATTATTACCTAAACAGAGACTGAGACTCATTAGGACAAAGTTATTATCATAGCAGTTTTGATAAATAGCTCCTAAAAAGGGTTCCTGAAAAATATCTGCATATAAGTTCTTTAAAGGAAAAGTGTATATGTATCAGAATTGGTACTGCACAGACATTTATTACAAAGCCCCAGCCTAGAAAAATGTGCTCTCTGAAGTATTCAGGTGAGAGGCATAAATATGTATACGTATGTATATAAAATCTCCACTTTCATTCTGCATGGAGCTAGAAAAAGTTTATAGTAAAGGCTGCAATTACTTCAAGTGTCTTTTAGTGCAGTGCTAAGTAATTACAAGTCAAACTATTACCTCTAACAAACCAGTTCTTAGCATCCCTCAGATAGAGGAAATGACAGGTTAAGGATCATGTTAAGGGGCGCCTGGGTGGCTCAGTCGTTGGGTGTCTGCCTTTGGCTCAGGTCACAATCCCAGGGTCCTGGGATCAAGCCCCATATCGGGCTCTCTTTTTCTCCTTCTCCCACTCCCCCTGCTTGTGATCCCTCTCTTGCTGTGTCCCTCTCTGTCAAATAAATAAATAAAATCTTTAAAAAAAAAAAAGCTTCTGCTATGTTCTTTATGCCCAAAAACACAAAAAAGGGGCCAAAAACTCCATTTTCCTTTACTCTTTGGATACTTTACTATAGCAGTGCTTTCCTCTTTTCTTTATGTGATCTTTAAAAAAATCTGAGAAGGGAAGAGAAATTTCCTGCCAGAAAAATGAATAAATTATTAAAGGCATAAATACAGACTAATCAGGTAGAGAAAATATTCTAACGCTAGACTTTTTTTTTTTTTTTAATGGAAATGACTATGTTGATCACTTGGGAAGAAATAGCTTAGTTCAATTGGGGCTCACTCAATTTAAGATTTTTAATTTTTTGTAAGGGAGAGGAATCTGAATCACCAACTCAAGTATTTCAAGTGTAATTTCATGAACAGGCCTCATATTTTCCTTAAATATATAATAAATTTAAATAAAAATATGAGATTTTCTTGTTTAAATCAGGCAAGTTTTTCAGAACAGCCCCTTGCTTTATTTGCTTTAAATGTACCCATTGTTTTTCATATTTTCCTATTCCTGCTCAATTGCGAGACAATTCCCACGGATCATACCAATAACTTACTGCACTTATATTATTTCCCTTCATTTTTTTGTAGATATTTTGCACTGTGTGCACAAAAAGGACTCTGCTGCCACAGAATCTAAAAAATGCACTTGGCTGCTTATGGTAAATGTCACATTTTTCTAGTTAGGAGTAGTAGCATTATCAGGATGCAGAAAAGCAACAGAGGTAACGGCTGAACAGGTACGTTAAAACTTTCTGCCATTTGGAATTTCTAACTTAGGCCACCATAGCTTTTTTTTTGCTGTATTTGTAATTTTCTGTCATTTTCTCCCTTTAAATATAGAGGCTGAGGGGAAGACCTAGGCATAATAATCGTGTTTTAATTTGGCCCAATTCTGGCCTAAAGCAAACATCTCATTACTTGTGATTAATTCTAAAGAATATAACCTACTCTCAGGTTCAATGGGTCTGTGTTTGAATGTAACTACTGGCTTCCTCATTTTTTGCTGCCTTTCTTTCTTTCCTCTGTGTTAACTTAATCCCCAGAGTGACTGCGGAATCATAAACTGCCATTCTCCTGCTACACAAAATATCTGTTTTATGCAATTCACATTTCAAGGGACTTACATTATTAGTCTTGAATCATGTGTTCAAATTTAGACTTCTGTAAAAAATGACAAGATGCATGAGAGCACTGTAATCTAGGCAACCGTAATTATACAATTATTGATGAAGTTCCTGTTGATAAACAATGCAAATATTAGGAAATACTATTTTGCAATTAAATGATGAAGAAAGCTGTTTACAGCCTTCTATTCTATCCTCTGTTAATAAGACTGAAGTTGCAGATGTTCATGTATGCTGCATTGATGTTAAATGGTGCATGATGCTCTAGGTGGTTCCCATAACCTTGCTTTGTCTACTATGAACTGACTCAATTGATATGATAATAGAGAAAAGAGCGGGGCTGAACTGGCACAATTTGCATAGCCTTGAAATTTGCTATTATTGGACAGCCAACTGCTCCTGAAAGTTCTTGTTCAGTTGTCATTGACAACAATATGTTAGACAAACAATATTTTGAAATTAACCTACTCAGGTGGGGGCATCACTTATTGAAGCTTTTATCCCATCAAACAAGGTACTCATCAATGCACTTCTAAAGCCAACAATGGGAATTTTGTGATCTTCTTTGGGATCAATTACTATTAGATTTAGTACAAAGAGAGCAGACAACATTCAGGGGTCACAAAACAGTGGTAGCACTTGCTGCTTTTTGACACAGGAATTATATTTGGAGCATACTTCTTTCCCTTTCACGGAATCTGTATTTCCACCTCATCATTAAATAAATATTATATTTTAGATGAAGAAATAATAAAATCTTCAATGTTGTTTAATATTGCATTTACTCATGAAAAAACATCATGTAGACACTTCATACAAGAATAGTAGGAATTGCTCTGATTCATGAAAATGACACACTAGAAAACCTCAAACACTGAAGAAAATCCCAATATATTCCAAAAATGTTTTGAACAAGTGATAGGAGAAAAGCTAGAAAAGTACCACAATTTTAAGGAAGAACTCTGAGTTTAGAATTTATGGTAGGAGACAGTAAATATACCTTTAGTGGATGGGTGATTAAAACAATTAGAAGAGAAAAGAATTCCAAATAAATGGGAATAATGTAATTTAGAGTAAAAACAAACAAAATTGTTTAAATAAAAATCCTAGAAAAGCTAATAATGGAAAATTTAGTGTTCATGAAAGCATAGTACAAAATGGAAAACACTACTGGGCCACTTTGTAATACCTAGAGGTCAGTATTTAGGATTTAACTCCCCAAAGAGCAAACTCCTATATGACTGGTTGGATAAGTGATGGGATAAAGGAATTTAGAGAAATTCCAGGTGAAAGAAACTGTGCACACACAGAATTAATGTTTTAAAAAGAGCCTAGAGTGGTTTTTAAAACAAACCCAATTCTTTAATTCAAGGTTTAAATAATTGTTCTGATTTTTTTTCCAGTGGTTTAAATTCTAAATTACAATAAGACATTTCATTCTAAGCATTAGTTTTAAAACAAGAAGACTAGGACATATATAAACCTGTGAAGGAAAATGGAGCCAATGTACATTGTATTCACTGTCCCCCCTTATGGAGCTTATCCCTGTGGGAGAAGTATAATCTGTTAAATTATCTGATCAATATCAGGCATGGCCATGTAACTTGCTTCAGCTAATGAAATGTGAAGGGAAGTGATGCAAAAGCTATAACTACTATGTAGTTCTTTCATCTTTCCACCTCTAATACAACAAGCATATTCTGGATTGGGCTGTCTCTCAGTTTTGGTTCTAGAATAAATACAACATGGAGCAGTGCCTCAGCTAACTCAGTGTAGAACAAGAATGTAACAGAAAAATAAATATCTATTATTGAAAGTCATTCGGATTTTGAGGGTTATTTGTTAGGCTACTACTTTAGCCTAACCTGGTTAATAAACACATAAAAAAGGCAGCACTGTGACTTTTAATCCAAACAGAATTCAAAATTACAAGATGAAGGTTTATAAAAGTAACTATTTATTTGAATAATGCTTTCCCTTTGTCTGAACCAAGTATAAAATCAGACTGAACATTCAAGAAGTGCTCTTAAAGAGTACCTGGATGAATGTGGTACAGGTAAGATGTATATATGAGGATGTCCTGGTAAGACATCCTGACTCTGTTCCTAGGTATCCCAGAAGGCCAGAGAAGTATTAATATTAATTTAAGTAGGTTCTAGGGCTTTTGATAATGGTAGGCTACATAATTTAGACCAACTGTCTCAAGAAGAACAATTAGAACATCTGAGTAAAAAATATTTTAAAAATGTCCCTGAAGGCACTGAAGGCCTAATAAAAGAGTGAAGAATTACTAGAATAGGATCTCAAGGATGATAGGGCCCAGAGAAGAGTCTGGTGTGTGGTACTGCTAGGGAGACAAAATTTGGAATCTAGAGCCTTTCAAGAGGAATGGCCCTTGTAAAACCTCTCTATGCAGGAAACCCAGAGGACTGCACCTATGATTAAGGGTGAACAGGAAGTATACAGGCCTAGGCAATGGACAACACCTGAGTTTCTGATTCTGAATTCCTAAACTTAGATCAAAATGATTCTAGTGTGCCAGTGTTTCTGTAACTGCCAAAAGCAATCATGAATCATCCTGTGCTTTATATTATTTCTGCAAAGTTATTTTCCAAGTACACTATCCAAATATATTGTCTTGTCACAATAAAAATAATAAGTAAGGAGGCAAGGAAGGACATTAAAACCAGTAGAAATTATATAATAGAAAGTAGTCCCAAATAGTTCCAGATATTGAACTTATCAAACAGAAACTGTGAAATAACTATGCTTACTGAACTTTAGCAGAAGACTATAAAGTATAAAATATTGAAGCTAAGAATCAATAGGTTTAAACGGAAATTGAAAATAAGCATTCAGTGGATAAATTCAACAGAAACTTTGACACAGCTTGGAAAAAAATCAGTGAACTGGAAGATGGATCAGAAGAAAATATCCAGAATGCAGCATAGCCAAGATATACAGCACAGGTAAGATATATTCTACATAGTTTCTGAAAGTGGAATTAAGACCAATGGACAGAAATGATACAATAAATTCTGTTCAACAGAAGAAAAAACTTGTGAACAATTTGGGGTTTATAAAACTGAAATGAATAGATCTGTTAGGTACTGAGTATTTTAAAGTCTTGAATGACTTGGGAATATGATAAGATGATGTCTATTTCCCTTTCAAGACCTTAGGTTTTTGTAAGAATTCAGAACCTTTATTAATTAAATGGAAGTGACTTATGAGATAAAGTTTGGAAAAGTATAGTATGATCCTACATATATAAAATTATGTAATGGGTGTATGAAAGCCATCAGTAAAAAGACATCTGGAACGATAATCACTAAATTGTTAACATTTGTTATCTCTGACTGGGGGAATTTCAGTGGATTTTTTATTCATGGTCATATGTTGAGGATGTCATTGGTAGCCATGAGATCAGAGGATTGCAACCAAGACTATTAGAGTAGGTGTTCTCAAATTATTTAGTTCTAGGACTCCTGTTATACTCCTAAAAATTGAGAACCTCAAATAGCTTTTGTTTGTGTGAATTATACTTATCAATATTTACTGTATTAGAAATTTAAAAAGATGTATTAGTAGACCAGTTACACTTCAATGTATTTCTATGAAAAATAACAATATACTCCAAGCAAAAATGTGAAAAGAGTGGCATTTATATTTTTGCTGATCTCTTTAATGTCTGGTTTAATAAAAGACAGCTGGGTTTTCATATCTGTTTTAGTATTCAATTTGTTGCTATATCAAGCATTATGTAGTCTCTGGAAAACTCTACTGAAATTGAGAGTCAAAAAAAGCAAATAGTATCTTAATATTATTGTGAAATAGATTTGATTTCATGGACGAGACAACTTGAAGGCGTCTCAGAGACCTCCAATGGGTCCATACTTTGATAACTACTGCATTAAAGGGTTATAGTTTTCACCATGCTGAGAGGGTAGACCTGCTTACTTTGGATAAGCTATAAGTACAAGAGTATGTCAGTTCTGCTGGGCTTACAGCTGTGTTTAGTAAGGAATACGCCACTAAGGAATTAATGCTCTGCAGGTTAAAAACTAAAGATCCCAAACAGTGCTGAGATGAAAGCAAGCTGGCAAATAAGAATATTTTAGACTTCTCTAGGCAGGTAAAGTGTCACTGTGCTGATCCCTCCATGTAGTAATTGGCCTGGGTTAATTATCCCAATCCATGGTTGCTTTGTTATTACAGCACTCAGAAGTAAAGTTTGATATAAATGCACTAGACAAAGTAGATTAGTTGAGGCCTGAGGTGGGAGAACTAACAAAGGTCTCTAAAGTGAAGGCAGACTAATTTCCACATTAGAATCCTGGTAACTTAAGACCAAGACATAAACCCAACCCAAGACAGATGGCGATCTGAAGTCAGCCTAGCACGGCAGTTGCTCCTTTCTGAAACACACACACACACACACACACACACACACACACACACACACACACACACACACACGGTCTGAAGCTCACATTATCATGAAAGGCAGGATTTAGCTGATTTTATCAGAAACAAAATTAACAGGCATTGAACTTTGGTCCTACTAGGCTCAAATAATTTTGAAGACTTAAAAGAATTATTAAGTGTTGTAGACACCATTATTCTTCCTTAATTCAGAAAGCTCAGGGTTCCTCAATTGCAGAGAATTTAATACAGCAGTTTGGCGACAGGATATTTTTATCCTTTTCCCATGGTGTTAAACCCTGATAGTGAAATATCATTTTATATTTGACTAATCTTTAAAAGAAAAATGAAGGAAAGAATGGTACCACAGAAATAAGATTTACAGTCTATCCCCCAAAGAATTCTTTTCATTACATTTCCATTATTTTAATATATAGATCAGGGGTTGTCCAAAGGTGGCTTGGGGACCGATCTGGCTAGTGTCTATTTTTGTAAATAAATTGTAAATAAAGTTTTATTGCAACACAGCTACACCCATTTGTTTATGTGTATTGTTACATATGGCTGCTTTCATGCTATAGAAGCAGAGTTGACAGTTGTGACTGAGACTGTCAGTACCGCCAAGCTGAGAATATTTACTGTTTGGCCCTTTACAAAAAAGTTCAGACTCCTGATCTAGATACATAGTCCATTAGGACCACAAGATCTATTAGAGATTTTCTAGTCAGTCCTTTCATTTCACAGTTGAATAAAATGAAGCCCAGAGAATCGAAAAAGCGGCACAGTGAGCACACAGAAGACAACTGGAAGCACCCTGGCACATGGGATTCCTTCTTTGCTATTTTCTAGCCTACTCATTCCACACCAGGAAAACTCTGCCTAAAGCAGGAGTCCTGTGGAGTCTCTTAAAAGCCACATATGGTCTTGGCACAGAAATCGTTTTTTCAACACCTGGGTAACCAGGCTGTGTGGGTCCCGGGAGTGCAGCAGTGCCCTCAGCATCAGTTCTAGCCAACCCCCGAGGAGTTAGATCTGAGAGAGAGCCACTTTCAACGCCCTGCCTCATTAGTCCCTGCTGCCACCAATCTAGCTCAGAGAAAATTGATCCTTCCCTCATGCCTGCTGCATCAAGGCCAGTCTTGGGAAAGAGGTTTTGTTCATAGAGGATTTGTTAATTAAGTCATCACGGTACTAATGAAACCCCAGAGCTTCAGCCACTAGTTGTCTATGTTACTTTAGGGTAGCTAAGTTTGTTAATTAAAAGGAGTATGGTCTTTTAAAAATGACTAATAAAGTAAAAAGTAAAATAAAAATAAGAAATGGAAAACACATAGTATTTATCACCTTACCCCCTACCATAATCACTCTTGCTATTTTGATGGTAATGGTAATTTTATATTCTGATTTTCTTATACTTACAGAAAAGTCCTTAAATTTTAAGTTAATGAAGTTTCACAAAATGAATGAATCCAATGTTTTGGTTTACTTTTCATCTAACATACATGTAGTCACAAACTGCTGCATTATTTATTTATTTTTTTTAAGATTTGAGAGAGAGAAAGAGATCACAAGTAGGCAGAGAGGGGGAAGCAAGCTCCCCGCTGAGCAAAGAGCCCAATATGGGGCTTGATCCCAGGACCCTGAGGTTATGACCTGAGCCAAAGGCAGAGGCTTTAACCCACTGAGCCACCCAGGTGCCCCTGTTGCATTGTTTTTAATGGTTGTAACAATAAATAACATAGTTTACCCATTATGTTAAAGCTTCTTTTAATTTTTACAATTATATGTAAAAATGACTTTCTTTTAATCTTTACTATTACATGTAAAAATGACACAAATATATTTTCACTTGTATTTGCTCCCATATTTTTAGTTATTTAGATTAAACTCCATGAACTGAAGTTACTGTATAAAAGGGTATAAATACATTCGCTATTCATATTCTAGCAATATTATAAGGGCATCTGACTGACTACACTCCAAGCATCATATAGCAAATTGTTTTGGAAGTTTCTCTTATATCACATATCCCAATTTGAACTTCTTTATTAAAGTCAGAGCCGGATGGCATTGTCAGAAAGTCATTAATAGTTTGATTCTAAAAGGAAAGCTCATTAATAAAGCAAAAGTGTACAAAGGTTAGAAGAAAATTTTATTAAAAGTGTTTATTATTAAAAAAAGTGTTTATTATGATCTGGGGCACCTGAAACACTGATAATTCCGTATCTCTCACAAGGAAAAAAATATTCAAACTAATGTGATATTTATGTATCTAAAAACTGCTTAAAAGCCATTTTAATGGGGTGCCTGGGTGGCTCAGTTGGTTGTCTACATTGGCTTAGGTCATGATCTGATGGTCCTGGGATGGAACACCGAAACAGGCTCCCTGCTTGGTGGGGAGCCTGCTTTTACCTCTGCCTCTGCCCCTCCCCACCACTCGTGCGTGCTCTCTCTCTCTCAAATAAATAAATCTTTTTTTTTTCTAAAGGTTTTATTTATTTACTTGACAGAGAGAGAGAGATCACAAGTAGGCAGAGAGGCAGGCACAGAGAGACGGGGAAGCAGGCTCCTCGATGTGGGGCTCGATCCCAGGACCCTGAGATCATGACCTGAGCCAAAGGCAGAGGCTTTAACCCACTGAGCTACCCAGGCGCCCAATGGCTAACTTTTTTATATGGATAATGGTGCAGGACTAAAAAATATTATATCTGACTATTCTAAAATTAAATTAATTTCTTTTATTAACAGCTTTATTGAGGTATGACTGACATGCAATAGATGGTACATATTTAAAGTGTACAATTTGATAAGTTTGAATATGTATACATCCATGAAACTACCACCACAACCAAGATAATGAACATATCCATCACTTCTAAAAACTTCTGTGCGCTTCTTAGTAAGCCCTCACCTCTTTCTGCCCTCCAGGCCCTAAGCGATCATTCATTTGGATCCATAGTATCAAAGTTTAATTTGGATTTTTAATCAATTACTCTATAATGATTGAGGTAATACTGCCTGTACTCAGTGGGGTTTTTCTCCAAAAATGGATATGTAATTTGAACAACAGAGGTTACTTTCTATGAAAATTTCTGAGCTAGAGATTCACTGGACCAATAGCAGCTTTAAGCATTCTGCTAAGTACCAGTCTTCTGTGGAGATTGCCAGTCTTGTCATATATTAACACATAATTACAGACTTCCAGCATTAGCTGATAATTGGTGGTTCTTGAAACAACAGTATTTTAAAACAAATGAAAGAGGAATTAATTTGATTATTTAAAACCAAACCTTTGGAACATTCATAGCAATTATGTTTCTTCTTCAGTTATCCTATATGTATTTAAAGATTTCTTTTTCTTCTGCATTAAGAAAAACATTCATTCAGATAATTTTTTTTCTTTTATGGCTTGTAATTATTCCAGTGGTCAAATGGCACAATAATCAATTCTAGGTTGTTGGTTGACTGTTAGAACCTATATGAGTATTTGATATTCAGATTTTCATTGATTTACTGTACTTCTTCACACATACTTAAAAAAGACCTCCTAGATATTTTATGTCCACTCATAAGAAAACTATCTATACACTGTAATTCTTAATACTGAATTCCTATTTCTTTGTATTATCATCTTTCCAGTCACTTAAATTCAAAATCTTTGAATCACTTTTGTCTTCTTACATAGTCACTAAATCCTATTAAACTTTCTTTTATGATGTCTTTTGGCCTTTAGTAATGTGATCCTTCTTTATCTTTCTAGCTTCTTGTACCTATGCTTAGCTTGCACTGTAGGCATGTGAATATGTCCCCTAATGGATGATGCTCGACTCTTCTTTCTTACGCCTTGGCATACATTGTTTCTTCTGTGTAGATTTTTTTGGGGGGGAGGTCTTTTTGGCTTGTCAAGCCTCAAACACCCATCTAATGTTAAATCTTGTATAAAGCACTTCTTAGACTCCTCCATGCAATTAATTATGCCCTCTTCTTAGGTCTCTAACACTTTAAGCATTCATCTACTACAACTGTTATTACAACAAATTGTGATTATTTCTTTACACATCTCTATTTTATATATTGTGAATTTCCTGTAGGTAGACACCACCACATATATAGTATATTACTACTGCCTGGAATACAGTAGGCCCTTAATCCCCGTATATGGATTAAATAAATTCTTTTCAGCCTCTGCCTTCAGCTCAGGTCATGATCTCAGGGCCCTGGGATAGAGCCCCACATCGGGCTCTCTGCTCAGCAGAGAGCTTGCTTCCCCCCCCCTCTCTGCCTGCCTCTCTGCCTACTTGTGATCTCTTTCTCTCTGTCAAATAAATAAATAAAATCTTAAAAATAAATAAATAAATAAATAAATAAATAAATTCTTTTCTATTAGCTTTTCACCATTCTAATTCAAATCTCTATCAGTGCATATCCAAGTTGTTGCTTCCAAGGAGGTCTGCCTGATTATAATCTCTGCTTTTTTCAGGTGATTTTACATACTAACATGGAATTATATCTCCTAAATTGCTGTTTTGGATATTATTTCTCTGGTCAAAGCACTTTAATAACTACCCACGCCTTTTCAAATCAGACCCAACTCCTTAATCAAGCATTCAAAATCTCTGTGCAAATAACCCTAAGTTCTCTCTCTCTCTTTTTTATTTTTGGTTTATCATCTACTAATTCTCCTTACAAAAACACTATGCTAGACATATAAAAGTGCTTGTATTTTCTGGAGCATCTTGCGGTCTCTATTTTTGCTACATTATTCCTTAAAAATTAGCTTCTCTACTGTTTGCACCCCCTTCGAAAGTAGACTTTTTATTGAGGTATAAAAACTATACAGAAAAGTGTACAAAGTGGAAGCCTGATCCTAAAGTACTGATTCAGACTAAATGGAGAGACAGAGAAGGTTCTGTCTTAGAACCTTTAGGGAAGGTTCTAAGAGAAGCCATCTTCTTAGAGAAGCCATCCTTAATGACTCCAGCCTGCAGCTAACACCTAGCTAAATGCAGCCACACTAGTGAGCACTGTCAAGGCCAGGAGAACTGCCCAGCTGAGTCTAGCCTTGACTGCAGAATTGTGAGAAAATAAAACTGCTATTGTTTTTAAGCCACTAATTTGTGGGGTGGTTTGTTATATTAAATACTCTCTTGCAATACTAATCCCCTCCAAGGGTACCCTGACTTCTAGTTCCACTGACTTTTTTTTTTTAAAGATTTTATTTATTTATTTGACACACAGAGAGAGAGAGAGAGATCACAAGTAGGCAGAAAGGCAGGCAGAGAGAGTGGGGAAGCAGGCTCCCTGCTGAGCAGAGAGACCATTGTGGGCTCGATCCCAGGACCCTGAGATCATGACCTGGGCTGAAGGCAGAGGCTTAACCCACTGAGCCACCCAGGTGCCCCTCCACTGACTATATAAACAGAATCACATGGTATGTAATTTTTGTTTATATGAAAATGTCTTTATTTTACCTTCATCCCTGAAGAAAAATTTTACTGGGTATAGAATTCTGGGTTGGTAGATTTCTTTCAGCACTTTAAAGATTTTTTTTAAAGTTATCTCCGTGGTTAGTGTGGAACTTGAACTTACAACCCCAAAATTAAGAATTGCATGCTCTACTGACGAAGCTAACCAGACAACCCCCCACCTCACTTTCAGCACTTTAAAGATGTTGTTCCACTCTCTATTGACTAACATTGTTTCTGATAAGAAATCTGTTATTATTCATATAATTTTTCCATTTTATGTAATGTGCTATTTTGCTCTAGCAACTTTCAATAGCTTTTTATTATTTGGTTTGGTAGTTTGATTAGAATGTGTTTAGTTTTCATTTTCTTTGTATTTATTCTGTTTGTGGCTCACTGAATGTCCTGAATTGACAAGTTCATGTCTCTGATCAGAATTGGAAAACTTTCAGTCCTTATTTTATCAAATATTTCTCCTGCTCCATTTCTCTCTCTCCTTTCCTTCTGGGACCCCAATTACACATACATTAAGCCCTCTAATATTGTCCCACAGGTTAAAGGAGCTCCATTCATTCTGTTTCAAGCTTTTCTTTATTCTTCACACGTTTGTTCTTCACAGATTATCTCTATAGCTCTATATTCAAGTGTGCTGGCTCTCCTGTCATCTCTAAACTGTTGAAAGAGCACCTACTGAATTTTTTATTTCAGAGATTGTATTTCTCATTTCTAGAATTTCCATTTTTAAAAGTTTCTATTTCTCTGTTGAGATTTTCTAATTGTTCATTCATATGAGCAAATTTCCTTTTACATCTTAGAGTACAGTTAAAATAATTATTTTAAAATTGTGTGCCAGTTCTAACATTAAAGTCAATTCAGAGTTGGTCTCTACTGATTTCTTTTTATCTTTTGAGTTTCTTTTTTAATTTCAATATAGTTGACACACAATGTTACACTAGTTTCACGTTTATAACACAGTGTTTCAACTTCTCTATACATTGTGTTATGCTCCCCACAAGTATAGCTACCATCTGCTATCACACAACACTTACAATAGCAGTGAGTATACTCTCTATGCTCTATCTTTTATTCCTATGACTTATTCAATCCATAACCAGAAGGCTGTATCTTCCACCCCCCTTCATCCATTTGTCCATCCCTCTACTCCCTTCCCTTCTGGCAACCATTAGTTTGTTCTCTGTATTTATAGGTCTAATTCTGCCTCTGCCACTTTTTTTTCTGATTCTGCTTTTTTGCTGTTCATTCGTTTTGTTTTTTAGATTCTACATGAGTAAAATCATATAGTATTTGTCTTTCTCAGTCTGACTTATTTCACATAGCATAATTTCCACCAGGTCATGTTGTCACAAATGACACAATCTCATCATTTTTATGGCTGAGTAATATTCCACTGTGTGTATGTGTATGTGTTTATGTCTGTGTACTACATCTCACTTATCCACTTGTCTATCAATGGACACTTAGGCTGACTTCCTGGCTCAGTCAGTTAAGTGTCTGCCCTCGGCTCAGGTCATGATCCAGACGTCCTGGGATTGAGTCCTGCACTGGGCTCCCTGTACGGCAGGAAGTCTGTTTCTCCCCTGCCTGCCACTCCCCCTGCTTGTGTTTTTGCTTTCTCTCTATGACAAATAAATAAATCAAAATCTTAAAAAAAATAATGCCAAAGCTGCAAAGAACATAAGGCTGCATATATCTTTTTGAATTAGTGTTTTCCTTTTCTTTGGGTAGATACCTAGTTCCACTGTTTTCTTTTGTTCTTCATTGTGCATTTTTCTTTGTATGTCTTATAATTTTAGATTGTATCCTGAATGATATAAATGACATGTTGTGGAGTAGGGGTTGGCAAACTACAGCCAGAGGGCAAGTCATCTGATTTGTGAATAAAGTTTTAGTGGTACACAGTCATGCCCATTTGTGCATGTACTGTCTATAGATGCTTTTGTGTTATAATGGCATAGTTGAGTAGTTACAACAGAGACCACTTGGCCTACAAATCTAAAATATTTAATATTTAACACTTTAAGAAAAAGTCTGCTGACCTCTGTTTTAGAGACCAGTCAACTGTGTTTTCATGAAGAAAGTTATTTATTATTTTTTTCATAAAGTAGACAGTTAATCTTTGTTAGACTCAAATTCTAACCTGTCAGACTGCATGTTTTCTATCAAGTTTTAGGTATGCCACTTAATGCCAACTTGGGTTTGCCTTAGACATAAAAACCACTAAAAGCCATGAAAAGAAGAAACTTACAACCATTCCCTTGCTTCAAATATAGATTCTCCTTCAGTTTCTGCCTAATTTTCATTGCTTTCTAGTGTTCTCAGGTCGTTGCTTTTGTAATATTTTGTTCAGCATTATAATTGCTTCCTTGAAGAAACAATGGTCTAAAAGGAACTATTTTTACTCTAAGTTGGAAGTCAGGATTCACTCTTTCAGGTTTGATTTTGATCAACATTATGTTTGTTATATTCACTCATAATGTTAAGTGTAGTAGTAATTCATTCATTCTCTTTTCATTACATGTTCCACCATATTAATATATCATTTATTTATCCATTTACTGTTTAGAGACATGTGTATTGTTTCTAATTATTTTGGTCATTACAAATAGTACTGCTCTATTTGTTATAGCAAAAGACTAGAAATGACCAAGATGTACATTGGAAGATTGGTGAAATAAATGGTGGTGCATTAATGAAATAGAATATTATGAGGTCCTACCTAAATACATGGAACGATCTCCAAGATATCCTAACTGAAAAAGCAAGGTGTGGAAAAATATGCACAATTAACTTCCAATAGAAGCAGTGGTTGACTCTGGGAAAAAGAAATGAACAGATGAGGCAAAAGATTAAGAAGAAAAATTTCATGTTTTGTAAATGTATGACACATTAAAAACAAATTTATAGAAAAGCACAAATATGTGTATCTTCCCATGTTAATTAAACATTTTTATGACTAATCAATTTTCATTTATGGCTATGTTGATAAATTCTCTATGGTTTAATATTTAGACTAGAATAAGTAAGATCTTTGTGAAGTAATATGGAGAGATTTCCTGGATATGTTACAAAGCGAGAAAAGCAAAGTACAAAAGAGTACCAATAGTGTGTCGTCTTTCAAATAAAAAGGAAATAAAATATTCATATATCTGCTCATTTGGGCATAAACAAATTTAGGAATTAAATGTCTATCAACTGTTGATGGATAGAGAGAATATGGTATAATTTATGTAATGGGTAGAACAGTGTCCCCCTAAAATTCATGTCTACCTGGAACCTCAGAATGTGACCTTATTTAAAAATAAGGAAGATACATTTGTCTATGTAATGAGTTAAGAGTATCCTTATAATAAGAGGTGCAGACATACAAAGATACAGCTATAAGCCAAGGAATGCTAAGAACTGATTGCTAAGAAATGCTAAGGACTGATTGCCAAGAGTCACCAAAAGCTAGTAAGATACAAAGAACTCTTTCCTATAGTCTTCAGAGGGAACATGGCCCTGTGATATCTTTATTACTCTACATGCTGATATCTGGAGACTTTGAGCCTTTAGAACTGTGAGAGAATAAATTTATGTTGTTTTAAGCCACCTAATTTGTAGTAATTTGTTATGGCAGCCCCAGGAAATTACTATACCACAGCATAGAATATTACATGGCAATAAAAAGGAATGAATCATTGACAATGCTATAAAATGATGAACCTTGAAAACATTATACCAATGAAAGACGCTTGTACAAAACATGTAAGCTTTCTTTCTTTGTGGATTTCCAGAATAGGCATGTGCACAGAGACAGATTAGTGGTTGCAAATGACTGGCAAAATCTGGAGAAACTGAGGACAGAGTTCCTTTTAGGGTGATAAAAATGTTCTAAAATTGATTATAGTGATAGTTGCACAACTCTGTGACTATACCACTATACATTTTAAATGAGTAAACTATATGGTATGTGAACCATATTTCAATAAAGTTGTTTGGGAAAGAATAAGATGAAATACAGGAAGGATAAATCAGAAACTAATGAATTCAGCTGCCTCCAAGAGGTAAGTAGAAAAAGGATAAAAGAATGGAAAAATGGGAATGGAGAAGGAGTTTGGGGAGAGGTACAATTCACTGAGAGTAGATTTATAAATAAATACCATGGTATCTATAGAGCATGGTAACTTTCTACATACCATTTAAAAAGTTAAAATTAACCATGGGGGGAAATGCTTTTGTGTTATATTGGAGTAGGCAGTATCAGTATGAACTCAAATTAAAAATACACACACACACACACACACACACACACACACACAGGTAGATATAGGAATAGATATACACAAGTAGATACAGAATTAGATATTTGCATATATTCATATATTTCTTAATTCCATCCACAGAGAAACCAAAGAGAAAAAATAAGCCAGTAGTAATGAGAACAGCTAGTGCCAATAAAAGGAACTAGAATTTGAGAAATGGCTGATTCCATGCTTAGAGCAGGAAAACTTGGACCATCTTGTGTCAGAACAGAAAGAAGTCAAATTTTATGGCAATATGTCAAAAGGGTGTAACACTTGTCCTGAAGACACTTCCAATGGCCAAATATAGGACAATCTGAGCAAAAAATAAAAAATGATAGCAAGGAATTTTAATCATGAATACCCCACAAGTCCATACTGATATAAACAAGTATATGAATAAAGAAATAAATGGGCAAAAGAGAAAGCTTTTCCTGATAATATAATTCTAATTTATAATGTATAGGAAATAATTAAAAATAGACTATCATTATTTAGCTAACACCCCAGTAATAATCCTTTTCTTTCTTTCTTTCTTTCTTTCTTTCTTTCTTTCTTTCTTTCTTTCTTTCTTTCTTTCAGAGAGAGTGAGTGTACATGCGAGCAGGGGGAGGGGCAGCGGGAGAGGGAGAGAGAGAATCTTAAACATGCTTCATGCTGAGTGTGGAGTCTGATGTGCGGCTCGATCTCACAACTCCGAGATCATGACCTGAGCTGAAATAAAGAAACCAAAAGTTGGATGCTTAACTGATTGAGTAACCCAGGTGCCCCCACAGAATAATTATTACTGATTAATTAGTAGATGCTAAAATTGACGGTAAAAGTATCATGAGTATCATACAAGTAAAGTATCATACAAGAAAAAAAAAAAGGATGAAAGACAAGTAATCTCAAAGTATTTCCCCATAAGATGTTTATGGAGAAATATGAGAGGCACCACCTTAACCAAGTGATCAAAATTAACATCACCACTAATGAAGCATATTAGTATTATAAGTGTCCTGATATGGTACGCTAGGAGCATGATTTCATTTCTGTGGTATTCTTGCCTAAAATGTATAACCTGAATTTAGTCAAACCCAAACTGAGAGACATTATACAAAATAACTGGGTAGCACTCTTCAGAAGTGTCAAAGTTATGGAAGACAAAGGTAAAACTGAAGAACTATGCCAGACTGGCAAGAGAATAATAGAAATTGACTAACTACTAATGATGCAATATGGGGTCCTGAATTGTATTCTAGACCAAAAACCAACATTAGTGAGAGAACCGGCAACATGTAAGTAAGGTCTATAGCTTTATGAACAGTATTCTTTCAATATTAATTTCCTGGTTTTGGTAATTGTACTATGGTTATATAAAATGCTAGTGTTTAGGAAAGCTGGGTGAAAGATATATGGAAGATCGCTACTATTTTTGCAATCTCTTTGCTGTAAAATGAGAAGTTAAAAATATTAAAAATTTAAGATCAATGTTGTTATGAATATCCTTGTATGTAAATCTTTGTGCATATGCTAAATTATTCCATAGGATTAATTCCTGTAACTAAAATTACTGAGTCAAAGGATATGCATATTTTAAAGGCTTTTGATATGTATTCTCAAGCTGTCACCCAGGAAAGCTGTACAAAATTTCTCCCACCAGCAGTGGGGCTCAATTATTTTTCTAATTTTCAAGATGTTCTAATTTTAAGGTCATTTCTAGTTCTTATCTGCATCAAAACCTCACTTATATTGCACAAACCAGTTTGCACATCACTTAAAATATATACTGTTTTCCTGATCACTAGTGTAAAGTGAACTCATGCTTGCATTATTTCTACAGCCCATTTCTTGGTAAAATTCAAATAATGTTTTCTATACACGGTTTTCTAGTGTATATCTCACCTGCTTTCTTTAAGTCTAACCTCTCTGAAGAATGGCCATATACTTTTGTTTTCAATATTACCCCAGCACAGTATATATGCTATACACAGCAGTGGTTCAGTTTAGCATTTCAGGAGTTAAGTTGCAACTTGCTTCTTTTGTTTTTTTTTTAATTCTGAAATTTTAGAACTTTTTTATTAGAGTATAATATAAAGATACACAAGTCCTAAGTTGCAACTTGCTTCTTGCCATAGACATGTTCAGATACCTTTTCAGCTGATACTTCAAGTCCTGTATTGTTTGCATGAGGTCCTTCCTCATTTTGTCCTCCTTATATCCTTCCTGGGTCTTTATAGTTCAGGCTGTACTTGCAGAGTTGGGTACCCCAACTTTAAGCTAGTCCCAACAAGGGTAGGATATGTATCAAGAGTAGGGCATGGAATTACTTTAGACTTTGAGATGTAAGCTATGATAGCCCAACTGGAACTGCAAAGCTTTTGTTTTACTTTAATAAACTATCTTCTGCACTGATCAATCCCAAGAACTGGCCTGGGCTTCAGTCTAGATTGTCTATCTTTAGCCCTGAGTGATTATCCTTCCTAACATTCTAGGCTCCACCTTCTAAAAACTAAACCGTTTGCTAGATCCTGGTAACCCTTCCTTTTAAGACCAGCACAGCTCCTTTTACGTTAAGAATAGACTTCTCTGAATGATACTGATTGCCTCCTGAGAAAGAACTTTTTTCCTTTTTCCACTACCACTCCCAGCTCACAAGATATGTTGGTGTGTTCATACCAGAATCGTTGAGGCTGCCATAACCTTGGAGGCTGTACTTAAAATGACTTAATGTTAGATTTGCTACCAGCTCCTGTGTCCAGACACTTTATCTCAACATCTACCTCGCCCGAGTTAAGTTTTTCCCCAGTCCCTGGTGGCTCTGCTTTCCTGACTTTCCTATTTAACCAATCCGCTATGCCTCCATCCTGGACCATTAATCTAACTTGCTATCATCTACCTTATCACAGCTTTGGCTGTTAAACTACAGAAACAGCACAAAAGGTCAACACCTGACACCTTTTTGATTGGCATGATTCATCTGGAGAAAAATTATCACCCCAATAGGATCTATTTAATATTTCCATTTTCCTCTGTTTAGGTAAAATTCAGAATAACTCAAAGGGAAAAGCTAGCTATGCTATGAAGCTGAATTGAAACCACCAAATAATACACAGGAGCACATGGAAAACTGAGCTGTAAAAAGATCCCAGATGAAATGTCAGTACTGTCAATGGTGACAAATGCCTTTATGCTTTATAGATAAACTTACAAGTGGCATGCTGGGTTGGGTTGTTGCTATCACGTGTCAAAGACACCTAATGACTCCCATTATGATCTAATTCTTATGCTGGCCTACCAACGAGCAGATTTCTAAAAGTTTACTGCAGCTGAATTTCAGTTAAGCTTTAATATACATATTAAACATATATTAACATATCCATATAATATACAATATAAGCCAATATATTAATGTATTTAACAAATACATTACATATAATATGCATTTATTTATCTTTTTCCTCTAAATGGTTCTTCGTACTTATAAAACACCCAATAAAAATATCTAAACGTAGATATCCTTTATAGAGAAATGTGAAGATAGAAATGGATAAATCTAAGGCTATTTCAAAATAAAGCTTTTTTGATTACCTTTTGTGTCAAATTCTCAAAGTAGCTATAGCCAAGGCTCTAAAAAGCTTACATCTATATGGATTTGCTATAATGGCTTAGGGTTTAAATAGTTTAACATATTTCAGAATGGCTGACTGCAAAACTATTTATTTGATCATAACAAAGAGCACTGTTGATCTTTCACAATAATCATGTAATTTATGATGGAAATATAATGGTTAAACCTACTGCAAGTCACAGAAATTCAAGGCCATGGTTTACTTTCTAGGACTCATGGGCATATTCAGATTAACTAGCAGTTCAGACAGAAATATGAATCTTGCTAGTGATCCAAGTAACTGTTTCAGGGAGCTAGACCTTTTGTCTCGGCCTCCATTCATTGTTCCTCATCTAATCTTTCTTAAGAGCTAGATATAGTCTAGATATTTAAGCAACATCTAGAAGGAATAAGACCATTTTATTTTTATTTTTTTATTTTTTAAAGATTTTATCTATCCATTTGACGGAGAGAGAGAGAGATCACAAGTACGCATAGAGGCAGGCAGAGAGAGAGGGGGAAGTAGGCTCCCCGCTGAGCAGAGAGCCCGATATGGGGCTGGATCCATGGACCCTGAGATCATGACCTGAGGCAAAGGCAGAGGCTTTAACCCACTGAGCCACCCAAGCGCCCCAATAAGACCATTTTAAAACAGTTTCTTCATTAAAATGTTGAGTCATGGAAGGAACAGTGTTATCTAGAAAATACGACAAAGATTTATATGATAAATTTCACAAAACCACTTTGAATCATAGAATATAATCACATTATACAGCTTGTAAATGTAGACTCTTTAGTGAGGACATATTCCTACTGCTCTCAATTTTAGGTGGCTCTATCATTCACTTATTAAACCCTAAACCAGGAGTATCTCTTGGAAATGGAGACATTTCTCTAGTGTTACCTGCTGCTTCTATATAGATTTAAAAATGGGGTGAATATAATTTGTTTAATTTTAAACATTATTTTGAACTTCTATTTCTAGCTTCCAGTGTTTATTATCAGAATTTCTATAATTTTATTAACAGCTATATTATCTCCTAATTTAGTGTCAACTGTATATTTTATTAATGGGTTATTACTCTTTTTCCTTAATCTAAGGGAAAAAAATACTTAATAAAGCCAGTCCAGCAGCATTTCTTTTAGAAAGCACTTTAGTATGAACTGTCTCCATGACTGAATTCATTACCCTTTTGCATTAGTCTTTGTTTGTCATCTTTAAACCAAACCAATCTTTATTAATTTTCTAAGGCATTTTCCCTAGTGCTCTTACCATGATTTATATATAGCTCTTTTTCTCTATAATTTTCCCTATCAAATTTGTCTCACTCTAACCCCATGGGTTTGTTCATTATTAATACCTTTTAGAGGGATTACTGCAGCTTTTATTCCCTGGTATATAATTAAAAAAAAAAAGATCTTCATATTTAGTATTTGTTGATCCCTCTGAAACAGGGCTTTATACACAAATAGAAATGTATTATGAGAAACTGATCACAAGATGTTTCTCAGCCCAAATGATCTCTTCTTTCTCTGTATGCACTTTAAGATTTTATTTATTTACTTATTTCAGAGAGAGAGAGGGAGAGAGAGAGAGAGAGAGAGAACACACCTAGGTGGCTCAGTTGGTTAAGCATCTGCCTTCAGTTTAGGTCATGATCCCAGGGCTCTGGGATCAAGTCCCACATTGGGCTCCCTGCTTCTTTCTCTCTCTGCCTGCTGCTCCCCCTGCTTGTGCTCTCTCTCTCTCTCTCTGTTAAATAAATAAGCAACCAAGCAAGCAAACAAACAAATAAATAAATAAATAAATAAAATCTCTAAAAATAAAAGGAGAGAGAGTGAGAGTGAGCAGGGAAGGGGCAGAAGGAGAGAAGCAGACTCCATGCTGAGTGCAGATCCCGATGCGGAGCTCAGTCTCATGATTCTGAGATCATGACCTGAGCCAAAATCAAGAGTCGGATGCTTAACCCACTGAGCCACCCAGGGATCCCTCTCTGTATGTAGTTTAAGCACTTAATCATGTACTGCTCAGCAAAGCATTCAAAGGCCTATCACAACTTATCATTCATGCTTACCCACAAGTCTCTTCCTAACATTTGACATTTTCTGTGATACATTATACCCTTGAAGGACTCTGCTTTTTTACCTTATTATTCCATTAATTTATATTCCTTTGTAATCTCACCTTGCCAAAAATGAACCACATTCTCCAAAGCCTAGTTAAAACATCACTTTCTTTGTGAAACTTTCCCCAATTCCTTGTGCCTTCTATACTATAAAGGTAGTTCATTAAAGTCATATACTACTTCTCATTATTGTGTATAGGATTATGTCTCTCCTAGATTTGAAGAAATGGAGTTTTTGTCTTATTTATCT
Source organism: Nasua narica (assembly GCA_028533885.1). Taxonomy (NCBI): domain Eukaryota; kingdom Metazoa; phylum Chordata; class Mammalia; order Carnivora; family Procyonidae; genus Nasua; species Nasua narica. Next base: position 28,691,050 of record CM052812.1, on the reverse strand, counting down.
TTATAACCACAATTCCTGACACACAGTAGGCACTCAATAAAACCATACTGATTTGCATTCATTTGTACTGTTACTTTACTGTTTTATTTATTGGTATCTTGCCTCTTTGACCTGTCCTGTTAGAGATTCTCAGATTTCTTTAAGTTCTATATTACCTGGGATATTATTAGCAAATGATCAAGAATCTTTGAGAAATGTTAAATATAGTACAGGCCAAAAACTCAACCAATACAAGAATTCATTTCACTAAATACCTTTGTTTAACTATCTCTAATAAGGAGGAGGGCCATATGGACTGGTTTGCTCAGGATAGCCCTAGTATAATTAATGGCACCCTCGTTCACTCTCAAAACTGATTTTGTTAAGTTTTATGGTCATCTTAAAAATGAAAAACTGCTTACTTCCTCACAAGTAGTGGACAGCTGAACAGGCCTAATTATTGTATCTTTTGAATTCTGAACCATGTAGATGTATTGTGTATTCACAGAACACTTTTAAAAATGTGCCTTACGTTAAAGGTAGGTAAGGGTAGAGTTCTAGGACTAAATGAAATGATTAAGAGTACAGGCAAAATTTAATATGATAAATAAATGAGGGGTATCAGGGTGGCTCAGTCAGTTAAGCATCTGACTTGAATTTGGCTCAGATCATGATCTCAGGGTCATGAGACTGAGCCCGGTGTTGGGCTTCATGCTGGTGTGGAGCAAGATTAAGATTTTCTCTCTCCCTCTCCCCCAAATTGTGTGCACAGGCATGTGCTCTCTCTTTCTCACAAACAAACAAACAAACAAACAAACAAACAAACAAACAAATAAATAAATAAATTTGATAAATAAATTGAATGGGGGCTAAGTGCAAAATGATTACTTTGACAAGAAATTAGGACATTTTCTTGAGACTTTAGATTGCTTATTAAACCAGAAAGGAACTGAATAGAAGAACTTAAAATAGCTTAAGAGAAGCAGAGAAAAGCTAAATAAACTTCATGGGCCAAGATTAAACAACAGGGGAAAATCCTTAGGAATAGTGGCTTCTATTTTGGCAACCTCAAAGGTCAATGAATATAAAAAATGATGTACACTTCTAAAGAAGTTTAATTAAGATAAACTGTCTCAGCTAAGGTTTAAAGGAATAAGGCAATAGACAAGTCTTCATTTAAGAATAGTTTTTAATATCCAATGAGGAACACTTTATTCCTTTTAACCCAAGAAAATTTTAACTGTTCAATTATCTGAATCAGACTTCTCTGCTACACCTCTAGACTTTTATCTGAGGCAAAAACACGGATGTCATGTTTCAGCCAAAATAAAATTCTGCCACCAAGCTGTAATGCTCTGAAAAAAATATTTTGTAGTCTAACTGCATTTTAGAAGAATCACTCATTGCGTACAAATAATAATTATTTTGAAAGACATTTTGTAATATACTTCTTAGGCAAATATCCATTTGTAATATATTTTTAAGCGCTCTTGAGAAATTGATTATTTGGAGTTTTATTTTTTTTAAAGATTATTTATTTATTTATTTGACAGAGAGAGAGAGAAAGAGAGATCACAAGTAGGCAGAGAGGCAGGCAATGAAAGAGGGAGAAGCAAGCTCCCTGCTGAGCAGACAGCCCGATGCAGGGCTTGATCCCAGGACCCCGAGATCATGACCTGCACCGAAGGCACAGGCTTTAACCCACTGAGCCACTCAGGCGCCCCTTATTTGGAGTTTAAAAGAAGATGGAAACATTCTCTAAGAATCATTTAAGTTAATGTGTACATAAATATCTATAAATGTGTAAGTAAATGTAGCTCTCATCAAGATATCCATTCACATATGCATAATGCATTTATAAGATATGTATACACACCTCCACGTGAGAACGTTTTAACCAGCTCTAAAAAATTCTATCTAAAGAATTTAAAGCTTTATTATTAATATTCTATATTAAGAAATTAATATCTAAAGTCTTAAAATTGGAGATTATTTGGCTGAAGCTCGGAAAAACACAGTTAACCAAATATCTACTAGATCATATATGGACATTTTCTTGCATATCATGCCTCTGGATATATTCCTACAAGGAGATTTATCCTACTAAAATCTACTGGTATTGATCTAAAGATAAAATGTAATGAAGAAGCAGAAAGTGATCCTTTAAATATACATTCTCAGAATCAGTATAAGCCAGGGTTTTCTCAACTGATATTTTGGGCCAGATAATTCTTTGTTGTGGATCACTGTCTTGTACATTACAGGATGTTTAAGTATCATCTTTGGCCTCTATCCACTAGACGCCAGTTGAATTCCCCCATTCTCTACTGCCCACCCAGCTGTGACAACCAAAAGGGAGGGGAAAAATTTCTCCTCGTTGAGAACCACTGCTGTAAATAAGTGAGGCAGTGTGGTACAGAACAGATTAGATTATACTGGGGTTCAAGAGGTTGGATTCTGATACAGTTTTTGGCTCTAACTTTGGGATCTTGTGTAAATTACTGCACCCAGCTATTCTCAAAGTAGGTTATGAATGCTAGTCTTGCTAAATCATCTAAGAACCTTATATAACAGATGAATCCACTTAACTTTGCTGGGCCATATATTTTTCTATTTTGTAATTAAAAATATTGACTAGGAACTTTGATTTAGGCAGTAATGCCATAGCTTGTGATAAACCATTTCCTACACCACTTCCTATACAGCTAGAAAAGCTGTAAAAATAAAAGAATAATAAATGGAGGTACGAGAGTGCTGTCAAGGTAGCCAAGACTTGATAAGACAAGATCTCTGGGAGCAAAAAGAGCTAGGCTGACATTTTAAAAGTTGATTTTCCCCTCAGGGCATTTGAAAATTTTTGGTTAGAGGTTGAGAATCTAGGAAAAGGGCTTTTAATAAGAGGTAGAGAAGCTTTTGACAGTCTCCAGGGTTGCTGAGACAAAAATTAGAGTTTGGGGCTGCCAAGGCAGTTAGAATTGAGGTGTCATGTTCTTGAAGAGAAGGAAACAGTGGAATAAGCCTGACAATCAGGGGTCTTCTCCTTTGAGGTATTTGTTAAATTTGTAATGTTATAGGACAAGAAGGCAAGACATTAAGCAGATCTCTAAAAGGCAGAGTAGTATTTTTAGCAGTTATATGGTGCCAGTGACAACCTATCAAGGAGTATGTACCCTAGTAAATACTGTGGGATTTCAGCTGAGATTTCAGGAGAGCTACAGCATATGAGCGGAGGTAAATTAGAAGCCTTATGAAAACTGTAACTCAACCTTGAGTTGGTTCAGTCCTCAACAGAAATGCTATAATTTAGCATGGACAGTATTTAGCATTTAATGAAAACATATCAGGCAAGCCAAGATATAAGATGTCCCAAAAGAAGTAAGAAAACCAGACTCAAAGATGACTGAGATATTATAATTTTTGGACATGCAATTTATTATTACTGTGATTAACATGTTCAAAAAATAAATGACAAGGTAGACAATTATAGTATAGAACTGACAGCAATAAAAAAGAATCAAGTAATACAATAAATAAAAAGTGTGACTACTGAAATGATGAACTTAATAGGTGTGCTGAAAAGCAGATGGGACAAAGCAGAAGAGAGGATAATGAACTAAATGCCAGGTCAGTACAAATATATAAGCTGAAACTTGAGGAAAAATGATAGAAAATACAAAAAAGATCATAAAAGACATATGGGACACAATAAAAAGACCTAAGAAATGAGCAACTGGTGTCCCAAATGGAAAGAGAGGAATGCAGTATCTAAAGAGATAATGGTTGGAAAATCTCCATAACTGGTAGGAGTCATCAATCACAGATTCAGGAAGTACTAAACCCCAGCAGGATAAATACAATAAAAACCAGAATCAAGTCCAAAGTTAAAGTCAAAGAAAAATCACAAAAAGCAGACAAAGAAAATAGAAATAAGAAGCAAGAATAAGACTAACAACTGGCTTTCTGACAAAAATAAGAGCATTCACAGATTATGGAAGGTCATCATTAAAGAGTCAAAGAATATAACTTCCAATGCAGAGTTCTGTGCTTACTGAAAGGCAAAATAAAAGATATCTGCAGGGGCGCCTGGTGGCTCGGTTGGTTAAGCATCCCACTCTTGTTTTCAGCTCAGGTCATGATCTCAGGGTCATAAGACTGAGCCCTGTGTTGTGCTCTGTGCAGGACAAGGAGCCTGGTTGGGATTCCCTCCTTCTCCCTCTGCATGCCACCCCAACCTCCACACTTGCTCCCTCTCTCTCTTTCTCAAAAAAAAAAAAAAATCTGCTAACAAAAACTGAGAGAATTCACACACTGAGTGAAAGCTAAAAGAAGCTGTGTAGGCTGAAGAAAAATGATAAAATAATTGATAATTATCCAGTGAAAGCATGGAAATGCAGGAAGAGGAGGAAAACAATGGAAAGGGTAAAATTCAACCGCACAAAATGATAACAGTATTCTGTCACTACAAGGCATTAAAATGTAGAATTAAGGTGACTGACAATAATAATACAAAAGGTTGGAAGTCTTAAATGGAGTTAAAATGTTCTAAGATCCTACCATTGTATAAGAAGTGGTAAACCTTATAGTTTATATTTGACTTTAATATGTCAAGGATATATTTTGTAATCTTTAGGGCAAACTTCAAAAGGATATACAATTACCAAGCAAATAGAAAAGGAAATGAGAATAAAAATATTTGTTCAAGCCAAAAAAAAGCAGGAAAGAAGAAAAAAAAGATAAACATGTGGCAAACAGGAAAAAAAAAGTAAAATGTGAGCTAGGATTCCAATAATATGAGTAATGTATATTAAATATAAATAGATTCCAATTAAAAGATAGAATGAATTAAAGAAACAAAAAAGTGCATTCCAATTACAAAAAAATAATCTTGTATTTAAGAACATAGAATGGTCGAAAGTAAAAGGGTGGAAAAACCATGCAAACACTAAAACAACATAAATATGGCATAGTTATACTAATAATAGACACAAAAGATATTCAGGCAAGCACCATTAGAGGTAAAGAAGGATATTTCCAAATGATAAAAGGTTCAATCCATCAGGAAGAAAAAAGAATTCTAAACTTATATACATGTAACCTATATACACGTATATATAACTTATACATGAAAGACAGCTTCAAAATATATAAAGCAAAATTAGATGGAACATAAAGGAGATAAAAATCCCAATCATAGCAGGACACTTTAATAAATGTCTCTCAATAACTGATAAATAAAAAAGCAGACAGAAACCAAACAAGAGTATAAATGATCTAGACAACAAACTCAACAAATATGACTTTACTGTATATACTAAGACTATGTTTAAGAATGTCAGCATATTAGAGAAAAAGAATGTCAGCATATACATTGTTTTCAAATGCACAAAGAACATGTATAAATGGACCATATGATATTTAATAAGACAAAATTATAACAAATTTTGAAGCACTAAAATCATTCTGCATATCTGACCACAATGAAATTAAACCAAAAATCAGAAACAAAGAGATACTTAGAAAATCTCCAAATATATTCCAGATATTTAAAAATTAAGCAAAACTTCCTAAGTAACTTACAGATTAAAGAAGAAATCACAATAGGAATTAGAAAATGTATGAACTAAAAATAATGAAAATAGACATACCAAAATTTAGAAATTAAGTATGTAGAAAATAGAAGAAAATAGTATCCAAAATTAAAAAAAAATAAAAAACCAAACATTCAATGGAGAAAATCAACAAAGGCAGAGTTGGTTCTTTTCTTTTTTAAATATTTAATTTATTTATTTGGGAGAGCATGAGTGAGAGAAAGAGTGAGCACAAACAGACTCCATGGTGAGCAGGGAGTCCAACAAGGGGTTTGATCTCAAGACCCTGGGATCATGACCTGAGCTGAAGGCAGATACTTCACCAACTGAGCCACCCAGGTACTCCAGTTCTTTATAAGACTAATAAAATTGATAAACCTTGTCATGGCCATGAAAATGTGCCTCTCAGATGTGCCAAGTGGAGCTATGCTTTGAAATTCGCCACTGCATTCATATTGAGGCCATGCTTCCCGTGAGCACAATAGCATAGAAATAGCATAGAGACCTATTCCTGAGATATGTGGGACTCCTTTGGGCAATTTTAGCTTGAGGACTTCTCTCTGGTCTTGTTAAAACTTAACTATATTGCAATCTACGCCTCTTCCTGCTCAACCTTCTTTCAGTTCTGCTCTTCAACACAGAGGTCAGACCTGTACCACAATTTGAGAGGTCTCCATTTCCTCTGGTTCCTAACTTATCTTCCATTACAGGTGTTTCCTTCAGTAAATCTCTTGAATGTCTAACCTCGTCTTGGCATCTATTTCTTTGAAAATCCAAATTAGCACAAACTTATATGAAGGGTAAACAAGGAAAAAGGAAAGGGCATAAATGTAATTTTAAAACTAAGAATTAAAAAAGGAATGTCATGCGGCACCTGGGTGGTCAGGGGTTAAAAGCCTTTGCCTTCAGCTCCGGTCATGATCTCAGGGTCCCCCTTCAGGCTCTCTGTTCAATGGGGAACCTGCTTCCCCCTCTCTTTCTGCCTGCCTCTCTGCCTTCTTGTGATCTCTCTCTCTCTCTCTCTCCTCTCTGTCAAATAAATAAATAAAATCTTAGAAAAAAGGAATGTCACTCTAAATCCTATAGTAATTAAGAGGATGAAAGAATATTAGAAATACTTTTATGCTAATAAATTTGAATATTTAGATGAAATAGACAAATTCTGAGAGAAATACAACCTATCAAAACTGACAGAGGAAGAAATAGAAAAAATCAGACATTCTTATTCATTTAAAGAAGAATCTGTAACTAAAAACTATCCAACGAAGTATTCTCTAGGCCCACATATTTTGATGGGTGAGCCCTTTCAAATATTTGTGTAAAAAGAACCTCAAGCTTATAAACTTCTCCAGAACAGAAAAAGAGCACTTCCTAATTCACTTTAAAAAGTCATCATAATGTTCCTACACAAATTAACAAGGATGTCACAAAAAAGGAAAATTAAGAAACACATTCTTTTATAAAAACACTGTAAAAATCTGAGAAAAATATAATCAGATCAAATCCAGTGATATATTAAAAGAATATCATGACTATATTGGGACTATCCCAAGAATGCAAAGGTGGTTTACCATTCCAAAATCAAGCTGTAATTCACACATTAAAAAGAGGGGGAGGGGAGAAAAATCACATAGTAATTTCTAATAGATGCAGAAAAGTTATTTGATAAAATTCAAGGTAACTTCATGACTAAAAACACCTTAACATCATCAACAAAATTCTTTGTAAACTATTAATGAAAAGAAACTTCTTTAATCTGTTAAGCAGTTAACTGATTAGGGACTGCAGCAAACTTTATCCTTTGTGATAAAATACTGAAGGTTTTCCACAGGAAACTGGGAATGAGACAAAGATACTTATAACCATTTCAATTATACTCATACTCATTGTTCTTCACTGTGCTAATAGAGCAGTAAGAAAAATAAAAAAATAAATGCAAAGATTGGGAAAGAAGAAATGAAACCATCATTATTCACAGATGATATCATTATATACACAGAAAATGCAAAAGAATCAACAGACAAATTATTACAATTAATAAGTGGAAACAATGTCATTATAAAAAATTTATACACCAGTGAAACACAAACAGAAACGGAAACTTAAAGGATGCCATTCAAAAATGGATAGCATCATTCCCTGAGATCTTCTCTTACTGAAATGGATCAATATGAAAATGGATAAATCTGAGCATAAAAGACCATCCAGTCTATCTGATGTGTATCTCTGTAGTTCTGAGAAGCAAAAGTATTTAAAATAATAAGGGCTTGTGAGACTGTGTGTGCATCTGTATGTACAAAGGTGACAGTGGGTAACTGAGGACTTGTTGATGGATGATGAGATTGGGGGGTGGATATGTGTGTGTATGAAACACTAATCAGTTCTAAGCAATGATAGGTTTTCTACTGAAATTTATAACTATGAAGGTTTCTACACTTGATCTGAGCTCATTATTAAAAAAAAGAATAGTATCAAAAAAGAAATAATAAGTGGGATGCTTGGCTGGCTCAGTTGGTAGAGCATGTGACACTTGATCTCAAGGTCATGAATTCAAGCCCCATGTTAGGCATAGAGGTCACTTAAAAAATACAAAAAACAAATAATAGGAATCTTATAAAAGTTATATATGTGAGACTACTATACTGAAAAAACTAACATTTTGAGAAAAATTAAAGACCACCTAAATTAACAGAGAAATATACTCTATGGATTGGAAGACAATATTGTAAAGATGTCAATTCTTTCCAAATTGGTTCACAGACTCAATATAAAATTCAATTCAATAAAATTCTAGTAAGAATTAAAAAATTTCAGGGGGGCAAAAACAATCTGATTTTAAAATTTATGTGGAAATGCAAAGAGCCAAGAAAAGCCAGGACAACCTTGAAGAACAAAGTTGGAAGTCTGGCATTACCAAATAAAAAGACTAATTATAAATTAAGTAATTAAGGGAATATAAACTGGTTATAGGAATAAAGAAAACAATGGAATAGAATAGATAGCCTGAAAAAGACTCACCAAAATAATGTGAAATGTGACAAACGTGTCAATTTACTGCAGTAAAGGAAAGATGTTCCTTTTAATAAATGATGGTGGGTCAACTGGTTATTCATATGGGTGAAAGAAATGAATTATCCCTTTACCCTATACCATATATAAAAATTGATTCTAATTCCAGAAGGACTGTGAATCCAGATGAAAAGAATAACAAAAATTTTAGGAAAAAAAAGAGAACAACAGGAAAATCTCTCATTGAGCTGAGGATATGCAAAGATTTTTTTTTTAAATATATATACATGTTTGTGACAAACATTTTTTTATTTTTTTATTTTTTTAAATTTTTTTAAAGATTTTATTTATTTATTTATTAGGAAAGAGAGAGAGAACATGAGAAGGGGGAAGGTCAGAGTGAGAAGCGGACTCCCCACGGAGCTGGGAGCCCGATATGGGACTCGATCCCGGGACTCCGGGATCATGACCCGAGCCAAAGGCAGTCACTCAACCAACTGCGCCACCCAGGGACCCTGCAAAGATTTTTTTTAAAGGAATATGAAAAATACTACTCACAAGAGGAAAATATTACTAACTGCCTATATTCAAAATGAAAAGCTTTATTTATCAAAAGATACCAGGAAGAGAATGAAAAGGCAAGCCATAAGGTAAGAGAATATATTTGTAATACATTTATCGAGCAAAATACTTGTATGTAGACTACAAAAAGAATTATACATCAATAAGATAATCTAATATGGGAAAAAGACAGGAACTTTACAAAAGAAGATATCTAAATTCTGATAAGCAGATGAAAAGGTGTCTCACCTCACTAAATTGGGGAAATTCTAAAAAAACACAACGAGAAACTAGAGCATACTCACCAGAATAGCTTAAAATAAAAAACATGGATGGCAGAAAATGCTGATGAAAATGTGGAAAAATAGAAGCCATTCTATGTACTGCTCGTGGGCACATAAACTGGTACCACCACTTCAGAAAACTAGAAGTGAAAAATGGAACTCTTCCGTAGTGTAACTATGGTGATGGTTGCATGATCTTATGCATTTGTTAAAGCATGCAGAACTGTGACACCATGAGGGGTAAACTGTACTTCTAAAAAAACCAGCCTAGATATGAAAAGAAATCAAAATGGAACACAAACGTAACTGTATTACAAATGAATAATGTAACCACATTGAAGTGGATAGAATAAAAGAACTAACTTGTAGTGACTTTGGATAACAGTATTTTGCTTAGACATCAGAGGGCTAAAGCTAAAAAGAACTGTAAACAAATGTGTACTCTAGGAAGTAAATATGTTTTGTACAAGGGTGTGGGTAAGTAATTCAAAACTGCTTTAGGATAGAACAAATAAGTAAATATATTTTAGATAATGAGAGCCAGAACTTTCAATGTCAGAGGAAGAAGTTAAATGGAAGGAAAGGGTGTAGGCTAGAATGAACTCTGTTGTTGGACTGGAGTCAAAGGTATCAGCAGTTTCAACTCACGGAATTCAAATATATAAATAGATAACTAGATATGCAAATAAATACAGATGGATATATATGCATGAGTTATTATACGTACATATATTGCCAATCTATTTGCTAAGAGGGTCCCAAAGCAATGATTCTCAATTAGCAATGAGCATGTCTAGCACCCAGATCTGGGTTTCTAAATACTGTTTACTAATTAAAGGAACCAGGGTTATTTGAAGAAGTGGTTGATTCCAGGACTGAAGCAGGGAAAATACAAGCACCTAAAGCATCATAGGTTGTCAAAAAGTAAGATAATGCTCAAAAAAGGATGGTGACAGAGCAAGATAAAAAGTCTATATACTGGGTGATTCTATTTCAAAAAGAGGCAGAGCTAATTGTTAGTAGTAGAAACCAAAATGATAGTGGCTTCTAAGTGCTACAAGTTCTGTCTTGATCTGGTGGTAGTGACAAAGGTGTGTTCACTTAATAAAAAGTAGTACCAGCTTCATATGTATAAAACTTAAAAACAAACAGTATAAGATGTTCTATATTTTGATTACAGTGATTATTTAGTGAAATATATATGCATTTTATATAGTTATATATATGTAGTCTATACCTCAATAAATCTGACTAAAGGTCCTACCAAAATAATGTTATAATAGGGTTAACATTTGCCTAGGCTAATCTCCCAGGGCTAGGTCTCTCTAGGGCTGGGTCTGAGATCACTAAACCATACAAACCATGCCCCAAAGATACTCCTTTGTCAGGAATGTGACAGTTCCACATATGTTATTCTAAAGTATTTTTGACCTCCTGGTTAACTAAAGGACATTGTTTTTTGTGGTTACAAAAATCTAAAAATGGAACATGAGTTAATAACTTAGTTGTTTATATTCCTGGTTAAGAAATACACATTTTTCAAAATTCAAAGAATTTTTTTCTATGAATGTCATATGTAGACATTCTGAAAAATTGCTACATAATTTGTTCTATCCACACCATCACCAACCTATGCCAACAAGATCATCGTTTAAATGTTTTGGCTGTAGTATAGATAACGTTTTCAAAATGACTTACAGCAATATTTTGTAAGAGTAGGAGTTGTGACGATGTGCTGACATTATTCTTCCAGCTGCTGAAGCTGTTTTTCTTTAGAGTTTGCATTTTCTATTCCATACTTTCTATACTTTATGTCTACCAGAACTGCAAAGCACATTGGCCTTTTCTTATAGAGTAATGTACAGCATTGAGTACTATCAAAGAACATGAAAACTTAACTAGCAAATGGGGTGATAAGTTTCTTTAAGGTCTCAGGACCATGAAGACACGTAGCTTCAATAACCCCATTTACTTATAAGGAAATAACAAAGGGCATTATGATGTGATTATCTTAAATTACAAGCAAATCAAATGTAGTTACTATTTAAAATAATATATGCAGATTGTTAGTAATAGATGAGTACATGACAGTTGGTGATTTATCAAGAGAGAGAAGCACTCACCAAGACTTATTGAAGTACTAGATGCTTAGCTGCTAAAAGGTTCTGTTTCTATGATCCCACAAAATCACAGAGTTGAAGCAACATTATCAAATCAACTAATCCAAAAGTTTTTAAAGCAAGAGGTGGAGGATAGACAGCATTGCTATATTACTTAAGGGATCTTCTCAACACATACACAACCCTATACTTCCCAACCCCACTCTACAACCCCCATTCTCATACATCTTCTTGAGGATGTATATTCTACTACTTTTCACAGGGATGTATCAGGTTGAATTCAACATAATTCTATGGAGGGAGGGCTATATTTACTAAATCCCACTTGGTGATTCTGACATGGCAGCCCCTGTCTTGCAGTTGAAAACAAAAATGACCTAATCTGTTTTCTCCTGTTGGGCAAAATTACAATTCAAACAGCCCAGAAAGAATTCTGAAAGTATTCAGAAAAGTCTACAATTTATTCTTTAGTGGATCTATTTCATTGTGTCACATATGAGCCAAAGTGTGAAATGCACTATTTTCAATTTAGAATAAAAATCTTATTGCTTTTTCCAATTTTTAGTGACATACTTAGTGTAGAAACTTGGAGAAATATAAACTTTCTGCAAAGACACATATATATGTATATGTACATGTATGTATGTAAATACTCATGTATATAAAATATTTATCTTTATAATTGTTGATGTAATAAGGTGTTAATATATGAAGACCTCACTAATAGGTGCTATCTGGTAGGTAATAAAAATCTTTAGTCTTAGTTTTTCTACATTTATAGACACAGGAATGACTTCCTTGACCTGACTCTCATGCTACCTAACAGGTTCATTCAATATTTATTAAAAGGATCAAAATGTACCGAGTCATATTTTCTTTCCTGCCATCATTCCTGGCTTCTTACTCTTATTACTTTCCAGTGTTCCTTGCCACCCCCTCTAACACCCCAAAAAAGCTTGAAACTCAATTAGCCTGCAAGCAATGAGACAATGATTGATATGTGACAAAACCTCTGGGCTAGATGAATATACAGAATGGATACACAACTGAAATAGAGATGACCAAGAAAATCCAGGTGTTAAAGACTTTAGATTCACAATTTAGCAAAGAGAAATTCAAAGAACTACATATAAAATAACAGAAAGTGGTTTATAGACACCGTATCTCAAAAGGAGAAAGGACTCTAGAATTAAATACCAAGAAAACGGATTTTGTTACATTACTGCTAAACGCCAAAAACTTAGCAATGATCATTTAAAAATACTCTATAGTGTGAGGTTTAAGGAACAATGATTCCTAATTAGTGTTTTAATAAGTGTGTTAGCACTGCCTTGTGCCATTCTGGAATGTCACTTATGGTAAATTAAGGGACACTTGCTCTCCCCATCTTCCATTAGTATTTTAATGCTAGGAGGTGGGAAAAAGCTGATCCATATTCAAGAGCAAAGTAGGAAAAACAATAACAAATTGGCATCTCTTCTGTGAATTGCCCCACAGGCCAAGCATTTTTATGTTCTTAATCATTATTAAATGACTTAACATGACACTCAGAGCCTGGCGAATGATTGCATCCTGACATGAGAACGAATTACAAATGAAATGAAAGATCAAGCCGTATTAGAGGATTGCCTCTGGGAAATGAAAATCTTTAATTCTCTTTTATTATTGACATTTATTTGGCTGCCATGAATAACAACATAGCAAAGAGATTCAGCTATGCTTGTGCACTGAATAGCTTATCCCAGGGCTCAAAACTGCATTAACATTTATCATGTTTGCTTTTGTAGCTGACACCACTGAACAGATTCTCTATCCATCTTGTATTTATCATGCATTGCAGATATAGTGCATCCTCTAATTTAAGTTCATTTTCATAGAGTAGGAAGAGCAAAGATTAGCCAATGTCTTTCCTCAAATAAATTCCTGCTAGGAAGTATTCCTAAGACTGGTTTAATAGATTTAATAAAGAACACAATGAGTTGACAAAGAAATTGAGTCACAGGAAGGGGGGGCTAATTTCAAAGGTTTCAACTTTGGGGAAATTTGCAAATTCACAATGAGGAAGACACTTGTACGATATGGTTATCTGGAATATATAAAGCCTTAAAATAAATGTCTCCATAAAGAGCAACAAATAGCATTTTATGAATCTGCAGGCCATACTACAGTTCCTGCAAGATAAGAAGTCTGGATGTTTTTCACTTTTCCAAACACTGTGCATTGCTAAGACAGGAACAGGCCATATACTATATGAAGACAGCAATCCAGATAGTTATTATCAATGCAGGGATATCTTTCCATGACATTTCTTTTCTCTCTTGCACAAATTAACAATGTGGCTTTTTCTGTCATAACAATAAAAGATTATATGGTTGGTACCTGATGCCTTTGCTCATATGATCCTCTTCGATATTATCGGATTACCCTCCTTTCTTTAAATCCTGCCTAGAATTCAAGGCTCAGCAAGGATATCAATATGTCTTAGGAAAATCACCTAGTATATCTGATTTTTTTTTTTTGTAAAGGTTTATTTATTTTAGAGAGAGCGAGAGAGAGCGTAAGCATGAGTGTGGGGAGGGGCAGAGGGAGAGGAAGAGAATCTCAAGCAGACTCCCCACTGAGCCCAGAGCCAGATGTGGGGCTTGGTCCCTCGACCATGAGATCATGACCTAGGCAGAAACCAAGAGCTGAACTCTCAACTGACTGAGCCACCTAGGCGCCCCCATATCTCTGATTCTTGATTGAAAATTATTTTTTAGTTTTCTGTCTTTCTGTTTTATAATTCTGATCATGGAAAATTTTAAACATATACACAAGTCGAAGTGATAACATAATGACCACTCCTTGTACATCCATCACCCAGCTCTACAATTATTAACTCATGGGAAATCTCATTTTACCTATAACCCCACTTCACTATTTGTCACTCACTGATTTATTATGAAATAAATATTTTTGGAAGTAAGCCTTTGAATCTTGCTTTTGACAATTCTAAAGTAAGAAAGTTGGAATGAATTCATTCTAAGGTTCCTTCTCCCCAAAATTTGACAATAATTTCTTCTTTGACCCTTTCTAGGCTCATAGATTTAAATCAACAAAAATTTACTTCATAGTCACTATAACATCTTTCTTCAGGCTTAATCAGTTGATCTCCTTCTCTGAGTCAATACAATCCATATAGTCTGTACCAATAATCAAGAAGTATAACTTACTTCTTTGTATTTATATTTTTATGTATATTAATTTTATTTCCCAGTTAGATGTTTAAGGTCACATTTTAAATTTCTGTTTAGCAGTGTACTAAAAAACCGACAAAGGTAATTAATTGCTACCATTTATTATTAACTAATGGGTTTTAATCTTAATGGTTCTGGCAGAATTAACAGGTTTGTATTTAGCTTTAATAGTAGGTAGCATCATACTGACAATATTAATCATTTTAACCAATAAAATGTTTGTTTGCTAGATGAAATTCCTATTCTATTTCTGTGTCATAAAATAGATGTCTAAGTAAAAACAGAAGTAAGGTTTTCTTCTTAAAGTTTAAAGCTGAGGAAGTAACTTATCTCTGGATTTTGTTTATAATTAGATAAATTCATTTAAGTTAAGCATAGGAACTTGCTAAGGAAATTTTCTTTTCAGGAAAGAAATTACTAGACTGATAGTATCTCCAAAATATCAGAGTAAATAAACTAAATCAAAGTGAATTTACTCAACTGAATTTTAATGAATTACCTTCTTGAAAATGAAATCTTTTCTACTGAGATAGAAGGTAGGTATATTTACTAAAATAAAAACACTACAAAAGGTACATTTTCGGGCACCTGGGTGGCTCAGTTGGTTAAGCGACTGCCTTCGGCTCAGGTCATGATCCCGGAGTCCCGGGATCGAGTCCCACATCGGGCTCCCAGCTCCACGGGGAGTCTGCTTCTCCCTCTGACTTTCTCCCCTCTCATGCTCTCTCTCGCTCTCTCTTTCTCTCAAATAAATAAAAAAAAAAAAAAAAAAAAAAAGGTACATTTTCACAGAAATAGAACAAACAACTCTAAAACTTATATAGAATCACAAAAGACCCCTAATAGTAAAAGCAATCTTGAGAAAGAAGAATGAGGCTGGAGGTATCATGCTTCCTGATTTCAAACTATATTAGAAAGAGATAGCAATCAAATCAGTATGGTACCAGCATAAAAACAGATAGACACCTGGAAAGGACAGTGTCTTCAATGAGTGGCACTGGGAAAGCTGTCACATGCAAAAGAATGAAACTGGATCATTATTATGGATGCCCAACAGGTATATGAAAAGATGATTAATAGTACTAATCATCAGGAAATGTAAATCAAAACCATAGTGAGATATCACCTCACACCTATTAGAATACCTATTATCAAAAAGATAAGAAATAAATGTAGATGAGGACATAGAGAAATAGGAACACTTGTGCATTGCTGGTGGAACTCTAAAGTGGTACGTAAGTTCCTCAAAAAATTAAAAATAGAACTACCATATGATCCACAATCAATTTCTGGGTATTTATTTGAAAGAAACAAAAATACTAACTCAAAAAGATATCCATACCCTCATGTTCATTGCAACATTATTTATAATAGCTAAGACAATAGCTAAGCGTCCACTGATGGATGAATGGAAAATGTCTTGTATATATACATATATGATAGAATATTATTCAGCTATATAAAGGAGAAGAAAATTCTATCTTTTAAACAATATTGATGAACCCTGAGTGCATTATGCCAAGTGAAATCATCCAGAGAGAGAAAGACAAATTATGATCTTACTGGTATGTGGAATGTAAAAAAAATAAAGCAAAACTGAATTATAAATACAGAGACTAGATTGGTGGTTGTCAAAAGAAGGAGTTGGGATGGGGTAAGCAAAATGCATGAAGGTGGTAAAAAAAAAAAAAGCATGTTGTTTTCAAATAAATTATAATATAAAGAATACAGAATTCTGTTATAAATGATTAATCTTCATTATACTGGGCTTTGCATACAATTTCCACACATACCTGTTGCCACTATAGTATCTTCTCTCCCCTGGGTAAAAATCACGATTCGCTGTCTCTTCGGGTTCACCTTTGGCAGAGCCTGTGTCTTTCTGGCTATCTCTTTAATGTCTTCAGTCTATTAATAAAGAGGAGGAAAAAGTTCTCATAACAGTACAATAAAGCAAAAGTTACTAGTAGATTAAGGATTTAGTTTGTCATGTTCAAAATAGGAGGGATACATACCCCCCAAATAGGAGGGATACATACTCCTATTATAAGGGTTATTCTTTTAAAATTTTAACCATATACAAAAGTAAATAATACAGTAGCCTCCAAGGAACCCACCATCGAATTGTAGCAATTTAAAATTTACGATAAATTTTATTTCACGTAGAGTCTCACCCACTTGTCTTTGTATTATTTTGAAGCCAATCCCAGATACCATATAATGTTATCTGTAAATATTTTATTATGTGCCCCTGAAAGGTAAGGACTTAAACATAATCACATAACTATTATATTTTAAAAAATTAACAATAACTTCTTAATATCAGCGAATAGCCAATTTTCAAGTTTCCAATTAAAGAGAGATTTGTAAAAAAAAAAAAGGGGGGGATATTTAATTATTTTAGAGGTTTGGAGAATTATGCTGACTCTGGAAATAATGTTGCTAAAATGCCAAATTTTTCAAAGAACTAAAATGAGAGAAGGAGATGCTGTTTCCTATAGACTTAATTTTATTTTAAAAAGATAAAGTTAAAAAAACCCTACAAATTAATTCTAGAAACCTGATGCTATTTTTCATATCACATAGGTCATGATGTTTTACATCATAAGTGTTTTTACTTGAAATCTAAATCTTGAGCTATCATCAGTAGGATTTTTAGAATCACGTTTTTAATAATTTTAGGTAATTTAAAAATCCACGTCTGAATTCAGTGGGCCTCTAATCCATCCATGGTTTGGACTTTATTGGTACTTTATCACTTACAATTTCAAACACATTGAAATTGAGAGAGACATACCAGAGGAGAAATATATCTGAGTGGTATCAAGAAAGTTTAATTAGAATATACAGGACAGAAAAATTTAGGTATTCAAGGTAGACAAGTCATAGTGGTTACAAAGAACATCAGAAACTATGACATTTTTAAAGGTATGAAAATCTTTAGTGAAATATTTGTATGTTGTTTGTTCACTATATACTTAAGAAATTCCAAATGACACATGAAGCTTAGCTTCTTCTACACCTAACATGGTAATTCCAGATGACCTCTGTTTCTAAAAAGAATAGCCATGTGTGGCAAGACAATGCTGCTGACCTTTCAAACCTGCTGACTATTTCACTTTTGGTTGCTTATTTTAGAACAAAACTAAACCTGAACTCTGATAGTATAAAAAAAGAAATTGCCTCCATTTTTGGGGAACAACTATTAGAAATGACTAGTAACAGCTGAAAGGATCAAAAAAAAAAAAAGCCACATAATGACAATATTTTCACTCTCTCAAATAAATATATACATTTAATTAAAATGACTGACATATATTCTCTCAATCTCCTTACCACACTTAAGTTTTACAACTGTTGGAGTTCTGCTTATGATCAAGCACATTCATATTTAATAAAGATAAAGGGGTAAAGCCCAGAAACACATTTACTTTATCATCTTGGGAGCAGAATACCATGTATGCAATGTTTTTAAAATAGAGGTCTTTCTTCAATGTGGTATGAGGAATAAATTAAGAATGAGAATCTATGGTTGTCTTCTACCAAGCCAGTAGGAAGATATATGTATTTTTTATGGGAGTTTTGGTAACCTAATCAAAGAAACCTTTCTTATGTCTGAAATGAAATCTTATAAAAATGGCAATTCAAGATTGAAATAAACTTCCCAAATAAAGCACAAATCTTTACAGGATGGTTAAACTTTATTTTAATTGTATTCATGTCCTCAGTTCATATAAAACTCCTCTGTCACTCTTGGATCACTGTGAGTGAACACCAAATCTAAATGTCTTACTATGCCTTTGAGGAGCCATTGCTTTGGCCTCAACAGTTGATCCCCATCTAGTATGAAAACTTTTCTTAAAACCTCAATTTTGTCTTCTCAAAGCTAAATATTTCTAGTTCTGCAGCTACCTTCACTTCCCTATAGGTTCTCCTCCCTTATACTTGGGCTAACATCTTAGCAGAATTACGACATTACAAGGGACTTCAGAGTGCACCTAGATTTGTACATCTTGAGCAGGTAAATAAACCTTTCTTTGTAATAAACCTTTGTGAGGCTCATTTCCTACATTTTCTACAAAACTAAGAAAATATTTATGTTAAAAGACATTGGGGCGGGGAGCGTCTGAGGAGCGCAGCCAGTTGAGCATCCAACTCTTGGTTTCAGCTCAGCTTGCGATCTCAGGATCATGGGATCAAGTCCTGCCTTGGGTTCTGTGCTCAGAGTGGGAGTCGGCTTAAAGACTCTCTCTTCCTCTCCCTTTGCCCCTCCCCTCGCATGCTCTCTCTGTTTGTCTCTATCAAATAAAATCTTAAAAAAAATGATGTTGGAGGAGAAATATGCTTAAATAGTGGGCAGAAGTTTCAAGAGACTCTGGATATTTGCATAGTCTCAAAGTATCTCTCTTAAGATACTTCTCATTACAGATTAATAGGTGAAATATTTGCATAGCCCCCAAATATCACCCCCAAGATATTTATTAAATACAATGAGAAAATAGTAACTTTGTAAAAAATAAACTGGCAAACATCACCTAAACCCAGTGATGAAAGTGAGTATCACCAACATTAAGACAATGGGACATCATAAATGTCCCCAATATGATGTACTGAGAAGGGCAAATTACTTCTGCAGTATTTCTAGCAAAATGCATAACTTCAATTTAATTAACAGAAAATATCAGAGAAACTCAAATTGAGGGGCATCTATAAAATGATTGGCAAGTACTCATCAAAAGGGTCAAGAATATGAATAAGGAAAGAATGAGAAACTGTCGCAGATAGGAAGAGACAAAGGAGACATGACAAATAAATGCAATTTGTTTTCTTGGATTAGATTCTCAAACAGAAAAAGGAAGATAAAGAGAAACCTGTGAAATCAGAATAATGACTGTAGTTCAGTTATTGGTAGCATACTGATGTTAACTTCCTTGTTTTGATCATTATACTTTCATTCGTAAAGATGTTACATTAGGGAAAGCTGAGTGTACTATTTTTGCAAATTTTCTAAGTCTAAATTATTTCAAAATAAAAAGTTGAAAATAATTATTGTGACGATGAAAGAAGATGAGGTAAGTGAAAGACCTTAATGCAATATTTAGCACATGCTAAGTACTTAATAAATATTAATTTCTTTCCTCTAAAGACCATCATTTTAATACTCTCCAAAACTGTCATATCCAGAGGTTGCCCCAAAATCTCTAGAAAGGGCCTCAAGAGTTTTGAGTATTGGGAATTCAATTATGGTATCTAATAAGGGAAGAGAGAAAGGAAAAAGGAGGGGAAGAGTAGAAGAAAGCTCATACGATTTAGCTATGAGCCATGGATACAGCTCTGAAGCGCTCAGTAATCTTAACTTCTGCAGGCAGTAGGTATTATTCCTACATTATCATTTTGTAGGTGAGTAAACTGAGTCACAGAGAGGGTAAGAAACTTCCTAAGGTCATAAATATACTAAGTGGTGGAGCCAGGGCTAGCACCCACAAAGTCTAACTCCAGAAATTACACTCTTAACCAATATTCTATGCTATCCACAGATTGTACTGCTTTTCGAATTCCGGCAGTGTGCTTTCTGTTGTTATCACAAAACTATAGCATGTTCGACTGAAATAATTTTTCTGCCACATACACAAGGTATTACTGAGATTCTTGTATTTAAGTTTGCTATTTTTTCCTCTTAATTATTCAGGCTTGTATTTTACCCTAGCGATTTTCAATTTTTGACTTCCAAGATATTTCTCATTTTCCAAGGTCATTTGGAAATCTAATCTCCTCCTCCAATATGTTAGGATGTGAGTAAGAAAGAAGTGTAGTATATAAAGAGTACGAGACTTAAAGAGTTGGCTCTGGTTCTGGCTCCATGATATATTAGCTATGTGTGACCTTGAACTAGTCATGTAGCCCATTTTTTTTATCTCTTGAACTGATATGGCAATACATGCCCTAACCACCCCCAAAAGGTTTATGTGAATATTAAATGTATTAATCATATGTTGGAAAAGGTTTTATAAACTGTGAGGTATTTTATAAATGTTAAATTATGCTTTTATTGTCACTGCTGATCACACACTTAAATTTAGCATTGTCTTCCAAATTAAAGAATACATTCTCTTCATTCCATTTTTAACAAGTTGATGATACAAATGTTAATACTGTCATAATCTACCTACTCCTATAGAATACCAATTGCGGTGTTCCCACACATTGTCTCACTTAACCATATCACATTCTTTTGTTTTCCAAATAGAAACTCCTATAATAATTATGGTGTTCACTTGACGTGTCACTCTCGAGTCTTATCTCCTACTACCTCCTCCTCGCTAACTTCATTCCAGTCACACTGGCCTTCTGTCAGTTCTTGGTGTACAGAGGACATTATGCTCTCTACCCTTTGGGGGCCTGTGTACTCCTGTTCCCTCTGTTTGAAATTTGTTTCCCTGTTGTTTGTTTGTTGCTTTTTTCTGTCAATGCTAGATATCTATATTTTTCAAGTTTTACTTTCCTCAGGGAGTCATTCCATGACTATTGTATCTAAAAAATAGGAACCCCTCCCACATTCTCTTTCACAGTTTACTCTGATCATTTCTGTCTTGTCTCCAGGGTCTATCAACAAAGTGTTAGGCACAGAGTTAGTGTTCAGTAAATATTTATTGAATGGATAAATGACTAAATGAAGAGAATTAAAAGACTATCTTTCTCTTTCTGTTACTCTTTTAAACCTGTCCTCTTTGGGGACTCAGTCACCTAGAAAAGCAGCATTGTACTCTCTTAGCCAGCAGGACCTCCTAACATAGTGTCTTATTTCCAGAACCTCTGGGTGATCATTCATTGTATTCTTTGTGTTTGTGAGGAACACAAGAACCTTAGAAAAATCCTGGGAGAATTCTTTAGGAATCAATACCTCCCGAATACTCTGTGGACCTTCTCTCCAGTGTTGATCAATGGAATTTTCTGTGATGATGGATATGTTCTACATCTGCGCCGTCTAATATGGCAGTCCCTAGCTACATAGGCTACGGAGTGCACTTGAAATGTGCCTGTTGAGATTTAGGAACTGAATTTTAAATTTTATTTAATTTTAATTAATTTGAATTTAAATAGCCATATGTGGCTAATGGATGCCATACTGGATAACATAATTCAATACTTTCTTGTCTCTGGTATAAGATGATAGAATCATCAATGGTCAGAGAAAGATTACAAGTCTGAGATCTTCAAGATAGAGTCAGGGGCTGTGGGGGAAAGTTGGAAAAGGGAAAAGGATTGCTTTGTTTCCTCTAGGGTCAGAAGTAATATGTGTTAGAGATCGAAAATAAAATTAAAATTTGTTGCTTGGAGTACACTGAATAAATGACCCCATAGAGAAGGTATGAATTATCCTCATCATTTGGCAAAGAGTCCATTGCACAAAGAATGAAAATACAAAGAATACTGTATTTAGGTTGTGGAGTTATTTTCTTTATTTTATTTAAATCAATTTTCAATACAGCTTTTAAAAAGTTTCATAATGAAACATATTTTAAAGTACCTTATTTTTATTTAGGTTCTAAGAATACGAACCTTTAATCGCTTCAGTTCAAGCTAAAGTAGATTTAAAAACACATTGCAGTCTGAACTGATTTTCCAGAATAATAAAAGCCCTCATGAAACTTTTTACCTCAAGAATTGTCATTTTAAATTCTTAGCAGGTCTGTCATTTAAATCAGGCACTATGCAATTTTCTATCATATATATATATATATATATATATATATATATATATATCCTCTCCTGCTTTGTGCTCTGCCCAGATCCAGTTTTTATCTCATTCTCCAGTGCCCTCCTAAGCTGCTTCTTCTTACTAAAAATTGCCCGATTCATTTTAAACATTAAAGATTTTTTAAAAAGAAAGATTATCTAAAATTTGCAGAGAAGCTAACCAGACTATCATAAACAATGCCACTGTAAGATATTTCCTGATGAATAAATACTGGTTATTTATTTATTTTTTAAAATACTGGTTATTTTTAGAGGCATTTGGACTGGTCTGTTAATAGACATATCACTAGTGGCAATACTCAGTGGCTTTGGGAACTGATTGGGATTTATAATAGAAAATGAGGGTAGGACAGCAGAGTTGGTGGAAAGAAAAAAATGCTCACCTTTCTTTTTAATCTTTTCATTTCTTTCCTCATACATGCCCCAATTTAGAGGTAAAACTAAGGTTGAGAGGGATAAAATGCAGATCTTGTCTAGTTTGTCACAGTAGACCTGCAAGCACTGACACATTTCTATAGGTATTAAACTGTTAAGATGAAGTAATTTATTCTTGTTTGATTTTTTAAAAACAAGTTTCAAACCTAGGCTTTCCTATTACTGTCTAATGGATTAAGGAAACTCTAATGACATTTTAAAATAATTGAATTCCCCTAGATAGCATTGCATAAATGGATATTTAATAACAAATGTATTCTATTCACGGCTCTTATATATTTTGCAATGCTTCTAGTATTTTAGGGAATCCATGAAGGGACACATCAAGACACAGTGTGCTTTACCTAATCTAACATGTCACTGTCAGCATCACCAACAGAGTAGTTTTGCTGTGTTAGAAGCTAGTAAGATATACTATTATAAACATCATCATGTTTACATGCTATAATCAATTATGGCAGATTTATGGTTAAAAAAAAACAATTCTAGGTATCAGCAAATAAGAACTAATGGAAAGGTTAATATGGCGCCCATTTGTAGAAAATAGAAAAAGTAGTTTGTCGCTAAGACTGAATTTAAACCAAGCATATTCAAAGCATGTAGCTCAAGTGGGCAATAGAAGTATGAATTTGGGTTTGATAAACTATTTAAAAATTATTACCTGCAGGTACTACAGAGTCATGATCATTTGTTATGCAACATGTTACATTTCTAAGTGTATACAGAACCAGTTATTTTCTAGAACTAAAATACATTTTTTAATGTTAGCACTGTAAACAAGCCATAAATTTACATTCAACAAGCTCTTATCTATGGAGAATATTGATGTAACAAAAGAGAATATTAATTGTTAATATTAAAACTTAACATTAGTGAAACCTTAAGACATGACTGAAAACATTTACTTGTATTTTCATGATCAAAACATTTGAATTAATATTACCCTGAGTATATTTACTTGTGAATATCAATTGCCAGTTTGGGAAATTACAAAGTGAAACTTAAATTAGATTCAATAAATACTTGGAAATTTTTATTCCTTCTACATGTGACTCAACCCTGTATTTATAACAATATAATAAAACAAAAAAGCAAACTCCCAAGCAGCTAGCATAGTTCTAATAATCAAGTATTCTGAGGCAAGCTTTTCTGCCCTGATATAGTTTTTTCATAGAACACATATACCACAAGCTATTGTCTTCCTCCAAGAAGAGGAAGCTTTATGTCTGGTTGTCAAGTCCTATGACATGGGTAATATGCACATGTATTATTTTGTTGCTCGATAATGAATATGCCTTTAGTACATTTAAATAATAGTTCTATCACAAATTCATAAAACACTCTGAAGAGTTCAAAGTGAACTTACTGATAGATCTAATCAATGCTCACAGCTTCTCTAGATGGTAGACAATACTGAGCATGTAAATAGTTTCTATATTCCAGCTCTAGACAGTTTAATTTTTAAAAATTACTACCATGCAACATTCCAAGTTGCTGCACAGAACCCAGCATTCTACATAGTTCTGGCTCAACAAATATGATGCTTATAAAACTTATAAACTCAATTTATGAATTCTCTGTCAGTTAACCTAAGTTCAGATTAAAGCCAGTGTTTTCTAATAATTACCTAGAAGATGGATATTATATAGAGAAAAACATGGTCTTGTCTGTTATCCTAATTTTGCCTACAACCACCACATGGAATTTTGAATCTTGACAACTAATACTTCCACTAGGAAAACAGAATTAGGACATGGAAATTAAAGCCAATTATTGATATTTGGTTTCAGAAAATTTATACGTTTTATGCTATCCAAAAGAGAAAGAGAAAGAGAGAGAGAGAGAGAGATGGAAAAAAAAAGATTAAAGCAGGAAGTTTATATGAGCAGGATTTAAATTAATCAGTTCATAACAACTGTTAAGTACAACCTTTTGGAAATTAATTTGCATAATGATAATCTACATGTGGTAGGGGTGAAATTATTTAAATGACATTATATTTCACTATTTAGTCTTGCTCCACCACTGCTTTAGCAGTGAATCCTTATGAAATGTAATACAGCTAATGAGGTAGCTTTTTAACTGAACAAACTGACAGGCCCCATATCTGCAGAGGCAGCTTGAAACCGTGCCCAACCTCTTGGCTTCCCAAGAGGCTTTTCAAAATTCAATAAATAACATCTGTAGGCGATGTTGGGTGCAGACCTAGCAGAGTGCGTCATAACACTGTGCTGGCAGAACAAAGAAACCATGACGACTGCCAAGTTTCCATGGCAACTGCTGCGAGGCTCTGAGAGTATAATAGCACATCAATCACTGTCCAAAAGAACTTCATTATCAGCTAGAAAAAACCTTTAGGATCTGTTTAGTGTGCAATTGTGGGTTAACTCACCTCAAAGCCTTGCTCTCTAGCAAAAGTGGCAGCTTCCTGAAATAAAAAAAAAAAAAAGAACAGTTAATTATAAAGTGCTAGGTAATGAAGAAATAATCCATTTTGAAACTCATTCAAATAGTCTTCTTTTTATACAATTATCTCAATATACCCACATAGTTCAATTTTTATTCTTACACCAAAAAAGATTTCTTTTTTTCCTTGGCATGAAAAAAAAAAAAGGCAGCATAATGTCAACACACTTCACAAGTTGGAATAAAGAAGATGTAGTACATGTTTTTACTGTAGCTGTCACAGTGAGTTCAGGTGTTTTGACCCCCACAAAGAAAGACAATCATTTGAAACCTAAGGAACGTACTGGTAGTTGTGTTTTTAATTGAAACAATACTGTTCAGAAAGCTCTTCTGCAGAGAAGAATGTCTGCTAATAAATGTATAGATTCAGAAAATCACCATTTTGCAATCTTTAATGAAATTTATTCAGGCAAGGATCATCAATGGATGCTAAATTTCTTAGATAAAAGGATGAGGGGAAGCTGGGTATTTCATGGAATCAAAATATCACAGATTATATGCCGGTCATGGGGAGCAAAGTATAACTTTATAATGGAAGGATCAAGCTGTCATCACCTTAACCCAGTGATCGATCTTACCAGTTTTCATCACTAATAGTGGAATCACCAAATATTCTGTGCCTTCCACTATGATGCAGTTAAAAGAACATAGCACCACCCATAAAGTTTTCTGACCACATTTTTAACATGAATTAATCAAAACTTGAATAATTGCAGTCTACAGAAAATATAGAGGATAGGAGAACAAGTTAAATGATACAATGAGAAAGTAAATGGACAAATCCATAAAGCAGGACATCCTACAGGACAAAGAGATCCTATTGGTCTCTTCAATAAATCAGTATCATGATAACTTGTGGAGGGGAAAAATGACCAAGAGCAATGTATAGACCTTAACAGAATCTTGTTTTTAACACACCATTCAGGAAAGGCATTTTTCGGACAACTAGATAAATTTCATTATAAAACAGGATTGAGATAACATAGGAATTATTATTTGATAAGGTAAATGTGCTTAATTTTAGAGGTTTCTTCTGAAGTATTTAGGGATAAAATGGCATAATATATGTAATTTACTTTATAATATTTTTTAAAAATTGAAGTGAAATAAAAATGGCAAAATGTTATCAACTATTAAATCTAGATATTATTTTATCACTGAAATTTTCAAATAATTGTCATACCATTTGTTAGCATTGTCTTTATTGTTTGATGCTCGTTTCAGATTTGTATTTTGTTGCATTTTTTCCAATCTAAGTTTTTCATGGAGCTACCATTCAAAGATGCCACTTTTTTGGATATTTTCTATTTTCCATTTTTTCTTTCTTACTGAGGTTATTCAGAATTATCAAGTCAGATTTGGGGGATGTTTTTCTGGAGAAAAAAATCTAGATGTATTTAGTATTTCTACTTTGTCTGTTTGAAAACTTTTGTAGCACACAGTCTTCCTCTCCCCAATTTCTCTTTTACATAATGTCAGGGTAACAAAGGTTGAACATTAAAAAAAAGAAGAGTTAAAAGTTTTATTTTTTAAAAAAGATTTTATCTATTTATTAGAGAGAGAGAGTATGAGGGGGGAAGGGACAGAGGGAGAGAGAATTTCAAGCAAACTACATGCTGAGCGTGGAGCATGACAAAGGGCTGGATCTCATGACCCTGAGATCACAATTTGAGTGGAAATCAAGAGTCAGATGCTTAACCAACTGAGCCTCCAGGCACCCCTAGTTAAAAAATTTTAATTCACAGTTTTTCTAGGTTCCTAAATATCTTCAGGGCACAATCTGATGAACATTACTATATCCACTAATGCTCTCAAAACAGGCTATCAAATAACAAAAACACATCTGTGTAACCAAATCCTTTCCCTTTCTGTACTCTCTGCATATATTTTAATTTTAGGACTGATAAACAAAATAGAAGCAATATTACTTTTCAACTCAACTTCCCTCTTGAAAATGGAAAAAAAAATACTGCAGACAACTGTCAAGAGCCTCTACATCTTAACTTACATTCCTCCAAAATTATCTTTGCCAAGAGATATTAATAGAAGGATGGGATTTGAGCCTGAGTAGTGAGCAGATCCAACTCAACTGAAACGACTGCTGCACCAAACCATGTAAGGCAGAAAGTAAGTCAGTGTCTCCAGCACAAATTTGGGTACTATCTACGTGTTAAGGAAAACACTGGGAAAAAGATGTATGCACTTATGGTCCAATATACTAATGACATATAGATTTAAAGACCCATTGTGAGAGCTTGAAAAGTTGCAATAGATGACTAAAGCTAAACGCTTAAGTTAATAGAAAGAGATAAGCTGAAAGTATAATTCCTTAGGCTGTTCACTAGAGAAGCATAAAGCTGATCGAGTTAGCCTTGGTGATGCAGATTAATGAAAAATTGAATTATGATCTTAACAAATGGTACCAGCAAGGTTGTCCTCTTTGATAATTTACTTACAACAGAACTTGATACATCATATGGTCAATAATATTTGCTGGCCTGGATGTCAAGGAAAAGCATAAGTTTCAAAAGATATCAGTGCAATATTTTTCCAAGCTGGCCAATCCAAGAATTAACCAAGCTAATTCTTATATCAGAAAGATAACTGAAAAGCTCTGCGAGAACTGCTTCTTTATACAGAGCTTCATCAGGGGCATGAAAGATGCCCAGACAACCAGAAGACAAAATTAATATGAAGGATCTATATGACTAAAACTGTACTAAGACATAAAAAATTCAAAATTCAACAAACAGTAGTTAAAATGCTTTTTTAATGTCCAGTTTTGCTCACACAGATGTAAGAAGCAATTAACTATGATATGTTATGGTACAGTGGAACTGACTAATTGCAAGAAGACACATATATAAATGTCAGATCATTATTCTTTAAGGAAACCAGGCCCTAGGACACTTCCACATCTGTAAACTATTTGAAGCGCCAACATATTTCTGATTGAGGAAGGACATGCTGAAGAAAAGTCAAGCCAATTTTTTATCTTAGCGCCCCCTCACATAGGTTTGCAGAGCTGTGCTCTATCACTGAAAAGCTAAGCTCTTGTTCTATAGCTTAAAAAGATCTTATCTCCTGACTTCCTCCCACCTTCTTTTGATCTTGAGCTGGTGCCCCCAGTCACTCCATTAGAGAAGGCAGCTGGCTCACATCACTGCAGACTTTCCCACAGCTAACCTCTGATCTGAAGGTGTTTGTAGATACAATGATGGAACAACATTTATTTTTCCCTCCCAGCAAAACAAATAATGAAACAACACAGGGGAACAGTTTGACCTACTAAGAATTTTAACCAGAATTTTAGTCCTCAGATTCACTGCATGGAGGGACAAAAAGAAAAGGCATTGGGTCTGGAAGTAGAAAAGGAAAAAGGGGCATGGATGGTGGGCAGAAGAATAAGGCAGTTTCCAAATATCAGGGTTAATTCCAAGTGAACTGATCATACTAAATTGAAAAGGACTTTTTAGTGTGTCTTTGCAGTAAAAGTGAGAAAAGAAAACAAGCACGTCCCCATCTGTGCTGCCCCAGGGCGCCACGTACTGAGTTCACAAATCTAATGAAGCAGTCAGGTTAAAATCCAACCGTAGAGTGGATGTGACATGTGGAGAACAGCTAGGGTTAGAATAGAGAAGCAGGGCGGTTCCTGATGCAGGTGATTATCCATGTGATAATCATTATATTTACAGGCTTTCCATTTTAGATCTGACATCAAAAATCACAAAGGAGGAGGGATTAAGGAAATAAACAACCGACAGAGGCTTTCCTGCTCCCCTGAGAGTGTAGCACTTCCATTCATGCATGACAAGCAACAAAAGCAAAACCAAACAGGCCAAGAAAGAGTATTTCTGAGAAGGTTGGATTTCACATTAACACTTCTTTCCATTTTGATAACTTTCACTATTATGCAGTTTCCCAGACAGGTCGCATTTTCAGAATTAGTTCCCATTGTTGGCTATGCTCTAATACAGTATCATTTTTGGTTTACAATGAATGATACTCACATGATATGTCTTTTACAAAAGTAAAGTCATTTTTTCCTTCCTGGAATTGAGTGTTGTGAATAAAATGACATATAATTAAAGTCTCAGACTCTCATCTACACCACGTTATTTAGGATTTGCAATGGGCTTGCTGCTTCATCAACCAGGCTAAAAGGGTGCTAGTGAAACAACCACCAAGTATGAGCTTTGAGGTTTAAAAAAAAAAAACTGAAATTCATGGTAAATGAAAACTATGGAATACTTACATTACGAGCTATTTAAAGGGATTAGCAAGCCACTATTAGAAAGCACAATCCTCAGATTATACAGAAAGAAAGGGGAAACTCAGGTGCATGTTTATGTGTATCAATATAAAGGAAGTAAAGCTACTTCCTTTATATTTAGTTGAGGAGAAAACTGTTTTCTCTGCAGTTTGTCTGATAACAACCCAGTTTTAATTTATAGAGCAGAATGATCTATAATCAATATTAAACTAAAAGCATAAGTTGTCATACTCTTATTTCAATTCCAATTATTTGTTACTAGTTATATGGAAATGCAAATGATTTCTCTATATTGACCTTGTACCTTCTTTGTGAAATTTACTTCGTAGTTGTAGGAACTATTAATTTGCTTCTTTAAAGAAAGATAGTTTTCTATGGTCCTATTAAATATACCACAAAGTTATTCTGAGAAGTTAGCAAATGCCTTTAAAAACAAAATTTACCTCACTTTTCTCTAGGGTGATCTGAAGGGTATGACTACTAACTACCACCACTGCCATAGCTCATAACCCTTGCCCTTGCACTTCATGCCCTGCACTTGAAGGTCCTGAACCCAGTTAGAACCATTATCTGCTTGCTAATGTTACCACTCTATTTTTGATCTCAGACGTGAGGGGTCCTGGTATAGGCTGAAACTTCATGGAATGAAACAAAAAAGGAAAGGATCCAACTCAGGACCAAAGAAAGGTAACTTCTGACGATTATCCACAGTAAGCAGCTCATCTATCCAAACAAACTACTTTGTTGCTCCAAAGCATGGAGGAAGCAGAAAATTCACTGGGGGGCTTACCATGGTCCTCACTCAAGTAACAGGAGTCTAGAGCTTTGGGAAAAGCCAAGGGTGTATGGAACCACCAAATAAGTAATGTTTTCACTTTACCTCTCCATTCAACAAGTATTCATGTCTTATGTACAGTTTTAGGCTAACAGATACTATTAACCTAGAGGTGTATCACCACTATAGCTGTAGTAGACCTTACAATGGTATTAGACTTTGATTCAATAATATTTGAAACAATACTGTAAATCCTAAATGGTGTGATATAGGTGAGAGTCTATAACAGAGTCTCTGTGCCTAAGAATGTTATGAGTCAAAGAATATTATGTGTCTTTCTAAATACAGAATTCACATATTTGTATATACATTTAGGTGTATAATGCTCTCTTTGAATGGCCTTAAGTATAAGATAGTACTGGGGCGCCTGGGTGGCTCAGTTGGTTGAGCAACTGCCTTCGGCTCAGGTCATGATCCTTGAGTTCCGGGATCGAGTCCCACATCAGGCTCCAGCTCCATGGAGAGTCTGCTTCTTCCTCTGACCTTCTCTCCTCTCATGCTCTCTCTCACTTTCTCTGTCTCTCGAGTAAATAAATAAAATCTTAAAAAAAAAGTATAAGATAGTACTGGTTAGGAGGCCAAATGGAAAGAGTACAGGGGTAGGGGTACCTTGCTGGCTTAGTTGGTGAAGCATATGACTCTTGATCTTGGGGTTGTGAGTTCAAGCCCCACATTGGGTATAGAGAGTGCTTAAAAAATATAAAGGAAATCTTAAAAAAATTTTAAAAAATGGAGAGAGTAGGGGCGCCTGGGTGGCTCAGTGGGTTAAAGCCTCTGTCTTTGGCTCGGGTCATGATCTCAGGGTCCTGGAATCGAGCCCCGCATCCGGCTCTCTGCTCAGCAGGGAGCCTGCTTCCCCCTCTCTCTCTGCCTGCCTCTCTGCCTGCTTGTGATCTCTCTCTATGTCAAATAAATAAAATCTTAAAAAAATATTTTAAAAAAATGGAGAGAGTACAGGGTTTAGAATCAGAAGACCTACACTAAGGGTATAGTTTTACAGCAATCTTGAGCAAGTCACTCAGTATATCAGTTTATATCAATAAAATTGATGCCAATATTATCTGTTGCATTAGATCGTTGCTAGGAATAAATGGAATATTTAATGTAAACCTTACAGGTAAAATCATTTTGCCTATTGAATTCAGGTTCTTGATAAGATCTCAGGATAGTTTAAACAAGTTCCAGAGCATCCAAAGGACATTCAATGATTTGTCTTATCTCTGGATCATATTCTAGTAGATAGCCTCCAGATTGGCTTCCAATGATGCCCTGACTGCTCACACTCAAACTTTTGTATAATTACCTCCCCTTGAGTGTGGGCTGGATCTAATGACTTGCTTCTAAAAATATATGACAAAAGTGATGGGATGACTTGTTTATTCTTTTACTCATATGCTCTCTCTGACCTCCTGCTCTAGAGGAAAGGTGTTACCTATGGCCCATGGCTAACAACTGCTGAGGATATGAGGCTTGGCAAGAGACACACGAGTGTCTCTTAATGGAAATGGATTCTCCTCCAGTAGTGATATGATTGCAGCCATGGCTGACATCTTGATTACAGCCCTTTGAGAGATTCCAAGTTAGAGGCACCAAGCTAAGCTATGTTTGGAATCACTATCTACATTTTATGTATGAGAATCCTAAGCCTTAGAGAGGTTAAGTAATATGTCCCAATTAAGACAGTTCAGATTATGGTAATCCTTACCAAAATTCTCACAAAAATCAAATTAAAGTAAGTGTGGTCAACAGATTAATCACAGGGTGAGCAAATTATGAAAAGATAATTTAGATACAAACTATCTAAGTGGCTTTGTGTAACTGATTATGGTTAATAATTTCTTCTATACAGATAACTGGGATATATTAACTTTTACATAAAATCTGTCTTTTGGCATCGAGTTTCATTTCAATGAACAATGTCTTTCATTGTTTTGAAGCAATGATTACCTCACCAAGAATAAAGTAAGATATTTAAGTAGTGCCAGATCCTCGGGTGGGAAAAAATATTGAATCAAGTCTAACACCATTATAAGGTTTGAGACAGTTGTAGCAGTGATACACTTCTAAGTCATGCTGATATTTAATAATAAATAACTACTTGCTGTTTATTTCTTTTCATACAATATATCATAAAGACTTATGTTGCTTAAGCTTTTAAATATTTCTTCATGCTGTCCTTCAGACTAAGAATTACCTTTTCTTTATGCTATCTAAAAAGTCATTTATATACTTTTTATGGCACTGCATGAATGTTATATTATTTTTAATATACCAGTTTTGATGAGGAAGTTTTAACTTGAAAATAAAGTAAAAGAAGGGTAGAAAAAAATTAGTAAGTAAATTATGTGCCTGAGAACTGCTTTCTAAAATAAATTTTATTCACAAAAATTTCTGTACTGGCTTTTCCAAGGAATATAACACACAACTTTTTGGGGATTTTCAACCTGTGCTTTGACATTTATTACCATATGCTTCCTGTCTGCAGAATGCTGAATAGAAATATTATTTAACATTTATTGAGTGCCAAAAACTCAGTGGGGCAAAGTATAAGCTATAAAGATATTCATGGCCCCTATCCAATAGGTTTATAATAAAAGTTACATAGACAGTATATAAATTATACCTCAATAAACATGACTGAAAAAAAAAAAAAAACAACATTAGGGAGCCAAAACACAATCCAAAAAAAATTAGGTTTAGCTTAGGACATACCTAACCCTTTCACAAAGTGATTTATTAGCTGATGAATCTATTATAGCAAGGAAAGTTGTTCATTCCCACCTTTAAGCATATTTAATGGTGGTAAGTAAAGGAAAACAAAGTTAGGAAAATACTTCAACAAAATTTGATTGATTAGCTATTTTGGTAACTTCTAGATTAGCCCAGGTTTTTCGGATACTAAAGAAAGAAGAGAAATGATAGCATAAGAAAAATCCTAGACCTCTTATTGGATATTATATTTCCATTTTTAATCAGACAACACATGCTTGGCACAAAGGAAACACTCAACAAATATTTTCCTTATCTGATTTGATCCTCATAAAAATCCCATAAAATGTGTTTCTCATATCACAGATGAGTATCTAAAGGTTCAGAGAAATTAAAATATGTCCAAGACCATATAGCAGTAATCGTTAGAGGGGGCATTTGGATCTGAGCCTTCCTAAATGGTTTGTGCTGGTGTTCTACTGATGAACTTTTTCAGCTCTAATATGTCTAAAAAAGTCTTTGTTTTTGGTTTTTTTTGAAAGATATTTTTGCTGGGTATAGAATTCTAGGTTGTCCATTTTTTCTTTCAGTGCTCTATGCTTTCATTCTTTCAAATGCTAAGATTGCTGTTATTCTTATTTTTGTTTCTCTGAATACAATGCTTTTAAGATATTATCACTGATTTGCTTTGCTTTTAAGATATTATCACTGATTTCATTTCATTATGTTTCTTGGTATGGTTTTCTCCTTTATTTCTGCTTGTGATTTGTTAACGTCTTTGGATTTGTGGGTTTATAGCTTTCATCAAATTTGGACCAATTATGACTTCAAATATTTTTTCATTCACTCTCTTTCCTAAGACTCCAAATATGTATATTAGATCACCTGATGTTGTCCCACGTTCATTCATGCATGGCTTATTGTTTTTCAAAGACTTTTTTTTCTCTCAGTGTTTAATTTCAAATAGCTTCTGCTGCTGTATCTTAAAGATCACCAATTACTGTTTTTTAAATTAACATATAATGTATTATTTGTTTCAGGGGTATGGATTTGTGATTCATTAGCCTTAAACAATTCACAGTGCTCACCACAATACATACCCTCCCCAATGTCCATCACCCAGCCACCTTATCCCTCTCATTCCCCCTCCCATCCAGCAACCCTCAGTTTGTTTCCCAAGATTAAGAGTTTCTAATGGTTTGTCTCCCTCTCTGTTTTTTTTTCTTGTTTCATTTTTCCCACACTTCCCCTTGATCCTCTGTCTTGTTTCTCCAATTCCTCATATCAGTGAGATCAAATGACAATTGTCTTTCTCTGATTGACTTATTTTGCTTAGCATAATACCCTCTAGTTCCATCCATGTCATTGCAAATGGCAAGATTTCATTTTTTGACGGCTGCATATTCCATTTATATATATATACACCACACCTTTTTTATCCATTCATCTGTTTATTCCTAGGTATCTTATGGTTTTGAGTGCAAATGTAAATGAGATTGACTTCTTAATTTCTCTTTCTTCTGTTTTGTTGTTGGTATACAGAAATGCAACTGATTTCTGTAGATTGATTTCATATCCTGCCACTTTACTGAATTCCTGTATGAGTTCTAGCAGTTTTGGGGTAGAGTTGGGTTTTCCACATAAAGTATCATATCATTTGCAAAGAGGGAGAGTTTGACTTCTTGTTTACGGATTCAGATGCCTTTTATTTCTTCTTGTTGTCTGATTGCTGAGGCTAGGACTTTTGTACTGCGTTGAATAGCAGTGGTGATAGTGGGCATCCCTGCTGTGCTCCTGACCTTAGGGGAAAAGCTCTCACATTTTCTCCATTGAGAATGATAATCGCTGTGGGTTTTTCATAGATGGCTTTTATGATATTGGGGTATGTACCCTCTATTCCTACACTGTAAAGGGTTTGATCAAGAAACGATGCTGTAGTTTATCAAATGCTTTTCCTGCATCTATTGAGAGTATCATATGGTTCATGTTCTTTCTTTTATTAATGTATTATATCCCCTTGATTGATTTGCATATGTTGACCCAATCTTGCAGCCAAAGAATAAATCCCACTTAAGGATGTGAATAATCCTTTTAATGGACTGTTGGATCTTATTGGCCAATATTTTGGTGAGAATTTTATTTTTTAAAGGTTTTATTTATTCATTTGATAGAGACCGACAGAGCCGAAAGGAGAGGAAGAAGCAGGCTCCTTTTTTTTTTTTTAAACCCAGTTCAGGCGTGCGTGGGTGGCTCAGTGGGTTAAAAGCCTCTGCCTTCGGCTGGAGTCATGATCTCAGGGTTCTGGGATTGAGCCCTGTGTTGGGCTCTCTGATTGGCGGGGAGCCTGCTTCCTCCTCTCTCTCTATCTGCCTCTCTGCCTACTTGTGATCTCTCTCTCTCTGTCAAATAAATAAATAAAATCTACAAAAAAATAAAACAAAACTTAGTTCAGTGAGTTAATAGTGAACAGTTGTCCTTCCTTCCTTTTTTTATTTCTTTCACACAGAGAGAGAGCAAGTGAGACAGAGAGCAAGTGCAAGCAGGGGGAGCAGCAGGCAGGGGAGAAGCAGGCTCCTTGCTGAGCAAGGAGCCTGATGCGGGGCTCAATCCCAGGACCTGGAGATCAAGACTTGAGCCAAAGGCAGATGCCCAACAATCTGAGCCACCCACGTTCCCCACTGGCGAGAATTTTTGCATCCATGTTTATCAGGGATATTGGTCTGTAATTCTCCTTTTTGATGGGGTCTTTGTCTGGTTTTGGGATCAAGGTAATGCTGGCCTCATAGAATGAGTTTAGAAGTTTTCCTTCCATTTCTATTTTTTGGAGCAGTTCCAAGAGAACAGGTATAATTCTTCTTTAAATGTTTGGTAGAATTCCCCTGGGAAGCCATCTGGCAATGAGCTCTTGTTTGTTGGGAGATTTTTGATGACTGCTTCAATTTCCTTACTGATTATGGGTCTGTTCAGGTTTTCTATTTCTTTCTGGTTCAGTTTTGCTAGTTTATACATCTCTAGGAATACATCCATTTCTTCCAGATTGTCTAATTTGCTTCATACACTTGCCTAAAATGTTCTTATAATTGTTTATATTTCCTTGGCATTGGTTGTGATCTCTCCTCTTTCATTCATGATTTTATTAATTTGGATCCTTTCTCTCTTCTTTTTGATAAGTCTTGCCTGGGATTTATCAATCTTATTAATTCTTTCAAAGAATAAGCTCCTAGTTTTGTTAATATGTTCTACTGTTCCTTTGTTTTTTTTTTTTTCATTGATTTTTGCTCTGATCTTTAGTATTTCTCTTCTTCTGCAGGGTTTAGGCTCTATTTGCTGTCCTTTCTTCAGCTCAGGTAAGTGTAGGGTTGAGTTGTGTATTTGTGACCCTTCTTGTTTCTTGAGAAAGACTTGTATTGCTATACACTTTCCTCTTAAGACTGCCTTTGCTGCATCTCAAAGATTTTGAACAATTGTGTTTTCATTTTCATTTACTTCCATGAATTCCTTAATTTCCTGGTTGACCCATTCATTCTTTAGAAGGATGCTCTTTAGCCTCCATGTATTTGAGTTCTTTCCAACTTTCTTCTTGTGATTAAGTTCTTGTTTCAAAGCAGTGTGGTCTGAAAATATTCAAGGAACGATCCCAATCTTTTGGTACTAATTGAGACCTGATTTATGATCCAGGATATAATCTATTCCAGAGAATGTCCCATGTGCACTAGAGAAGAATATGTATTCTGTTACTTTGGGATAGAACATTCTGAATATATCTGTGAAGTCCATCTGGTCCCGTGTGCCATTTAAAGCCTTTATTTTCATGTTGATCTTTTGCTTAGATGATCTGTCCATTTCAGTGAGGGGGTTGTTAAAGTCCCCTACTATTATTACATTATTGTCAATGTGTTTCTTTGATTTTGTTATTAAATGGCTTATATAATTGGCTGCTCCCATGTTAGGGGCATAGATATTTA
This sequence comes from Nasua narica, assembly GCA_028533885.1. NCBI lineage: Eukaryota > Metazoa > Chordata > Mammalia > Carnivora > Procyonidae > Nasua > Nasua narica. The sequence goes on along the minus strand of CM052812.1, from coordinate 28,653,832 downwards.
CAATTATTAGATTTTCTTGTTGAATAGACCTTTTAAATATGATAGTGTGTCCTTCCTCATTTATTATTATAGTCTTTGGTTTAAAATCTAATTTGTCTCATACAAGGACTGCCACTCAGCTTTCTTTTGATGTCCATTAGCATGGTAAATGGTTTTCCACCCCCTCACTTTAAATCTGTAGATGTCTTTGGGTCTAAAATGAGTCTCTTGCAGACAGCATATCAATAGGTCTTATTTTTTTTAATCCAATCTGATACCCTATGTTTTTTGATCATGGCATTTAGCCTATTTACATTCAGGATAACTAATGAAAGATATAAATTTAGTGCCATTGTATTGTCTATAAGGTGACTGTTACTGTATTTTGGTGTATGTTACTTTTAGGTTCTCTGCTTAGAGGACCCTTTTCAATATTTCCTATAGGGCTGGTTTGGCATTTGCAAATTCCTTTAGTTTTTGTTTGTCCTGGAAGCTTTTTATCTCTCCTTCTATTGTGTTACAGCCTAGCTGTAAACTGGGTATAGTATTCTTGATTAGATATTTTTCTTATATAGTGCTCTGAATATATCATGCCAGTCCTTTCTGGCCTGCCAGGTCTCTGTGGATAGGTCTGCTGACAATCTGATGTTTCTACCATTGTAGGTTACAGACCTCTTGTCCCAAGTTGCTTTCAGGATTTTCTCTTTGTCTCTGAGACTTGTAAGTTTTACTATTAGATGATGGGGTGCTGACCTACATTTATTGATTTTGAGAGGGGTTCTCTATGCCTCCTGGATTTTGATGCCTGTTTCCTTCCCCAAATTATGGAAGTTCTCCACTATCATTTGCTCCAATATACCTTCTGCCCCCCTCTCTCGTATTCTGGGATCCCAATTATTCTAATAATATGTCTTATGGTATCACTTATATCTCAAATTCTCCCCTTGTGATCCAGTAGTTTTCAATCTCTCTTTTTCTCAGCTTCTTTATTCTCCATCATTTGGTCTTCTGTATCACTAATTCTCTTTTTTGTCTCATTTATCCTAGTAGTTAGAGCCTCCATTTTTGATTGCACTTCATTAATAGTCTTTTTGATTTTGACTTGGTTAGATTTAGGTCTTATTTTTCCAGAAAGGGATTCTCTAGTATCTTCTATGCTTTTTTCAAGCCTAGCTAGTATCTTTATTATCGTCATTCTAAACTCTAGTTCTGACATCTAACTAATGTCCATATTGATTAGGTTCCTGGCAGTCAGTACTGCCTCTTGTTCTTTTTTTTGAGGTGAGTTTTTCCATTTTGTCATTTTGTCCAGAGAAGAATAAATAACAGAACAAAATGCGAAAGGGTAACAATGACCCCAGAAAAATATATACTGAACAAATCAGAAGACACCTGAAACTGGGGGGTATAATAAAGGGAAAAAAAAAATATGATCAGGCTGGTGGATAAAACATAGCCACACACTAGATTTTGGGAGTATTTTTGTCTGTTAGAAGAAACTGCCTCCCAAAATTTTAAAGAAAGAAAAACTTTACATATATATACCTACAAAAAATAAGGGTAAACATGATGAAGAGATGGAATATGAATGTAAAGGTAAACATCAAACAAGGTTTTATTATTTATTTATTGGAAAAAGATTTTATTTATTATTTATTTTGACAGAGAGGAGAGAGATCACAAGTAGGCAGAGAGGCAGGCAGAGAGAGAGGGGGAAGCTGACTCCCTGCTGAGCAGAGAGCCTGATGCAGTGCTTGATCCCAGGACCCTGAGATCATGACCTGAGCCGAAGGCAGAGGCTTTAACCCACTGAGCCACCCAGGCACCCCTTATAAAAGGTTTTAAAAAAGGAATTGATAAGATAAGTTGGTGAAAAAGAAAGAGAGAAAGTGATCAGGTTGGAGACTAGAACAAAGCCATACACTAGATTTAGGGTATATTTTGGTCTGTTAGAAGAAATTGTATCCAAAAATTTTAAAGAAAGAAAAAGTTATACACATGTACAAAAAATAAGTTTAAATATAATGAAGGGATAGAATATGATTATAAAAATGAAAATTAAAAAAGATTTTTAAAAAGGATTTGATAAGATGTTGGTTGAAAAGGAAAGAAGAAAAACTTAAAAAAACTAAACAAAAATTTTAAATTACCATTGGAAGACTAAAGAATCATGGGGAAAAAGCCATGAATTCTATATGCTGTAGTCCCTTAGCACTGGAGTTTTGGATTTCTCATTGACTGGTAAACTTGGGGTTAGCTGGATATTCTTGCTGATCATCTGGAGGAGGGGACTGTTGCAGTGATTCTCAAAATGTCTTTTCCCCAGGAGGAACTGCACCACCCTTGCCAGGGGTCAGGCTAAGTAATCTGCTCGGGTTTGCTCTCGGTAGCTTTTGTTCCCTGAAAGCTTTCCGTACAGCTTTAGAGGATGAGAATGAAAATGGTGGCCTCCCAATCTCTTGGCCCAGAGGAGCTGAGAACTTGGGGCTCCAATCCTCAGTGTGACCTCAGAGAAAAGCAGTTAATCCCTCCTATCTCCCTGGTCTCTGGTTGCTCTCCGTGCTCACCTAGCCTGTGACTGAGCATTTCTATCTCTGGCACACGACCCCATTTGAAGTCTCCAAACCCAGAAGATTCCTGTAGTACACTCCTGTGCCACTCCTCCAGGGGGGGAGGAAGGTGAGTCTCCCCAGATCTGTTACTTGTGGGGTATCTGGTTAAAGAATAGTGTCTCAACTGTTCCTTGGATCATGATTTATGGGAACCCCAAGCTGAGAGCCCATTCCTCGGCTCAGTCTTTGCTGCCAGCTTCCCTGCTCTGATACATGGGAGCTCTGCCACACTCAGGCATCCCTGTTCCTTTTGTGACCCCAAGATCCTGAGACCACACTGTCCCAGTGAGGGTTCCACCCCCTGCTTAGCCACTGGGCAACATCCCTTGGTGGACCAGACTTCTAAAAGTTCTGATGTTGTGTTCCGCTGTGCTATCACTTGCTGGTAGCCCGCTGATGGAGGCTCCCATGGTCTATATTCCCAAAAATCACCTCAGATTCACTTCTCTGCATGTCATACCTTCCAGAAAGTGGTCACTTTTCTTTTCATAAAATTGCTGGTATTCTTTTCTTCGATCTCCTGTTGAGCTTGTAGGTGTTCAGCATGGTGTGATAACTACCTCGCTGAATTCCTGGGACCAGATGAAATTTAGGTCTCCTACTCCTCCACCATCTTGCTCCTTCCACTAATTACTATTTTTTTCTTCTCCAGTGTTTGTTTTCATCCAGCGCAGCTTTTCTCTCCATAAGTTCAACCTTTTTTTATGTCTCTTCTTAACAGGTTTATGCTTTCCTTTACTTTCTTGAAATACAGAATATATTTGGAAATTTTAATCCTTGTCAAATAATTGTAACATCTGTGGCATTTCTAAATCCATTTCTATTGATTGATGTTTGTCCTCATTTTGGGTTGTAGTTTCCTACATCTTTGCATGCTCAATAATTTTGACTGGATGCTGGACTTTATGAATTTTATATTTTTGGATGCTGGATTTTTGGTATTACTTTACACATTTTTGAGGTTTATTCTGAAATTCAGTTAGGTTACTTGGAAACAGTTTGGTCCTTTCTAGCTTTATTTTTAATCTTTGGTAGGTGAAATGAGGGCAGTCTTTAATCTAGAGCAAATTTGGTACCCTACTGATGTAATATCTTCTTGAGTACTAAAAAAAAATATCCCATTTATTAGAGGTTTCTCCACTCTTGTTCCTAGGGACATAAACTGCTACTAGCCTATGTCAACTTGGGGGGAATCTTCTGTCTGCTTCTTTCCAATGTTTTCATTCTTTACCTTGAATACTATCCTCATACACATGCTGACGAGTATTCAGCTGAAGACTCCAGGGAACCCCCTGCAGATAGGTAGTGTGTGTGTTTTGTCTCTGTGCAGCTTTCTTCTCTGGTACTCTTTCCTGTAAATTCTGGCCACCTTGGCCTCCTTCAGTTCTTAACTCAGTTTCAGTTCAGTTGGACCCCTGGGTTTGGGACCCCCCCCCATCCTGTTCTATAGATTAGAAATTCTATTTAAACAGAATGCTATGACAATTGTAGGATTCTCTCATTTGTTTACCTTCTCTGAGGGATCACTGTCCTGTGCTGCCTGTTGTCTAATGTCTGGAGACTGTTGTTTTATTTATTTTGTCTGGTTTTACATTGTTTAATGAGGGAAGATAAATCCGGTCTCTCTTACTCAGTTATTTCAGCAGAAGTTCAATGTGGGTCCATCTTCAAGTACAGATCCTAAAATGTCCTGGCACATTCAACAAATTGGTAGTTCTCTACTTAATGGTTAAAAAGCTTATGACCATGTCAAAGACAAAACAGATTGATCATTTATCTTAAGCATCTCATACATTGCTTTTAACATCTTATTGTACAAAGGATACAGTTCCTATACTTAGAGCTGGTATACTAAATCATAAATACTCTACTTTACCAGTAATCTATATTTGAAACCCTTTGAAGAATAACCCTATTTCTAAACTTTTTTACTTTCATGTCCTATATAATTGCCATTTTCTTGCTTTTTATCTTACCAACTAGAAAACCCCTGATAAGTAGTGACATCTTTCTTTTTTTAAAAAAATTTGTTCCCTGATTCTCTTTCAACCAATAGAGAGGGCTTTACTCTAATGTATGATCAACACATTATGCCCAGCATCAGTAGCCGGTAAGACAAATTCAACCCATTGCCTGTTTTTATAAGTAAAGTTTTACTGGAACACAGCAATGGTCATTCATTTATATATTGTCTATTATTGCTTTCATGTTACCACAGCAGAATTAACTAGTTCAACAGAGACCATACTAACTGGACTTCTACAGAAAAAGTTTGCTGACCCCTGAATTATGCTATTAGTAGGATATTTATGTTTTAAAACAGATTTTTTTCTTTTTCATTAAGTCACCAATGAAGAATTGAAGGCCCTATGGGGAGTAGATTTTAGTTTATGAGCCTTGAGAAAAGTAAAATGTGTATCTTTTGACAAGTCTTACTTCTTTCATTCACTGACAAAAAAATAAAGTAAAATAAAAAATAAATCTAAAACCCAAATCACTTATGTTTTAAAAAAAAGATAGTAAAAGACAGATAAATAACCAATTCTTATGAGTTTAGATACATACATATGCATGACAACAAGAAAGGCATTATGGACCCGTGCTAAGTATTAGACAAAGGGAAGATCTCAGATGGGGAAAGATTAGCATTCTTGTTAACAGCCTAATGATTCCTCTCTCTCAGTTTAAAGGTGTACCAATATCCTTTACATTTTCCATATTCCAAGGATGATCCTTCCCAAGTTGTCAAGGTGTGATACTCCTCCACTATAAAGCCTGCCTGCTGGGGCCACTCTAATGGCCCAACTTATTCTAGTCTGGAAGTTGTACAAAATTAACTTTTAGAAACTAAAGTAAAAATAAAATGAAAACAATGTATAAAACACAGAAATCAACAACTGCACAGAGCAGAGTTGTTTTTATAAAGATTTCTGTGAGCTAAGTGGGAAGGGTAAGGTGTGAGATACGGCAGAGGAATACGGATGTTACAGAGATCACCAGTTTCTAATTGTTTTGACTGGTAAGTTCAGACCGATCACAAAAGTTCTCTTATTCCTTAGGTCTTTTGGTCTTCTGAGGAAGAAGAAAGAATATTAATTTTCATAGACCAAAATGCTACTGGACTAAGTAAAAAGGGGAATTTATAGGACTACACTGTGATTTAATAACATAACAAAATATAGTAAAAACAAAAAAGCATTTAGTCTCCTATCTCTAGTAGAAAAAAGCAAACAACAGGAAAAAGGTAATTTCTCCCCAGGGCTGAATTTTAACCTATGGATATATATATATATAAAATACCACTTTCAAATATCACCAATAACCAGTATTATTTTTCTTCCTTTTTGCTAGCTCACTAATAATAATTATGTATAGTGTATTATAATGCTTCTTTAGAAATAAGACCAACATATAAACAAACTTAAAATTTTCACAATGGCCAGCTGGGAAGTAGCAAGGATAGCAATGGAAGTAATGATCAACACAGGTATCTTCAGACAGAAGAAAAAGAAGTCAAAGAAAAATATCCAATGTGTATGAAAAAGAAATTAGCCAAATGTTCAAGTCAGGCTATTAAAAAAAATTACAAAAAATGGTAGAAAACACCCAACAGAGCATGTAGCAGATGTAACATCAATAAATGGCAGATGTTAAGTGTGATTTCACCTATCCTTGCTGTTTGAAAAAGAAATAGGTTTGAAAAGATACTGAATATTTCTGAAAAGCTCAGAATGCATTTGATAATTAAATGGGAGCCAATCTTTTAGTCTAAAAACTAGAATTCAAGAAATGTCTATATTTCTATCTCTTTTCAGAATCCGAGAGAACACATTATCCAATCTTATCCAATCTTAGCGCTTGCCTGTGGAGTTTTGGATTCTCCATGACAAAGGATGGGTTTTCATTGGGTATCAACAACACGTGGGTAATTGAAGGTATTACAGCACAAAGCTAGTGACAAAATACTGGCATTTTTATTGCACTAAATGTTATGAAGTGATGGGGCTAACAGATGGGATTTTGTTAATAGCAATTTTTACTTATTGTACATTGTATTCCATGTATTGGCCTTCTCACCAATCTTAGCCTTCCCTCTTGACTTTTCTGAATAGGACTTAATTGCTTTTCTTGAGGGAAGAGGGATTTCTGCATAGTGTAAAATTTAGGAATAATTTTAAAAAATGAGTACTCATTTCCTTCTATTCTCTCATAGGTTTAGTTTCAATCTCCAAATTTCTTTTTATCACCAATTACTCTTCATTTCTCGAGTAAATATCTTCTCTCCTTTGGGTCTTGGGACAAATCTCCCCAACTTACTCCTGTACCTTCAAGCTCTTTTGTTTGGATTTCCCAATTCCAATGGATAACTTAATAGATGAGAAACGAGACTTACTGATATTTCAGAGTTTGAATTTCTTACTCTGTCCTAGAAACTTCCTTCCTAATTTTCTGTTGTATATCTTCTTTCCTTTTTTTTTTTTTTTAAGATTTATTTATTTTAGAGAAAGAGTGATAGATAGATAGTACGGGGAATGGCAGGGGGAGAGGGAGAGAGAAACTCTCTAGCATACTCCCCACCTAATGCAGAGCCTGATGCGGGGCTTGATCTCATGACCCTGAGGTCATGACCTGAGCTAAAGTCAAGAGTTGGAGGCTTAATTGACTGAGCCACTCAGGCTCTTCTTTCATCTTTCTGTTGCTTATCTTCTTTCTCATTTGTTAAATTCCCTAAAGACAGTCTATAGAATTCAGTTACCAATTTCCTGATCTGTTTTCTCTTTACATTTTTTGGGGGTAATTTCCTCTATTATTTTTATTTGATATCATCATCATATTTCCTGTCTCACTTCCAGAGTCCCTTTTACACTTTCTTTTTGCATCTGATAGCTTTGAAGTTGTGCCAAGTACATTTATAAGCATAAGGCCTATAGCATCTGTAAACTTGTTTCCATTCCTACCAACACAACCCTAGGTCAGGCCTGTATTACCTCTTTGCCTAGATTATATAGTCACTTAACCAGTCTCTGGTACCAGTCACCCTCAGCCTGAATGCAACCTTGCACATGACCATTAGATTCACCTTCCTAAATATCAATTTAGATTAGCCTTTGCCCCAAAAGCTACCTATTGCTTCCTGATAAAAGTTCTAGTTCTACAGCCTGACTTTCAAAGGTCCTCCGTAATTGCCTTTACTTCCCTTCCTAGCCTGATCTTTTACTATTCCCTTATACATGTACTAGATGCCACTCAAACTAGAATACTTGCTATTCTCTGAACACGCCTCAGGCTTTTTTGCCTTCATGCTACCCTGTATATGTAGGCACTAAATGAATTAGAATACCCTTCAACCAACCTTGTCAAAATCCGACCAATCCCTCCAGGGTTAGTTCAACCATCTTCTACTTAATGGAAGCCTTCTTGAATTGTTCATGGCCTCTCCTTTCTCTAACTCCACATGTGGCTTTCTGCATTGCAGAAGAGTTTGCTCAGTTTGTAAAGGTTTGTCTTATGGCAATTATGTGCAGACCAGAAACACAGATATTTGTACAGACAGTTTATCTCTCCTACTAGATTACAAATTCTTAGTGTAGAAACTTTTTCTCACTTCGTATCCTCAAAGCATCTAACATATTGCTCTGCACAGAATAGATAATAAATCCTTGTTGATTTACCAAATGATAAAGACAAAGCACTTGCTTATATTAAGCAAAGAAGAAATACTTCTGAACAGATTTATGTTGACTTGATTTTTTTGTGTTCATACTTTATTTTTGGGATCAGAGTTCACTGACGTAGTGCTGTGTATATGCTTCTATTATGCTATTTCCTGCACTGCACTGTAATTTATTTACATGGTCTATTTTCTCCCCTAGTTTATAAGCTTCTTTAGAACTGGGTTTTATATCTTATCTTAGAACTTTGCCTTGCACATAATGTGATTAAATAAATGTGCACTGGAATGAATTAAACTGATCAAAAGAATGTTTTTTAAAAAGGCAAAGATCTTTGTACGTATGAGTGCTGAGATTTTCAAGAATGAGATCTATGATTTGGTGAAATAGTTCATAAATTACTGGTCTGCTGTGTTCTGTGAGAGTATTTATGCAACCCATATCTTGGTCATATCTGCAGTTCAAATGTGGAAAGTTACCATAAAAGATGTTGGCATTTGCCCTATTTCCAAGTAATATACAAATAATCAGGGTGATAGTTTTTCCTAAGAGAATACTTTCCTGAATTTTAAAATTATAATTATATTTTCAAAGACATATAGAGTCCAGACATCACTGGCAGATACTCGGTATCAAAGAATACAATATAAGGATAAGTGTCAAAAGATATATGATAGAAGCAACAAGAATAGCAAAAAAACCAAAAACCCAGTAAGTTAATTAAATAAAAATCACAAAACGCCCTACATACAGATTAAATAACAGGGGTAAATAGTAAACACAATTCAGTTTGCGGACTTGGTAAGTTACCAACTAAGAATTTTATGTCTAGCTACTATTTTATTTTACTTTGCTGACCTGGAAGATAATTATAAAATCTACAGCACGTGGGATAAAAACAGAAGTCTAAATGAGCTTATAACCAGCAATAAGTCATTATGGTACACTTCACAATTTTATTTTATTTATTTTATTATTTATTTATTTATTTTTAAAGATTTTACTTATTTATTTGACAGAGAGAGATCACAAGTAGGCAGAGAGGCAGGCAGAGAGAGAGGTGCAAAGCAGGCTCCCTGCTGAGCAGAGAGCCCGACCTGTGGCTTGATCCCAGGACCCGAGATCATGACCCGAGCTGAAGGCAGAGGCCTTAACCCACTGAGCCACACAGGCGCCCCTCACTTCACAATTTTAAAATGGAGCCTTTCTTTTTTCTCTAGCAAATAAATACTAGTATATACTTGTAGGACTTCTCTTGGTTGCGATGATCTGGGTGGATTTTTGATTATCTGTTGTAGGAATAAAAGGGGGTAGCAATAACTATCTTCCATTGGTTTCAAGAACTTTAGCAACCAATGAACATATTAGATACCACTTATTTCCACGGTTATATGGCACTCTGCTTCACTCATCTGGTTAACCAAAAATAAGAATAATTAAGATGAATGCAAAAACTGAAGTCAGAGTATAGCAGGTTGCAACTGAAATTAAAACGAAAGAGAACAAAAGAAGGCTTTATGGCGGAAGGGTAATTTTTTAAAAGCAAACCCTATCCCAACATAGGGCTTGAACTCACAGTCCCAAAATTAAGAGTTGCATGCTCTACTGACCTGAGGCAGCCGGATGCCCCAGAATTTGATATAAATCTAGAAAGACAGGTAAAAATTTAGGTGAATGTATAATATGGAAGGACACAGAGGTATGGAAAATGAAAGGTGTATTCTGAGAACAGCAAGTGGTCCAATTAGGCTGGATCATAAGGGATGAGTAGAGGAGCAGAAAGCACTACAATTTTAAAGGTAGACTTAGTCTTAAATAAGTTAGGACAATGGATTTATTAATTTATTTAACAATGTGGTAGGTAGATGGAGAAGGTGAGAGATACTAACAGTTTTGAGCAGGTAAGTGGCATAATTAGGACTAGATTTTAGAAAGATTAGCTTACCTAGCAGCTTTATGCACACTGGATATAAAAGAGAAGACCAATAAAGATTCTTAGATGGCAAATCAGAAAACAGATGACTAATACAAAATACTTTAACTCAAAGAAGAAAGTATAGAAATGACGAATTCTGGGGCATCTGGGTGGCTCAGTTGGTTAAGTCTCTGACTCGGTTTTGGCTCAGGTCAAGATCTCAGGGTTGTGAGATGGAACCCCACGTTGGGCTCCATACTCAGTGTGGAGTAGGCTTGAGATTCTTTCTCTATTCCCCTCTGTTCCTCCCCATGCTCATATGCTCTCTTTCTCTCTCTAAATAAAACCTTTAAAAAAATTAAAATAAGAAAGAAATGACAAGTTCTAAAATACACACAATATAACGAATTTTAGGTAAACAATCAGCTTGCTTTCCATGTTCATAAAGTAATGGTATAGAAACAGTCTTACAGTTGGAATAGAGAAACTTGATTTCCAATTCTTGCTTTGCCTCTTACTTTATGTCTCATGCGACTTTCGGCAAGACACAAATTGTCTTTCTCAGGTTCCTCATCTAGAAAATGAGAGGCTTATAATACTTTCTCGAGTCCTTCTGATTCTAAAATTCAATGACCATAAAAATGATTTTTTATAAGGCCCTTAACAACCAACCTCCTATCAGGGAGGACTTCATAAGCAAAAGTCCAGTGACTTTGACTGGCCTAAAACAGTGAGTAGATTTAAGTATCTGTCATTTTTCTACTGCTTATATCTTTTTGCAAAAGGTAAAGTAACTTTTTAGAAGACAGGAAAGGATTCATTCTTTCCTTAAACGCCAAAATTCAAGAAACCTTTCGCCTTATTCATGGATACTTAAACCCTTGCCAAGAAAAACAAATTGTAAAATGTGGAGGTTGGAAAATGTGAATCATCACTGGTATTAAAACCTATATTTAATAATTATGTTGCAGTTTCAAACTACTGCTGAATCCCATTAGGTTTTTAAACATAAATTCAATAAGAACTTATGATTTTATACATGGCATTTAAATGTATTCAGAAGTAGAAACAAGAACCATCTGATAGAATAGTGATTGTGGTTAAAATGAAAAGTAGGAGAAAATAAAGACATAAGGAGGCCAGAAGGTGAAGGAGAGGAAGGAAATAGAAAGTAACGACTCTACAGTTAGAGTTAGGCAAATGCTTATAAATTTATCTTTTGTGGTATGCATTTTCTTATTTGATGGGATTCTGAATTAATACTACAATAAAAGATGAGGCACCTGTCATTTAAGAAGCAGAAATTATTTCAGCAGAACTTTGTGCCAAGTTCTTGAGGATTTTCAGAACATATGGAAATATGCACCACATGACTGAGAATAACAATTTGGCCTTTATTCCACATCCAATTTGGATTTTACTTAACTGTCTTCTAAAATTTTTATTCCATCTTAATTATATCTTATTCATTAATCTGAAAACTACAATTGCAAGTGGGGTCTTATAACATTGTTACTCTTCTTAAAATGAGGTTTATGTTGTAGTTTTGATATGACCACTTGTTTAAAAGATCACCAGTGTCACAGGTAGTAATCCTGAAAATGTTAAAATCTTTTAACTTTCTTAATTTAGTTGTAGGGAATAGTTTTGCAAATATTGTTTCATCAACTCAAAAAGTACTTATTAAGGATACAGTAATGTTCCTGGAGCATTGCTGGAGCTAGACTGAATTCTAAGAACTGTAATTTGACTTTCCAGGCTGTAACTTCCCTTTTCTCAATCCTTTTACTTTCACCTGACCTTCAGAATTCCAGGGCTTTAAAATCATATTGAAAAAATCTAGGGCCCCACAATGTGTATATACCTTTTCTGTCCGTGCTACTAAGCAATTTTCTTAGGATAGAATAGGGATAGAATAGGGAAGGAAAACAGTAAAATGTCAATCTTTTTTTAAAAATTTTATTTATTTATTTATTTATTTGAGAGAGAGAGAGAGAGAGAGAGAGAGAGAGAGAGAGCGTGCATGAGGGGAGGGGCAGAGGGCGAGAGAGAATCTCAAGCAGATTCTGTGCTGAGCACAGAGTCCAACAGGGGGCTTGATTCCACGACCCTGAGATCATGACCTGAGCTGAAACCAAGAGTTGGTCACTTAACTGAGTCACCCAGGTACCTCATAAAATGTCAATCTTGAAGTGCCAACAGAAAATACCAAACACAAGAAGTTATACCTAAGTTACTATAGCTACTAGCCTTGGCCAAGATTCTCACACTCCAAGAAGCAGCAGAGCCACTAGCCTTGAAGGGCTAACAGTGGGTCTCTCAGTAGAACCAATGGGAACAGAAGATTCGGCGGCGGGTGGGGGGATGTTTTAATTTGTAAAAATCTTTTTTTTTTTTAAAGATTTTATTTATTTATTTAACAGAGAGAGAACACAAGCAGGCAGAGAGGCAGGCAGAGGCAGAGAGAGGAGCAGGCTCCCTGCTGAGCAAGGAGCCCGATGCGGGACTCGATCCCAGGATGCCGGGATCATGACCTGAGCCGAAGGCAGCTGCCCAACCAACTGAGCCACCCAGGTATCCCTAATTTGTAAAAATCTTGAGGAGGTGAAGGAAAGTACCCCAGTAATGACTTACATTTAATTTTTCAGAGAAGGGATTTAAAATTGTATTTTATTTAATTCAAGGAAAATAAAATTAAAGTGATTTTGGACTGTGTGTGTGGGTCATGTGAGTTTAAGAAGCAAGAACACAACAAATACACATACACACACACAAAGGCTACAATAAAAAATAACTTATATTTGATCAAATATATGATAGTATAGTATACAAAAGTTTAGAAATATATACTAACATGGTGAAAAAACTCAGAGTTAAAAAAAATGGAATAGCGCTAGTCAGAAAAAGTTCATTAGAGAAAAAAGGATTTCTGTGTTGGACCTTGAAAGAATATCTTGGAAAGAAAAACACTAAAAGCATAAAAGCAGAAACTACTACAGGATGCTGTGGAAATCACAGGACTGGGGCACATGGGCCATCAAAAAGAATAGATGAAATACCATTAGTTTTCAGGTTTTGAAAATTAAAGGTAGAAGGTAATATATTTTCTTTTTTCCAAGTGGCTTTCCTCCAAATCCTGATGGACTCATTTAATTTAAATGTTTTTTTCTGGGAGATTTCAGAGACTCTGACTTCCAATTCTAAGCAAAGAACTATTAGAAGCTAAAGATACAAACAGCAGAGAGATGCTTGGGGAAGTTTATATGTGAAACAGGTTGTTTTTCTATACATACTTGTTAGGCAATTATTGTACAACAGTATTCGCTAAAGTAGTAGCTTTCAAGGTTTCTTGACAGCAGTCACAGTAAAATATTCACTTTACTTTGCAACGTGCCATACACAAACATACGTACACATGCATTTATATAAATGTATATCCTATATCTTTTATACTTATTTCACTCAGAACTGCTAATTTTATCCCCTAACGTAAAAGTAAGTATATCATTTACAGAGTCACATGGGCCTTTGAAATTCGGACTTGATAAAGTTCCTTGAGGGAATTCTGTAGTGACTAGAACATAGTAAGTACTCAATATATTAATCTATCCTTTCACTTAATAAGCACCCACTATGTGCCAGGGACTGTTAAGAACTAGTAATATAGTAATATTAGGGGGGTGTTTAAAACTTTAAGGTTGGTTGTGGTGTGGATGAAGAAGCATCTCTAAGAGAATGATAGTTGAGGCTTAAAGAATGAGTAAGAGTTAACTTGGTGAATAATACTGAATAATGGGGTAGAAATAGGTCAAGGCAGAGGGAAGAGCATTTGCAAAGAGCCTAAGAGGACAGGAGAAAGAGTTCAATGGTTTTTAAAACTGAAAATAGGCCAGCGTGGCAGCAGGATAGTTAGTGGAGAGACAGTGTTATGGATTCTGAATTTTGTTCTCAGTGAAAAAACAAAATAAAGCAAATACCCATAACACAATATAACCAAACAAAGAAAAAATGGTATTTGTTCAATGTAAAACTAAATCCAGAAACCAAATTTAATTTTGCCCTTGACCTGGTTTGCAAGGACAGTTTTAAAGTTATAGAGCATAAAATATAATGCAAGTGTACTTGACACAAAGAACACTGATTTAATTTCTTGCCAAAGCAGGCATTTATTGAAAGCACATGTACTACACTAAAAAAGATCCTAAAATTTTATGTGCCACATTTGATAAGGGATCTAATTTATATTCTGGCATTTAGCTGGAAGCCTGGATTAGTGATGCAGTAACATAATAAGGACCTAATTTTCTCTGTTCTTTTATAGATATGTCATATTCACTTGGTCACTGGCAATTCCAATTAGCACAAACTGATGCACTAATTTCAAACAAAGGTTAAAGGTCATAAACAAGGAGAATAAGACCATCTCTAAAGAAAATGAAACAAATTGCTAATCAGTGGAAATGGATTTGCACCCATTCCAATACACTTTAGTCCTTGAATCCATCCCCAAATCAGAACTTTTTATGGCTTTTCTACCTGTTCTACTTACCCTAGTTCTGTACAAAGTATCATATAGACATATATTTTTTTAAAGTCTATATTCCTTTAAAAATGCCATATATACCTTAGTTACTCAAAAAGCATTTATTAAGTATGTAGTATGTGAAGTCAGTGGGCCATAAAGACAGGAATCATATCCTTATACTTCTCCCATAATGGTATTTTCCACAATTAATGCTGATATTTCCCTGTCTCACTTTCCTCCTAGACTATCTATCTTGTTCACTGTTTTATCAGGAGTGCTTGGCACCTAGAGGCAATTAAGTATTTTTTGAATTAATAAATGGTTTCAAGGGAACTTTAGTGGTGAGAAGTTTGTGTAAATGCCCAAGAACACCAGATACAAATGACTAAGCACCAAAAAACCCTTCCAACTAAATGTCACTTGAACTTACTCTAGACCATAATATGAGAAGGCATATTTTAGGAATCCATTATAAAAAATGATAAGGTAAAGTTGGAAGGCAAGGCAATGGAGAAACCGTAAAATTGTGTCTGTAATTCTCAGAAGACCTTTTTAAAAAAAAAAAATTATTTATTTATTTGACAGAGAGAGAGAGAGAGAGAGAGAGAGATCACAAGTAGGCAGAGAGGCAGGCAGAGAGAGAGGGGGAAGCAGGCTTTCTGCTTCGCAGGGGCTAAGTGGGGCTTAGCCCCGAAGTGGGGCCCAATCCCAAGACCCTGAGACCATGACCCGAGCCGAAGGCAGAGGCTTTTACCCACTGAGCCACCCAGGTGCCTCCTCAGAAGACCTTTTAGAACATGTTCGGACTCTCCAAAGAGTATAAAGTTCATTTTGGTAAAAGCCATGTCTACAAAATACATTAAATACCCAGATTTTCAGTTTTGCCACCTAAGAAACATATTTCTGCATACCAAGATCTCTTATATATAACACCAATATAAAGTGGCAACTAGTTTAATTGAACTGAAAATGGAGTACTTTCAGTGTCCCTACTTTCTTAGGTAATTCTTATAGGGCCTTGGGTGAAAGACTAAGTCAACTAAAATATATTCCTAAATGAGGTATTTCCTTTTGTGGTATTAAAAACCAAAAATCTTGGGGTGCCCAGGTGGCTCAGCGGGTTAAAGCCTCTGCCTTCAGCTCAGGTCATGATCTCAGGGTCCTGGGATGGAGCCCTGCAGTGGGCTCTCTGCTCAGCAGGAAGCCTGCTTCCCCCGTTCTCTGCCTGCCTCTCTGCCTACTTGTGATCTCTCTCTCTGTATCAAATAAATAAATAAAATCTTAAGAAAACAAAAACAAACAAACAAAAAAACCAAAAATCAAGTTGACAGCCTTTATGGGCTTCAGATTTTACAATTATAAAATGAAGAGATAAATTCAGATAGCCTCTTAAGGGGACCTTTCTAAGTCCTGCTTTATGACCAGTAATGAAGCTTATTTTTGGAGTGTGACTGGGGTTCCTGTAGTGTGATTATATTACATGAAAACATTTGTAGAGTTAACAGTTATGGGGAAAGTATTTTTTGTGAATTATGATCAAGAAAATAATTATTTAAATGATGTCCAAAGGATTATGATGGCTTTTTTTTTTAATGTGTCAACTTGGTTAGGTTAAACTATCTAACCCAGTTATTCAATCCAGCACTAATCCAGTCGCTGTAGTGATGGAATTTTGCAAATGTAATTAGGGTCCCTAATCAGTTGACTTTAAGTTAATCAAGGGGAGATTATCCCAGGTGGGCCTGACTTAATTGGGTGAGCCCTGTGAAAGAGAGCTCAGGCTTTCCCTGAACTGAGATACTAACCAGCTTATATACACAGGGTTTCAACCTATTTACGATCTTCCTTTCCTGAAAGGATTTTGGGTTTACTTTGCTAGATTCCAGAACTGCATATGCCAATTCCTTGTAACAAATTCCTATATCTACTGGTTCTGCTTTTCTGTTTTAACTCTGATTCATATAATGATGCTTTATAAATTATAAACAGGGAACACCTTAAAATATTTTAATGTTTCCAATCAATTTCAATAAAGTAAGTGAAGCTGAGGAGTAGACACATGTATAATTGGGCAGATGAAGTCTATATTCAGAAGAACAAAAAAAAAAAAAAAGAAGAAGAAGAACCTCTGGGGTGTTCAAAGGTTACCTTTGATGCCCTATCCTCAGATTGACACTGTTCATCTTCTCCCCTTACCTCAGAGTACTAGTCTTTTCATTGTCTCTTACCTTCCCTATCCAAAACTGAGATGAGGAAAGGCTCTTAAAACTTATTCACACTGTGGCAACATTTGGCACATTTAGAATGCTAAAATTTCCAAGGTACTTTAAGAGAGTAAAAGTTTTAACACAAAGGAGTACCTTGGCAAGTGGTGGAAAAAAGCAGACTTAAAATTCATAAACTCTCAGATGACTGTGTATTCTGCCTACTTGTAAAATGGCCATGTTCGGTTTTTTGATGATTTCTTTTTTTAAAAATACCATTTCATTACAATTAAAGTTTGAGTGACACATAACGTTACACTAGTTTCAGGTGTACAACATAGTGATTTGATAAGTCTATACTTTATGCTATGCTCTCTACAAGTATATCTACCATCAATTACCACACAATGCTACTACAATATCATTGACTATATTTTCCCTATTCTGTACTGTTTATTCCATATTTCACTTATCTGTGGAATCTAAAAAAACAAAACAAATGAATAAAAAAACAAACAAAAAGCAGAAAGAGACCCATAAAAACAGAGAATTGATGGTTGCCAGAGGGGAGAGGGTGGGGAATGGGCAAATGGGTTAAGGGGAGTGGGAGATAAAGGCTTTTTAAGATTTCTTCATTTTACAATCTAGAAAAAGACTGCAGCCAAAGCTTCCACACCAGTAACATTTCCTTAGTAGATAATACTACTCCAGAAGAGACAGACAGTTTTTTCTATTGTTTTATTTTGGTTTTGGGAAGGGGTCTTTATACATCATTGGATAATTATAATTTATCTTATCATAACTATAATTACTTGTTATATGTAGCTTTTTACTTTTGCTTTACATGTTATGCATTATTTTCACTTTACAGTAATATTCAAAAGTAGCTGCAAATAATTCTAGAGAATTTGGTCATGTTATGTGTTAATTTGCTTTAGAGAAATATTCATAAGTACCTGCTAACCATTCTAGAGAATCTGACCTGTTGCTATGCTAAAACATTGTTGCAAATATGATTACATCCTGATCGTACATAGAGTATTGACCCATCATCTAGCAGACTCCTGATATACTATAGGACTCAGCTGGTTAGATTCTGTAAACAAGTGAATGAACGTGTCCATGAGACCCAAATAAAATGTACAATTCAATATTAATAAATAAGAGTTAGAAGCTATAAAAAACAAGACTAATAAATCTAACTATATATAAATTAAAAACCTCCATATACCAGAAAGCACCAAAAATGAAGACAAAAGACGAACTGCAAGGAACATCTATCTACAAGTCAACTAGGAATTTTTTCTAGTGAACAAAGAAAAGGAAACACACAAGAAAAAAGTAAGAAAAAACCGAACTATCCCAAAGAAAGATGGACAAAGAACTAAGGAGAGAACAGAAGATGAAAAAACAAATGGCTTAGAAACAAGAAAAGATGTGGAACTTCAAAAATAACTCTAGAGGTACAAATTAAAATGAAGAGATGTCATTTAGAACTTATCATTTCAGCAAAGCTTAAATTGGGGATATGATTTCATAAAAACTCTCAGGGCAGTAAGGAAAATTTATCAAAATTTAAAATATTCATTTCCTAAGAATCAGCAATTAAAGTTCTAGAAATTGAGCCTATACAAAAATTTACATAAAAGTATACACACATATATTTACATAGCACTATTTACAATAACAAAAAACAGAAAACATCCTAATAGCCTTTGATAGGAGAACAAACTATGGTACAGTCATATAATAATACAACTATTATAAAAAATAAGCAAGATAAAGTCCATACTAACACGAAAAGCAGTCTAGGTGGTTAGAAAAAAGCTGCAAAGCAGAAGTATAGTATGCTCTCAAAATAAATGTTTTTAGTACTTCTTGTAATAAAAAATAGTCTGTAAAGGCATAGCCCAAACTAAGAGATTATCTCACTATGATATGTGTTGGTATTAAAAAACAGTTTCTTTTCTGTATTACCTATTTATGTAGTGTAAAATCTTTTTTCTTTTTAGAAAGTCTTATTTATTTATTTTTAATTTAATTAATTTTTTAAAAGATTTTATTTAAACTCAAATTAGTTAATATATAGTTATTAATAGTTTCAGGGGTAGAATTTAGTGATTCATCAGTTGCATATAACACCCAGTGCTCATTATATCAAGTGCCCTCCTTAATGCCCGTCACCCAATTACCCTGTTCTCCCAATCACCTTCCCTCCAGCAACCCTCAGTTTATTCCCTATTGTTAAGAGTCTCTTATGGTTTGTCTTCGTCTCTGTTTTTATCTTATTTTATTGTTCCTTTCTTTCCCCTATGTTCATCAGTGTCGTGTACCATTTTTAAAAAATGACCAAGAAAAAAGATAAATAAAGTTCAAGTACAAGATTGTAATGACATCTCTGGTCACTTGTTCTACTTTGTTGTAAATTATTTGAATATAAAAGTACCCATATTACAGGTTTTTTTTTAAGATTTATTTGTTTGAGAGAGAGAGATTGAGTGCTTGCATACACACATGCAAGCAGGGGGAGGGGCAGAAGGAGAGGGACAGAGAGACTCCTCAAGCGGACTCCCTGCTGAGCACAGAGCTCAACTCTAGGGCCCTGAAATCAAGATCTGAGCTGAAATCAAGAGTCCCAACACTTAACCATCTGAGTCAACAAGGAGCACCTACATAGTTTATGTAATACTAAATCACATGTTCTCCAAATTATAAAAGGGGATGGAAAAGCAAACACAAATATTAAACAATCAACACATATCCCCCATTAGGAGTAGCCAGCCAGCCAAATACCTATGCCTATTTAGCACCTGCTGCAGCAGCTGCTGCTGCTTCTTTTTAAAGATTTCATTTATTTATTTGAGAGAGAGAGAGAGAGACAGAGAGAGCTCAAGCAGGGTGAAGGGCAGAAGGAGAAGCGGATTCCCCGCTAAGCAGGGAGACTGATGTGGAACTGGATTCTGGGACTCTGGGACTCCGGGATCATGAACTGAGCAGAAGGCAGACGCTTAACCGACAAGCACCCAGGCACCCTATTTAGCTTCTTAAATAGACTAATTTGTGTGTGAAGACCTGTGATTTACTTCTTAAAAAATTTAGTCAAGAGAATAAGGTAAGGAGGAAATAAAGCAATGAGTCCTCCACTATAGTGGAGCTGTTTCTAGTAGTTTCAGTACATAATATTTAAAAATTTTAATTTATAGTTCTAGTGACAATAGGTGTAGTACAACTGGCAGCTCAAATTTAAATTTACTTCCTTATTTTATTCCAGTGCTTATTTTATGTATGTTAGAAATAGATACAGAGTAGCATCATTCACTAACATGTCAAAGCACTTGGACTATTTCAAGTAAATATAGAAGATCCACAGTAATAGGGGTATGCTCTTGTTTTATTCCTTGAGGTCTGACAGTCTACTATATACTCTAAAAGAATGCAAGAGTAAGGTAAAGTGGGGACCTGACAGCATCAATCACAGAAATCAGACATCCTTTTCTATTGATAGACTGCTGTGTAACCGATGGTTAAATCTTACAGAGCAATAATGGTCCTAAAAGGGAACTAATAGCATATTTCCAACTGTGCCTGGCATCCTCTTCTCCTCAAATCCTCAAAAGAATCCCATTTTTTAAAAACTTGATACATAAAAGGCAACAGTAGGAGAAAAGCTAAGATTGGTTAAGGATTGGTCAATAAGACAGAGAAAATGTTTCCATCAATGGTATATATGCCCCTCCCATCTCATCTCCTGAGTGGTACTGATATTCCAGTAGAAGATATTTGGTTAAATATATAATAGCAGAGTCCCTGCTGGTCAAAGCTAGTAGAGCTGCCCTTTTAGCTCAGTGGCAAAAGAATATATACCATATAGTACAAGAAAGGTTGGAGACTTGATGTGTACTCTTGCCAATTGCTTTTTACTTTAAAAGCTTTCTGAATCAATGACAAGCTATCTGCACTGAGAAGGGTATGGAATAGCCTCAAGTTGTATATGCAGTCCTTATGTAGAAAATAAGGATGGCTCATATGGCATATTGCTGTTCTCTATTTTAGAACTAGCACAGGAACCATGTGATATGTTCATTGCTATGGTAACTACATTTCAGTAGTGAACAGGAGAGCAAACGGGCATGTAAAACATGTATAAGTTGTCAATATTTAAGTAATTGCTGTCTTGGAGCTGCAATAACTTAAATTTCCTCACTGCATGACTTATTAAAATAAAATTCCACCCTTACATTTTTCTTTAATGAGGTTAATAAGCCTTCACTCCCTATAATGCCTTCCCCATTCAAGAAAACAAATGCATAATGTCTTTCAGACAGGTTTTCAGTTGCTTCATGGAGAATTACTGTTATTGTTATTAGGGATCTATGCTTCTAAAAAAGTATGTGCAGTGTACTATAATGATATAAAGACGAATGGAGTCTCAGCCTGGTCAACAGAAAAACAGTGCTCTGCTCATCTTCCCTAAGGGTTTGAATCTACTGTTAGGACCAACTCAGTCAAGTTTTAGGTTGATTTAGGGGGGAAAAAATCTCTGATTTGACATCAAAGTGATTTTACTTCTTTGTCTTTTCTCACCAGAGCAACCTAGAAATAAGATCCTCCGAAGACTTGATTATCTTTGATTACCTTTAGATCAGTCTCTGACTGTCCTGCATTTTAGTGAGATACTTATAATACAGTAATTTTAAATGTTCTGTGTGATACCACTTAGGAACAGAAATCATAACAAGTTCCTCTCACAATCTTCTCTCTCCTCCAGTCCCTCCCTCTCTCCCTCTCTTTTGATCCATTATTCTGATTTGTGGAACAGCAAAAGGGATTTCGCACCAATGAATTAAAAAAAAAGTTAATTAGTTGGAAGTTGGATGAGTTAAAAATGTAATGAGGGCACCTAGGTGGCTCAGTCAGTTGAGTATCAGACTCCTGGTTTCATCTCAGATCACAATCTCAGGGCTGTGAGATCAAGCCCCAAGTGGGAGATTAAGCTCTAGTGTAGAGCCTGCTTGGGATTCTCTCTCTCCCTCTGCCCCCCAGCCCCTGACTAGTGCAGGCACTCTCTCTCTCTCTCAACAATAAAACATAAAGAAAAAAGTCAGTCCAATACAAATTATATTAAAAAGTTAAATTTATACCATATTTCATATTATCTTAAGCCTATGGTTACATTAATAAAATGGCTTACTTACTACAATGACTATAATACTATGGTTATGCAGGTGTCTGGGTAGTGCAGTCAGTTAAGTGTCTGCCTTTGGCTCAGGTCATGATCCTGGGGGCCTGGGATCGAGCCCCACATCCAGGCTCCCTGTTCAGTGGGGAGTCTGCTTCTCCCTTTCTCTGTGCCCCCCTCCCACCGTTCATACTCTCTCTCTTACTCTCTTTCTCTATCTCAAATAAATAAAATCTTAAAAAAAATACTACGGTTGTGAATAAAAATAAGCTATATCTGTATGTACACAAAATTACATTTTTATGTGAATACTTTGGGGTTCTTTTATAAAGAACCATATTCTGTAAGAAATAAAACACTGTTTCACTACAACAAATATTATTATCAGAATGGACTACTAAAAAACCCATCAGAATTATGGTTATTCTTTATAGTGAATGACAATGTTCTAAGCTTCATATCTTATAACTTGGTATTAACTTTGACCTGCAACTTTTTTTTGTTATAACTTTCAAATTTAGAAAATATAGTAGCATTTTATTGAAACATGGAGGAAAATCACACTAACATGTGATAAAGAACATCATATTACAGTCAATATATTTTATACATATAATTATTCATATAAAAATTTAGCTGAAAAGATAATAAGTTCCTATAAAAAAGAGTAATTTGTACTTTGTGCTGTTTCAGCAGTAAGAATAATTTCTTCAAACTCATTGGTTCAGTGACACCATATGGGGCATGTGGATCTTCAGATACCAAAAATGTCTCCAAGATACATTTCATTCTAGTGTGTTAAAACTTTCTACCCTGCAGCTGTCATTATAACTATATAATTCATACTCTACTATAAAAATGCAAATCATATAGCTTACTAGGCTTATAGGAGTAGAAGGAATTTCTAATGGTATCTGTATTTCCAAGTCATAATTACAACTCTTTGTTAGAAGCAGTCCATTCATGTGAAGTCACTGATAGTTTTGCTGATTTAACAAGTGGGGGTCAAAGGATGAGAAAGGAAATGAGACCAAAAAAAATATTTCAACAATAGAAAATTATGTAGCAATGTAAATTAATAAACTTTAGCTACATACAGCAACATGGATGAATCACAGAAACCTATTATTGAAGGAAGAGCAATACCATAATATACCACTTCTATAAAGCTAAAAGAGAAGCACATAATATATTGTATAAAAATATACATGTATACATACACACATGTATGTATATATACATACATATATGTACATATGCAAGGGATGGATACATACACACACAAGGAAATGAAAATATAAAAGTCAGAATAGGCATTAGTTTTGCAAGGGATTGCTAAAAGCTTTAAATATTTCAAATGAAGAGGGAGGCAGAGGCATCTGCTTTGTAACATGTGTTACTTATATTCTTTGATACATATCAAATGTTTCATTATAAAGAAAAAAGAAAATATATAAGAGAAGAGGAAAAGAGTTCATCAATGTATAATTACTTTTCCATGGTCAAAACATTATAGTTCACATTTTACCACAAGAAATGGTAAGAGAACAGAATACAAGAGCCTACCTGGGAAATCACCTTTTTCCGTCAACATATGAAGAAGGCAAAATATCACCTTTTAACACAGGTAATCTTTAGTCAATTTGTTTAGATAACCTTCTTATAATTTATATACCATATATAAGTATATAAAATAGCATCAAAACTGTTTTCTTTCTCTGAAAACAGAGAAGCAGGATTTATTTTTCTTATAAAAAATGGTTAGACATTAATAGAATCGCTTGGTTGGCTTGCAATTGGCTGTTATTTATAACATTTTGTATTTTATTGTTATTGAGGTATAATAAACATATAATATGATGCACAGTTCTTAAATGTTCACCAGATCTTAAATGTTCACCCCAAAGAAGACTTAGAACATTTCCATCATCCCAGAAAGTTCTCTACTGTCCCTCATTAGTCAATCCCTATGCCTCCTTAACAAAGAAGAAACACCTTCTGACTTCTATCATAGATTGTTTACATGGAATGAAGGACACAAATATTCTTTTGTGTCTGACTCCTTTTGCTCAACATGTTTTCTGAATTTATCCTTGCAGTGGGGATATCAGTAGTCTATTCCTTTTTATTTTGTAGTAGTGTATTATAATACGAATATACTATAATTTGCTGAAAAATTTTCCTGTTGATGGACATTTTGGTTTTCTGCTATGAACATTTTTATGTAAGTCTTTTTGTGGACATATGTTTTTGCTCTTCCTGGGTATATGACTTGCTGAGTCATAGGGTAACTGTATGATGAACTTTATAAAACAAAATAACTCCTGGATACTCTTCCAAATCTGTGGTCCCATCAGCAAAGAATGAGAGCTCAGTTGTTCCATATCCTTGCCAACACTTGGTAGTTCTTTTAACTTAAACCACTCAAGTGGATAGGCAATGGTATCTTCACTGTGGTGTTAACTTTGTATTTCCCTCATGATTAATGATGTTGAGTCCCCTTTCATGTGCTCATTGGCCATTATATTATTCCTTTTTTTGAAGTGTCCAAATTATTTTGCCCAATTTTTTTTATTGTGCTGTTTGCCGTCTTACCGGTTTGCAGGAGTTATTTATTCTGTATATAATCCTTCGTCAGATATATGAATTGTAAATGTTTGCTCTTCATCTGTGGTTGGCCTATTTGTTATCTTAGTAGTGTCCCTTAAAAAAAAAGTAGCTTTATTAAGGTATTAATTTACACTCTACAAAGATACAGCATGAGGGATAGTGACCCATGCTCAAGGGTCAACTGTGCTAATATTGGCAAGCAGATATTATTTAACTACCAAGAATATAAAGTCTTTAAGAACTGATTGTTATCCTGATTCCCTACTACTATGCCAAGTCAACACACATTTACTATGCCTCTATTCCAATCTACTAAACACAATGTGCCCATGTCAAAGCACAGAGCTTGTAATGCTGCCACTACTGCTCAAAAGCTTCCAGTATCTTCCTTTTGCTACTATAAGCAGGACAAGACCAGGGGAGAGCAATTATGAGGCTATTGTAATAATCCAGGAAAGCGATGACAGCATCAGGAACCAGAAGGAAGGCAAGACAAGTGGTAAGGAGTAGTCAGATTTTCAATGAATATTGAAGGTTCAAAAGAAGATGAAGATGAAAATTCAAAAAGATTATGAAGATTCAAAAGCAACTGCTTTGATTAAAGTTAATACGTGACAATGGTAATCAAAGCTCCCTGACTGCCAATCATTAGACATTTATCCCTGACCTAAAATTGCCACTCAAGTTCTATAAACTAAGAATGACATCTAGACACTATAAACTTCTTTAAGATGCTCAAAGAATTAAGAAATAATCTCTTGGATGTATATGGCATATCTACTGCTATCAAAAGCTCCATCAAAATTTCAGTGAGTCAACATATAATTTACAACTATTATATACGTGAAACTACAGGTGATAAAAATAAATCATAAATATAAACACCTTTTTGCCTATTCTAATCTCTCTTTCCTCAAAGAATATATAAACTACCAAATCACATGTATTAAGATAAAAAATGAAAGCTGCATAAGAACCAAGTATGGTAGCTTAAAGAGTATTCTATAAACTCAGGGGGAAAATTAGAGAATGAATGACGATTTCATAGAAGAAACTGGATCTGTCTCTTATGACACAACATAACCCTATCCTCACTTAGGTTTTTAAGAATATACCTTTATTTTATGTGATTTCAGAACAAAGTACTTTCCTCTCATAATATGTGTGTAATTATAAATTAGTAAGTGGTTTAATTAAAAATGTTTGTCACTCTCATTAGACTCTAAAATCCATGAGGGTAGAAATCATGTCTATTCTTGTTCATCGAAGTATCCCCAACATTCGATACATGGTAGAAACTTAATAAGTCATTATATTTCTTTTTAAAAATATCTTTATATTTCACATTTCTATTTCAGGTGAATAAAGGAAGGCAGGACATCCAAATCTGTCACCCAGGTATTCCAAACTCATTGAAATTTGATTCTTGTCAACTTAGATACAACAGGTAACCTTTGTCCCAAAATGCCTGATTTATTCTAGTGCAAATTCATTCATTCATTCATTCAGAAAATATTTACTGAGTATCTACAGTGTGCAGGCACTGTTAAAAGGGGTTGGGGATATGGCAGTGAATGAGACACAAAGTCTTTATCCTTATGGACTATACTTCATAGAAACTATATTCACTCTTGCTTCAGTGGCATTCTCAAGCCATTCATTCTATGAAACATTGTCTTCCCTTCCCTCCATCACTATCATGACATTCTTCTGAGCACTCAATCTTTCCGTAGGGTCAACAAATACAAAATATATAGCTAAATTTGAATTTCAGATATGCAACGATAATTTTTTAGTGGCTGTTCCAAAAATTGTGTGTCCCATCTGAAATTCAAAATTAAATGGATATCCTGTATTTCCAATTCCTAAATCAGGCAACCTCATTATCTGGTAATTTCCCCCATTTCTAAATTTCCATTCTAATTATATTCGGAATCATAGAGATTAACATTTAATTATTGTCTTCTGTAGGATTTTTGTTGCAAGCACTTAACAAACACTTGATAGATGTGTTCAGAAATTTAAATTACAATGAAGATCTATTTATAAGACATTCTTTCCAACTGTATTAGTAATACTAAAAAAATGAGAAACTGTAAAAATGTCCAATACAAGACTAACGAAAATAAAAAATATATAGCCACCTAAAATGATAACTGAAAGAGCAATTAATGATGCTAGAAAATGCTCAAAATATAATACAAAATGAAAAAGAGGATATAATTTTTTTTAAGATTTTATTAATTTGACAGAGAGAGAGAGAGCACAAGTAAGCAGAGCGGCAGACAGAGGGAAACAGAGAAGCAGGCTTTCCGCTGAGCCAGGAGCCTGATGCAGGACTCAGTCCCAGGACCTTGGCATCATGACCTGAGCCGAAGGCAGCCACTTAATTGACTGAGCCACTCAGGCGCCCCAAAGATATAAAATAATAATGGAAATAATTTCAATTTCTTGAAATTTTGCATATATAGAACAGTTGGCTCTACTCATTAAACATGCCAGGGTCATGAAAGTGAGAGAATGACCAAGGAACTGTTCCAGATTAAAGGAAAACAAGAGCTATGATATGTAAAGGCAATGTATGCTTCTGGATTGGATTGTGAAGCAGGAAAACAAAATTACTAGAAAGGGCATTCTTTGGAGAACTAGAAACATTTGAATATGTACTGTGGTTACGTGTATATATGCAGAGAGAGGGAACGCTCAAAGCATAGGGATGAAATGTTAATTGTCCTCTTCTCTAAACTGGAAATAATTTCAAACTAAACAGTTTAAAAATACATATGGAAAAAACACCTTAAGAAAACATAGGAAAAATTTAAAGTCTTTAATGCTGGTTGATATGACGAATGTGGATTTTAATTTTTTCTTTGCATGTTTCTATATTTTTCATTCTTTACAACAAGCGTGCATTATAATTATAGCTGGAAACTTAAAAAAATCATTTAAAGCTACTTTGATGAAATATGTAATTCACAAATCATTAATTTGTCAAGTTTATCTATTTTGATGTCCCATGTTGATATTTTATAAACCTCCATAAGAAATTTTAAACATTTTATTAAGTGATCATTATAAAATAAATTATAGGATTCAATATCACCTCAATTACTTTCCTAAGAATTAGAGGTACCAAGAATGAACGTCAAAACAGTTTGTTCATCTACTAATGTAAGTCCACTCTTTTACTCCACTATCCAGAGCATTCTATTGTCTTATAATATAGGTAATTTTTAAAAATACAGGTAATTTTTGAAGGCTCTAACTTGAAATTGATCTAGGTATAAACAACCTTTTCAGAAATATTCCCTGTACTCATCTTACTTATCTTACAGAGACACAGGCAATCTGAAAACTAAAATCAGCAATGTCTTGGGAATATTTTTCTATTGCTTAGAAAAAAAAAGAAGAAAGAAATATAAATCCTGAGATAAGTTAACATAAATCTGAGAGTATCTAATGAAATAGAGTTGAGAATATTTTTAGAAAAGCCTAACCTCTTCCTATGCCCTTGCCACACAGTAATTAATGCATTAAAATCACATTTTTAAAGGTAACCCTGTCTCATAGATCTTCTACTTCTTTCATTTGTTATTTGTACTAACTGCAAAACAGTAAGTACCATTCAGTTCTGATAATGTTGCTTGGTAAATTTAAATCTTTTTTCACCCATTTTGTAGCTGTCAAAATGTCCTTAACAATAAACAATAATTCTGCTAATTTATTTTGCAGTGTTCCTTGTGGTGCATTTCTAATCCACATAACAAGAAATATAAACTTTGACTTTAGCATAACAGAGGTGAAGTTTGATTATGAAGGAGTAAAAAATGTTCCTCCTGGAAGAGGTAGGAATTGAAGAGATCATTTCTGAATTAGTGCCATGCTGAGAGAAAGAAAATATGTATTTCCTCATATGGTAAAAAATTAACTTTCTATGACCTATCAACCTAAGTTGGCTTGATGCTGTAAATAAAAGAATTCTACTTATCAAAATAAGAATTCTACCTTAATTTGAATAAATGATTGCTAATATCCACTCTGTTATCATGTTTAATATTAGTTTTGTTCAGATCAATTACTGAAAAAAATGCATTGCCTCTCAAAACAAATTATTCATTATTGCTTATAAATAGCTCATATAGCTCAAAAGGAATAGTAGTTTAATATTATACAATAGTGGGATGTCTGGGTGGCTCAGTCGGTTAAGCATCTGCCTTTGGCTCAGGTCATGATCCCAGGGTCCTAGGATTGAGTCCTGCCTTGGGCTCCCTGCTCAGCGGGGAGCCTGCTTCTCCCTCTGTCTGCCGCTCCCCCTGCTTGTGTGCACCTGTGCTCTCTCTCTCTCTCTCTCTCTCTCCCTCTCTGACAAATAAATAAATAAAATCTAAAAAAAACCCAAAAAACAAAACAAAAAACATTGAACAATAGTAATGGAAATGCCTTATCGTTAGGCTTAAAAATATCTAACACAAATCCTATGAGCACTCATATTTTTGAATGCATATTAGAACAACCTTCCGTGGAAAAGGAATAAAAATAGGAGAAGCCAATCATCTCTTGAATATAGGAAACAATGATAGATTTAAGTCTTCCGTTATTTAGGTAGCAAAATTTGACAACTGGGAGCTAAAGTCCCACTCCCCTAGCCTTCTCTACACTATGGACAAAAGCAGAGAGGAAGAGAGCTGACAAAATGCTTTTGGTGGAAACCAGAGTCCCTCCGCTTGTTAAATTTGCACAGGGTTACCACAAAACTTAGGCCTTTTAAACTATTTACATTAGCTGGGACCCCTAAGTTGTACCTGAACTTAATATGTGAAAACATATTGCAGATTCCTATTTTGAAAAAAGTTGAGCAGAGAGATTGTGATAAATAATAGACTATATATAATAGCAGTGCTAACCTTCTTAAGAGATTTTAAAATACCTAGTACAGAATACCATGCCTTCCACAGAATATGCTCTCAATAAACCCTGTTCAAATTGAAGGACATTAAATCACTAAGAGAGTACCTTAAACTAAAAGGAAGAAACTAAACTTTCACCTCTATTCCTTTCAAAATCTATTGCCCAATAATTCTGGTTTTATATTGATCACTTTAGCAAAGCACACAATTTGGGTATTACCAAAATTGTGAAAGATATTCTTTCATACTTCTGTCTGTGCTCAAGATCATATAGATTCTACTTTTTTGCACATATTCTGCAGTAACAGAGAGAAGTAAAATAGAGTATCACTGACTTGTTTTTATATAAGTTTGTATTTCTGAAATCATATTAACATGTTTTACTTACTACTGACAAAACTAGAGTACTCTTATTACCATCTTTCAGGTGAGAAAATTAAGGGCTAAAAAAGTTAAATGGATTTGTCATTGCCACACAGCTTGGTCTGCTAACAGGTTAGAGGTTCCACTCACTGACTCCCAGGCTAGCCCTCTAATAACTGTATTGTACTGCAGAGTATATCTGTCAATATCTATACGCATTAGTTCTTGAGGAAGAGGCTAAATGGAAATGATATAAAGACTGGGAAATCTATCGTTTATACTTGAACTCAGGTCCAATGCAGATGAGCAAGCCGGAGATACCCTGCTTCATTATATCCTTCTGACTTTGAAAAGGTGACACCTGAAAGTAATATATAAATTGTAGTCATAAATAGTAATTATCTTTTGTGGCATTTTAATAAGAAAATGTTGTCATTCTTGATTTTTTCTTTCTTTCTTTTTTTTTTAAGATTTTATTTACTTATTTGAGAAAGTGTGAGAGAGAGAGAGAGCGTGAATTGGGATGGGGGGAAGAGGGAGAGGAACAAGCAGACTCCCTGCTGAGAGGGGAGCCTGATGTAGGACTTCATCCCAGAACTCTGAGATCATGATCTGAGCCAAAGTCAGATGGTTAACCAACTGAGCCACCCAGGAGCCCCCTTGACTTTTTCTTTCAATCTATTAGTAAATCCTGTTGGTTCCACCTTCAAAATATATCCAGACTTAATTCTCATTACTGCTGCCATTGTCACCTTGGTCTAAACCTCTATCATCTTTTGCTTAGATTATTGGTATAACCTAACAATGAGTCTCTTTGCTTTTTCCTGTGCCCCCTTTCTAGTATAGTCTTTCTTACTAAAGTATCAGTTTAGGAAGGTGGGCATTTTTGTGTTTTGATTCCCAGAATTTAGCACATAAGGGTCACTAAAAAGTATTTAATTAATAAACATAGCAGTCAGAATAATCCCTTAAAGAGGCAAATCTTACCACTTCACTCCCCTGTTTAAAACCACACCCATTTTCCTCCAACCTAAATAAAAGTCCTTTAAGAATTGAGCCCTTAAACTAAATCTGATGCTAAATCTGGGTAGTTACTGTCGGAATTGAATTGCAGCCCACCCTATGGCTGTGGAAACAAAACTAACGTAAAAAGTAATGATCAAGGAAAAGCAAAGTACATTAGCATACATTGTGCATGTTGTCACCTAGTGTTAGTGCCTAGTGGGCAAGAAAAATGTATGCATTTTTAAAATATAAAAATGATAGGGCTCAGTATTCTTCAGTTTCACTTGATACATATCTACAAAATATTTCTTCACACTGATCCAAGAGTTATAAATTTTAGGGCTGCCATTCAAATTCAAGAGCCAATCTAATAGCCCATGTAATGTACAATGTTCTATTTTATGAAGGTAAAAGAAAAGAATGAGTCAGCAGTGAAGAGAACATTCAAGGTTATTTAATTACAGGTTAATTTTAATTTTGTGTAGTTTTAATTTTATGTTACATAGAATACATAAAACTGTCAAAGCAAGGGTCAATATTTTATTCTAAAAATACTTGAAATGTTGTCAAATATAGAGTGGTTATGAAATTTAGTTTGATAGATTCAGATTTAAGATCAAATCTTAAATCTTAGATCTTTTTTTTTTTTTAAAGATTTTATTTATTTATTTTAACAGAGAGAGAACACAAGCAGGCAGAGAGGCAGGCAGAGGTAGAGAGAGGAGCAGGCTCCCCGCCGAGCAAGGAGCCCGATGTGGGACTCGATCCCAGGACGCTGAGGTCATGACCTGAGCCGAAGGCAGCTGCCCAACCAACTGAGCCACCCAGGCGTCCCTAAATCTTAGATCTTTTAAGATCTAAAGTAGTGATTAAGTAGGAGCATAGATATTTTTAAAGATAACTATTCTCTATAATTTGCAAAGATTCCAAGTCTCCTTACAAAGGAAAAAATCATTCACTCATTTACTAAATATTTAATAATTACATATATGTTAGGCAATAGGACTCTAATGAAGAATGAAAGTATGCTGTGAAGGAACACATTTTACTGTAAAAGAAAACCCATTAAGATGTCATTATTAAACAACGTAAGTTGTATAGTGACACAAAATATTACAGAATCACATTTTAAAAAAGACTAGGTGAGTAGAGGTGGAGGGGGTAGAGGAGGGGTGAAGGTGTGAAGAAGGTAATATATGAACTGAGGGTTTGCTTTCTTTTTTTAAGATTTTATTTTTAAGTAATCTCTGCACACATAGTGGGACTTGAACTCACAATTCCAAGATCAAGAGTCGCATGTTCTACTGACTGAGCCTGCCAGGCATTCCCGTACATGACCTGAATTTCAATGGATAAGTAGAAGTTTACCAGATTCAATTGGAGAGGAATGAGGATTAAGACAGAAGGAATGGCATATGAAAGGACACAAAGCCAAAAGTGACCACCATGCATTCTGGAAAATATTTATGTAGTACAGGAGAGAGAGGAGCTTGTGGGAGAGAAGAGATTAAGATAAAAATAAAGGGTCAGAAAACAAAACTAAAGAGCATATAATGGGGATTCATTCATATTCACCTAATGTTTTTAAACAAACAAGCAAAAATGAAATGAGTCCTTAAAGTCTACACTTTAAAGAATATCACTTTTTATTTCTTGGATTATTTTTACCATGCTAAAATGAATTGGCTAAATCACGTTAGTCTTAATTCAGTTTAAATTCTTGCAGCAACTAAAAAAAAAATTTTTAAGTACGTTCTCTGCCCAACATGGGACTTATGACTCTGAGATCAAAGATAACATGACCTACTGATGGAGCCATTGAAATAAGACTCGATATTTTACCCTTTTAATGAATTCTTATTAGATAGCAATGTCTTATAAACATCTGATAACTAAACATTAAAATAACTTCATTAAAAATAGGCATTCACATGCATTGATGTTGGGAATGAGAAGAGTTATAACTCTTCTGGAGAGCAACTTGGAAATATCTAACAAAACCACATATACACTTATCTTTTGACCCAACAGTCCCACTTGTAGGGATTTACCCTGAAAAAAACACCTCTAATTACATGAAAAATAGGTGCATAAAGTTATTCAATTAAAGATTACTTTTAACTGCAAAATACCTGAAACAACCTAAATGCCAATATGTAAGACAGCGACTGAATAAACTCTGGTACATTTACACAGTGAGGTACAAATCAGCTATTAAAAAAGGTGAGGATGGACTCTGAGCTTTTATGGAATGATTCCCAAGATATAATTAACAACAACAAACAAGAGCTAAATGCAAAGAGAACCTATAGTATACTGCATTTCATGTAATAAAGAAGGGATATAAGAAAGGAAGAAAATACACATGTTGCTTCTAATTTATGCTAAAAGAAATAGAGGAATGTAAGCCAGAAACAAATGAGATTACCCACAGGGCAGAGAGTAGGTGGGAAGATTGAGAGAAGGAGAAAAGAAGTAGATGAGAAATGAGGTCCTTGAGAGTGACACTTTTAAGTAAGCTTTTTGCACAGTTCTGGTGTTTAAAACCATGTAAATGTTTCACATACTTAAAAAAAAATTACAGAATGTTGGGGAATCCTAATAGAATGCAAATAGTAGTAAATGAACCTACTTGTAATTAAATATCATAACCACCCTGAGGGATTGGGGAAAAAAAGAACCTAAGTCACCTAAAAAAAGTATTTTGACTAATATACTCTAAAGCTAAAGGCAAAAGAGCTATACACAAACAGTGAAGTCTAGTCCATAAATCTCTTTTTCACAGCAAGTATTAGTTATCTATTCTTGTATGAGAAATTGCTCTAAAACTTGGTGGCTTTAAACAACGAATGCTTATCTTATAGATTCTACGGATAAGGAATCCAGGGCTGGCTTAGCTTAGGTGACTCTTAATCAAAGTCTTTCCAAAGGCTTCAACCACTGCATGAGACAGGCCTGCAGTGATCACATGTTTAAGGGAGCATGTGCTTCAAAGCTCATTCATATGGCTGTTGGTAGCCCTCAAGTCCTCCCTGGCTACTGAACGAGGACATCAGTTCCTTGCTATGTGAGTCTGCCTTTAGGGTTACTCAAAACATGGCAGTTTGCTTTCCCCAGGGTGAGGATTCTAAGAGTGAGAACAAGAGAGGGAAAATGAGACAGAAGTCACAGTACTTTTGTAACATAATTTTGGAAATGACCTATTACCACTTTTGCCATAGTCAATTTGTTACAAGTTACTCTACGTAGCCCCACGGGCAAGGAGAGGAGACTATATAAGATGATGCATACCAGGAGGAAGGGATCAATGTGGGACATTTTATAGGCTACCTATCACAGTCTGTCTTCTAGCCCACAGTTCATGTCCCTTCTACATGCATAATACACTCACCTTCTCCCAAGGGTGGTTTTGCAATTCTGAAACACTTTATATATACTTTAGATCTAAGCAAATAAGTCATTAAATTGTAGATAATGAAAGCCAGGTTTCTTACTGCCAAAGAAAGGATATATAAATAAGGAAAGAAGGAAGGTTAGCTTTAACCCTGTGCTGTTGGACTTTAATCTGAGGTATTATTATGGTGTCATGTTTGTTTTTTTTTAATTTACATTCAATTAGCCAACATAGCATTAGTTTTTGGTGTAGTGTTCAATGATTCACTATAGTTGTGTATAACACCCAGTACTCATCATATCACATGCCCTTCTTAATTCCCATCACCCAGTTACCCCATCCCTCCACCCATCTCCCTTTCCACAATCCTCAGTTTGTTTCCTGGAGTCAAGACTCTTTCACGGTTTGTTTCCCTCTCTGATTTCTTCCCATTCAGCTTTCCTTCCCTTCCCCTATGATCTTCTGTGCTATTTCTTATATTCATGTTTTTTAATATAAATAGAGCTACAGACAGATAGGTGGATAGATACAGATGTGTATATTCGTATATACATATAAGCAAAGACAATCAACCAGTAGCACTGAGCACATCTAGTTTCCAGTTCTTGGTTTCTAAATGTCAATTTCTAATAAATGGGTCTCCAAGGAACCAGGACTCTATAGAGAAATGGATGATTCCAGAGCTGAGACAAAGAAAATATAAGATGAACTTGGAATGACTTGTGGTACAAGAAAGTAAAGTGCTCACAAATTAATGAGCGTACATCAAAAGAACAGAGGAGCCAACATGAAGAAGCTCCCAATGGCCCAAATCAGGACAACTGGAGAAACAATGCAATGATTGCAATGGATTATAACACATAGGATAAAATAAATATTCCTAAATTATAAGTTAAGAAATTAATAACTGGGGGAGAAAGTACAGCACAGAAAAATCACCTTACATGAAAAAAAATAATCATTTGGCAAATACCAAAATAATTACTGGAGGCAAGAATCATCAGATAGATGCTAAAAGTAGTGGGCAAAATATAATGAAAGAATAAAATATTTACATAGCCTCTTGTATTTTCCTGTAAGATACTTATTAATTAAATTACAAAAGCTAAAATAACCTTAAGGTACATAAACTGGGTCAACATCTCCTTAACCAAGTGATCAAAATTAATGTGACTAGTAATGAGAAATGTCAAAACCTTGATATACAGTATGAGAAAAGACACAACAACATTTCTGAGATATTCTTGCCAAAAAAGCATTAATTAGAGGAAATATTAGTCAATCCTACGTTGAAGGACATTCTACAAAATAATTGGCCTGTACTCTTCAAAAGTGTCATGGTTCTAGGGACGCCTGGGTGGCTCAGTTGGTTGAGCAGCTGCCTTCAGCTCAGGTCATGATCCCAGCGTCTTGGGATCG
The DNA here is from genome assembly GCA_028533885.1 of Nasua narica. NCBI lineage: Eukaryota > Metazoa > Chordata > Mammalia > Carnivora > Procyonidae > Nasua > Nasua narica. The sequence continues at coordinate 28,618,048 of CM052812.1, read as the reverse complement.
AGTCCCATATCGGCTCCTTGCCCCTCAGGGAGCCTGCTCCTCTCTCTGCCTCTGCCTGCCTCTCTGCCTGCTTGTGTTCTCTCTCTGTTAAGTAAATAAATAAAATCTTTAAAAAAAAAAAAAAAAAAGTGCCATGGTTCTAAAAGACAAAGAAAAACCAAGGAGGTGTTCCAGATTAAAGAGACCAAGGAAACATGGAAACTAAATGCAATATAGGATCCTAGATTGGGTCTGAATCAGAAAAAGGAGAGTAGGAATTTTCCATTTATGAGCATCTTATATAACTACTTAGAATCAGTAAAGTTCAGAAATGACTGTTGATAAAATACTATTACTAATTTACAAAATCTATTTAAATTTTGCTAATTATCCTCCTAACATCGAAGAGGAAAGGCACAGAAAAAAATTCAAGCTGAGTCAAAAACCAGATTTTTTGAATAAAGTCCAGTGCTCCTTCTGTTGTCATATAAATTTAGTTTTTATGTATAAGGATAACTCAATTTCATTTAATAATTTTAATAAGACATTTAAAAATGAATTAAATAAGGGCTTTAAATACGTACTCATTATCTTTATATCATGGCATACTAGAAAAATGATATTATGATAGTCACAGATTTGTAGTATAGTAACTGAAATAATCAAATAAATAAAAAGATTAATTGAAATACTGACTATCATGGTATGCATGGCAGTACCTAAAATATGATTATCTCCAAAGCAATTCAAGCTCTTTCAGATTACTGCTTTTTTTTTTTTAACCAATAATGGACGGTAGTCTGGGAATGACTTAAGAACATTCCTCTTTGGAGAGGCAGTGGAGTTGGTTAAGAGGACAGATAGAAAGAGAACAAAAAAAAGAAGGGTATACTGGTGGGAATCGGAAGAGAAAAGGAGTTAAGTAGAAGGGAAGGAAGGGAGAGGTAAATCACATAGTTACATAGCCTTTGGCTCATTCTCAATCCTTCCAATAGCACATATTTCCAACATGCTACTGACATTAGGAGCCTCCGTTGTGCTACAGTGAATCTTTTTTGTCCCAGACCAATAAAATGTATCAGAAAGACCCTAAGGAGAAAGTTAAATCCAGGAACTAGACAGTGATCTTATGACACCACAGTCCTGTCTTAATTAATTGAAATTTCATTATCCTCAGCAGAAGATATAAATATGTCAAAATTTTATAAGAGCACCTTAAGTTTTTATTTATTTTTTGAAGGGATTATGTATCTTATGTTCTCTGAAAACATCTCTTTCTACCTTCCTTGACTGATCTTATAACAACCGTAGATTTTGTCTATATCAAAGGCTCCTCTCACTGCTTACAGCAAAGAAAGAGGAATGAAACGATCTGTATGAACAGTCTCAGGAAGGTGACTTCCACTTTTCCTTGGAAGAAACAAGGCACTTCTGTATACCTAAAAAGGTAGCATTAACATTAACATTTTAGATAATCCACATTCATGATGGGAATACCTTGAAACAAGGAAAAAAAAAAAAGACCATCTCTTTTACTCTCAGAATATGGATCTAGTGAGAGGCTGGCTCTCTGCAAATGTTTGAAAATTATGTATCTTAAGGACTTAGATTTGACAAAATGATATAAAAATTTAAAAAAATAAATTCTCTTAGGATAAAATATGCATAGACTTGAGAGACAAAGAACTTCCAAAAATTAAAAATAATAACTTTACAAAGAACAGCAAGTTTCCTAACCAAAGAAATTATCTGAGTGAAGATACATTCATCTGTAGCACTTATCATATTTGGCACACATAATTTATAGATTTACATAGATTTTCATATTGAAATAGCAAATATCTTCCATTTTACAGATGTACAAAAACTGACAAAATACTTAAGATAAAAAAAGTTTTTTTAAAAAAGGTTCTTTTTTTTTAAAGATTTTATTTATTTATTCGATAGAGAGAAAGAGATCACAAGTAGGCAGAGAGGCAGGCAGAGGGAGAGGGGAAAGCAGGCTCCCCCCTGAGCAGAGAGCCCGACACGGGGCTCGATCCCAGGACCCTGAGACCATGACCTGAGCCAAAGGCAGAGGCTTAACCCACTGAGCCACCCAGGCACCCCAAGATAAAAAAAAGTTTATCAAAGGTTCATTACAATTAAAAGCACTACAGTTGCTTTTAAATTATTAACTTTTGCCATTTAAAAAAGAATCAATGGCTATTAGATTAAAATGGACTTAACAGGTAAACAATAAATACCAATAAAATCCCTGCCCCCACCCCCCCAATAGGTAAACAGAGAAGAAAAACCTAACCTATTCCATCTTGTTTGGTAAAAAGATTTTAAGAGTTTACTTGTAAGGAGACACGACAATTAGTAAGGTTTAGAAAACACAGATTCAAATACCTAAAGCCAATTTTACATTTCTTTCAAAATGTCCTGATGCATTCTTCCAAAGTAGCATCCCTGTTTTTAGCTGCGTATCACTGTCCTAATGAGATTGAAGAGCTACTCAACAATACCATAACCACATCAACAAAATGCAGAATTATGATCACTGTTTAGTGACTCATTTATTGATAAAATAGATATTTTTTTAAAAAGTTAAATCATCACTTAGGAAAGAGTAATTTTAGTTTTCCTGGTCTATACTAGAGATTTTTCATATAGTGAATCCTCTGTAGGGTTAAGAGGTTGAAAATGGACTTCCCTGCAAGGTAATGTATAAAATGGGAATATTGTCAGCAAAAGGACTGATGAAACAGAACAATATACAATCTTAACAAACAGAAATCATCTGTGAGATTCAAAATACTAGGTATATGAGAGGGAGTTTTATCTAAAATGTCATCATTCTTAATCTGTCTGAAATAATTAAACTGAATTCTTCTGCCTGATTTTCAAGCTGTATTTTATTTTTTAAACTATCTTAAAGTGCATTGTATGGGTGATGTGACGTTTCACTGTGGTATTAAGTGGTAATTCTTGACAAAGCAGTTATTATCATGAGATAATTGACCTTATTTGAGAGTTAAGCATCCTGAGGCAAAGTTGAGTGTACTTAATCCTGGCAGGTTAATTATCTAGTGATTATGGAGCCTTCAAAGGTATTACTCTTAAGAACCATTTGCAAAATGACACTATTCAAAAAAACTTCTTAATTTAATAAAAATGAAAAACAAGAATAATCAAGTTCTTTAGTCATGTATTGCAAGATAATGACTACAAAGCAGCTTGCATTAGCAGGCATTAATGGATATAATTACCTGCATGTAGAAAGTTCTTTATTAAGCTGGTTACATGTGATTCCAGCTAACAAATGTTTGTTGCTGAAGAGAAATATTTTAAACTTTGACAATGTAAAAAAAAAATACACTATAACATTTAATGAAGTTCTATACTAGAGTAATTCTAAAACAACCTTAAGAAATTGTTAAATTCAGGCGTGCCCTTTAAAAGTGCAAAATGCAATGTAACGGGGCACCAAAAAATTCTAAGGTAGCAGAAAAATTTGTTTCTATGCATTTCTGAATATCAGTTAAAAGTAAACCATGCAAATCAAAATCACAGAGATGTTACTTTATATCCATTAAGATGTCTACTGTCAAAAAAGGGAAAATTTTAAGTGTTAGGAAGGACACAGAAAAATTGGAACTACTATGCTTTGCTGGTGGGAATAGAAATGGGACAGCTTTCAGCTCAGGTCATGATCTCAGGGTCCGAGGATCGAGTTCCGCACCGCATTGGCTCTCTGTTCAGCAGGGAGCCTGCTTCCCCTTCTCTCTCTGCCTGCCTCTCTGCTTACTTGTGATCTCTTTCTCGCTGTCAAATAAATAAATAAAATCTTAAAAAAAGAGAAATGGGGCAGCTGCAGCGGAAAAGAATTTGGTGGTTCCTCAAAAAGTTAAACATAGAAAAAAAAAAGTTAAGGGGCCCCTGATGGCCCAGTGGGTTGAGCCTCTGCCTTCGGCTCAGGTCATGATCTCAGGGTTCTGGGATCGAGCCCCGCATCGGGGTCTCTGCTCAGCGGGGAGCCTGCTATCCCCCTCTCTCTGGCTTCCTTTCTGCCTGCTTGTGATCTCTCTCTCTCTCTCTGTCAAATAAATAAACTCTTAAAAAAAAAAAGAAAAAAAAAGTTAAACATAGAATTATTATTATACAATCTGGCAATTCCAATTCTAGGTAAATACCTAAAAGTTCTGGAAGCAGGTATTCAGACACATGCTTGTGCAGCAGTGTTCACAGCAGCATGATTCACAAAAACCAAAAGGCAAAAACAAACTGAGTGTCTATTAACAGATGACTGAATAAACAAAGACAAAAGTCCGATACATGTTACATGGATAAACATTGAAAACATTAAGTAAAGGTGAAATAACACATACAAACAGACAACCGTTGTGTGATCCTACTTAAATGAGGAACTTAGAATAGGCAAATTCATAGAGACAGACAATAGAATAGTGGTTATCGGAGATGTGGAGAGTTATCGTTTAATATGTACACAGCTTCTGCTTGGGATGATGAAAGGTTCTGGAAATGGATAGTGATGATGGTTGCACAACATTGTGCTACTGAATTGTAAACTTAAAAGTGGTGAATTTTCTCTTGTATATATTTTACGGCAATGAAAGAAAAGAAAGAAAAAAGTAAATTATATCACTTAATAATTATACTTTGTTTTTAGCACAATAATGCAGCAATGGTGTTCCTGTGGACACTTCTACTTTGTGTCTGGATTGCCCAACCAAATATTTTCGGACATTCCCTGGAGAAGAATATAATTTTCCTTGGACAAATCAGATAAAAGAAATAGGATGAGAAATGGGAAAAACCTAGCTTGAAAGGTACGACAGTTGAGCCTGTAATACTAATAATGAAAAAAAGAATAACTACCTAAAATTAAATATGGTAGGCATTTTATTTTAGATTTCAGAACCGCTGATTTTGAATAAAATTGGTCAGTGTTACTGAATATTAGAATATGTAAGAAAATGAATCCTTAGGTTTTTAAAAAAACCTTTTAAGCTCTAAGAAAAAACTTAAAGAATCATCTAGTATTCCTACACAAACCCCTCACTTTACACATGAGGAAATTAAAGGAATAGTAGTTGAGTAATAAATCAGCAAGTTGATTAAAATAAGGAAAAATCTATGCATTTTATTAATTTATAAATATATACCATTTCCTAATATTTCAAGTAGGGTCAAAACTTTGTGTGTGTATCTGCTAACTGATATTCTAGAATCTTTCTTAGAGAACCAAATCCATAATTCGTAGTTTCTGATTTTCAGTTCAGTTTCTTGAAAGCAGAGTGAAAACTTGTAGATATTTATAAAGTTACTCCTGAGTGTAGAAATTTACAGCTTTTTGCTTCTTTTAATATTTTATAATTTTCATGCCCACATCTAATTCAAGAGCAACTTTTTCAAGCAACTTATCTTTATTGAATTTTGTACCCCAATTCATTAAGCAAATCCTCATTCCATTTGCACTCACATTTTATCAGATCATACAATAACTAATTAATAATGAAGATAAATTGCATTACAAATGTTTAGGAGCAAATAAATTGACATTTGGTAAAGAACACTGTGGGAAGAGAAGTAAGGTGGTCTACCAGAGAATAGCCTAACACCCACGAGTTCTCCCTCATTTACCTGTAACTATTTGTTATGTTTTATCAAGGGAATGAGATGTGCATGTTATCCAAGCAAGCTAGTTAAGTAAAACTTAATTAATAGAGGAATAAGATCAACATTCCTAATAACACTATCAATACCACCTAACATAAACTAAGTACTTTCTATGAGTAAAGCTGAAACTTTATATGCATTAGAAAACCAGTCACAGATTGTATATATTAAATGATTTTTTTAAGGATTTTATTTATTTACTTGAGAGAGAGAGAGAACATGAGTGTGTAAGAGCACAGACTGGGGTGGCAGGAGGGGGAGAAGTAGACTCCCACTAAGCAGGGAGCCTGGCACAGGGTTCGACTCCATCCCAGAGCCCTGGGATCATGACCTGAGCTAAGGAAAGATACGTAACCGACTGAGCCACCCAGGCGCCCCTAAAGGATGGTTTTTATGGGAAACATTTATAACTTTAAAGCATTACTCAATAGTGGGGTATAATAATTTTTAATAGTCTGTAAGATTAAAACCCAAGACTATTAAAGCACTCCTCCTTTGTTTTGATAATACCATTGAAATACAACAAAAAAATAAATTGGTACTTATTCATTTTGACATTGATTCTTTGGAACATTTTATGTGAGTGACTCGATTAATTTTTCCTACTTTTAAACTTCTATAAATGGAATCACACAGTATATATATATTTAAAATCCTGAGATATAATTTTTGAGACATAATTATCATATAATAATCTGCACAAATCAAAAATGAATAAGTAGATAGGTGTTGACACATGAATCAAGTCCTGAAACCATAACCACAATCAAGGTAAGGAACTTAACCATTGCTTCCAACATTTTCCTAACGTCTGTTTGTGTGATCATTGCCTCACAGTACATATCTATCCCTAGGCAACCATAGACCTACTCTCTGTCACTACAGATTAGTTTCAATTTTCTAGAATTTAATTTAAATAGAATCATATAGAGTGTACTTTTGCCTGGCATCTCATGTTTCACTCAGCATATGTAGTCTAAGATTCATCCATGTAGGTGCATGTGTAAATAGTTCACTTCTTTTACAGTTGAGTAGTGTTCTACTGTATGGATATGTAACAATTTGTTTATCCAGTCACCAGTTGATGGACATTTGGGTTCTTTCCAGGCATTGGGTATTATAATTAAAACTGCTATGAGCATTTGTGTATATCTTTATATGAACATATACTTTCATTTCTCTTGGGTAAATATCTACGAGGGAATAGCAAGGTCATATGGTGGTTATATATGTAACTTTCTAAGAAACTGGAAAACTATTTTTCAAAGCATTTGTACTATATCACATTCTCACCAGCTGGATATGACAGTTCTAGCTCTATATTTTGCCAATATTTGGCATGGTCACACTTTTTAATTTTGGACACTCAAAGAGCTATACAGGTGTATGGACTGAAGTTTGCTTTTTTTGGATATGGATAGTTCAATTGCTATAGCATGGTTTGTTAGAAAGACTATTCCCCATGGAATGACCTCTGAAACTTTGTTGAAAAATTAATTATGGGGGGCACCTGGGTGGCTCAGTGGGTTAAAGCGCCTGCCTTCGGCTCAGGTCATTATCTCAGGGTCCTAGGATCGAGCCCCGCATCAGGCTCTCTGCTCAGCAGGGAGCCTGCTTCCCCCTCCTCTCTCTCTGCCTGCCTACTTGTGATCTCTCTCTCTGCCAAATAAATAGATAAAATCTTTAAAAAAATTAATAAAAAAAGAAAAATCAATTATGGGTCTATTTATGTACTATCTCTTTGGTCACATGATCTATTTGTCTACCAATTTAGGCCAATGCCACATTGTGTTTGATTACTGTAGCTTTATAGTAAGTCTTGAAACCATGCAGTAGTATAGGTCCTCTGAATTTTTTTTTTTCAAAGTTGACCCAGCTCTTCTAGTCTAGTCCAGGACTTTTCCAAATGAATTTTAGGATAAGTTTGATAACTTCTACTGAAAAAAAAACTGCTGGGATTTTGATTAAATTATGTTGGATCCATATACCAATTTGAGAACTGACAATTAACAATGGTCTTAAAATCCATGAACATGCTATTTCTTTCCATTTAATTCTTCTTTAAATTTTCTCAACAATGTTTTGTAGTGTTTAGTATACGAAAAATTTGCACAACATTTCTCAGATTTATTCCAAACATGTCATACATTTTTATGATATCGGAAATAACATCTTTATTTTTTATTTATTTTTTAGTTTTATTTAAGTAATCTCTACAACTCATGTGGGGCTTGAACTCACAACCCTGAGATCAAGAGTAGCATGCTTCTACAACTGAGCCAGCCAGGAGCTTAGTATCAGAACTAGTGTTATAAAAAATTAATTAATTAATTTCTCTCCAGGAGACAGAAAATCCCAAGCAGACTCCTTGATGAGCATGAAGCCTGATGCAGGGCTCTATTTCATGACCTTGAGATCATGACCTGAGCTGAAATCAAGAGCTGGACGCTTCAATGACTGAGCCACCCAGGCGTCCCAGAAATAGTATTTTTAAATAGCGATTTCTGAGTGTTTGCTGTTAATAGATAGAAATACAATGGTTTTTGTATGTTTATCTTGGATCCCACAACCTTGCTAATCTCCCTTTTAGTTGTAAAAGCTTTTCACAGATTTTATAGAATTTAAAAGTAAAACAATAATGGTGTTTGATAATAAACATAATTTTACTTCTTCCTTTCTAATCGGGATGTTTTTTATGCCTTACTGGCACTGTACAATATTGAATAGAAGCTGACAGTTTTGTTTTGTTCCTGATCTTATAAGGACAATATTCAGTCTTTCATCACCAAGTATGATGTTAGCTGTATGTTATTTGTGAAGGTCCTTTGTGGGACTGAAGACGTTTTCTTCTATTACTATTTTGAAGGCTTTTATCAGGAAAGGATGCTGGATTTCATCAAATGTTTTCCTCCATCTCTATTCAGATGATCATGTTTTCTTCTTAGTTTTATTAAGGTGGATTATATTGATTGATTTCTGCATTCCTGGTCATGGTGATTATCCTTTCTATATGTCGGTGGATTTGATTTGCTAAAATTATCTTAAGAATTTTTGCATTCATTTTTATGAGGGGTATTGGTCTGTAGCTTTTTAATTCTTCATTTGACTTTTGGTACTACTTATTCTTCAATAGTTTGGGATAGTTTGTATTGAACTGCTATTATTTCTTCCTTAAATTTGTGCCAGAATTCAACATAGCAGCAATCTGGTGCTTGGACTTTCTTTGTGGGAAAGGTTTTAACTAAAAATTCAATTTTTTAATAGGTAACCTGAATAGCCCTATTTCTATTTCTTCTTGAGTGTGCTTTGGTACTGTATGTTTTTAAAGGAGTTTATCCATTACATACAGGCTGTCAATTATACTGGAATAACATTGTTAGGAGGGGAACCATAGTATCTTCTACTCTAGTCTAATTTGCCCCATTAGTGTTCTGAGTACTCTATCTGGAGCCTCATGAATTATGAGATTATTCACTCTGGCTCACAGAACAAGAATGATTATAGGTTCTATATGCACTCTGAGATTATTCCCTCTATAATCTTTTCAGGTGGTTCTCAGCCTTCACCAGTTTCCTGACAAATATGCACTGATAAGTTCTCAGCTGAAGACTTGGGTAGGACTCTGCAAATTTGTGTTCTCTGTCTATGCAGCTCTTTTCTCTCTGGTACTCTGACTTGCAAACTCGATCTGTTCAGCTGTTAGATGTCCTAAATTTTTAGCTCCATCTCTTCAGTTCAAAAGCAACTACCAAGAGGGTCTCCCCCTTTGTGCTGTGGCCTGATACAGGGATCGATCCCAGGACCTGGGATCATGACCTGAGCCAAAGGCAGATGCTTAACGGACGAGCCACCCAGGAGCCCCAATAAGCACGGATTTGATTGTTGTTTTGGGGGTGAGGGGCAGAAAGAAACATAAAACAATCCTATATGTATTCTCTGAGGAATATATTTTACACTTCATTGTATTTTAGAAATAAAATGTCCCTTCTTGTGGACCTAAAGATAGTTTATGATTACTAAAGTATTCAAGGAGAATGATGAGAGATGAGATTAAAGAAAGCAATGCCACACTTGCTTTTCATAATCAATATGCAATCATTTATATTTATCCTTATTAAATTTCATCACTCAACTGATATTTCCAGTCTATTAAAGTTTTCAAAAGTCTCATTCTGACATTCAACTTACTTGATATTTGTTGAAGTATTGAATTATTTACATTTTCTGCATTTGCATTCTCTGCAAATACAGCTTTATCTGAATCACTGATAGCTGAGCTAAACTCAGAGTAAACACTGAGGCATAGCACTAGAAAACTATTTATCAGCAGAAATTTTGAGACATGTTCAACAAAAAAGAAAATATATCTAATTGCCCTCTATCTAATATTTATTATCCTATAATCCATATCATGACAGATGGTCTCAAATATACTATACATCCATTGTTTATTGGTCTGTCGTAATAGGTACTACATATCTACTGAAATGAATTCAAGTGAATACTAATTTCCCCAACCAAGTAAAAAGCTATCCTGACATGACTTGTAGCTTATAATTTTACTACTTCCTCTTTTAGGTAGGAAAAAACAATTTTTTAAATTATCTATAATATATATAGATTATAATAGCATATCTTTACTCTTCTATAAGTCCTAGTCTAACTTTACTGGTTTGTAGAATCAATCATTTCAACAATGTGGCAAAATATATATAAGACACAATTAACCATTTTAAGTGTTCAATTCAGTGACATTAAGTACATTTGTAATGTTGTGCAACCATCAGCACTATCCATTTCCAGACCTTTTTTGTTATCACAAATAGAAGTTTAGTACCCATTAAGCAAAACTCCCAATTCCCCCTTTCCTGCAGGGCCTGGTAACTACTATTCTACTGTCTGTCTCTATGAATTTAACTATTCTGGCCACCTCACTTAAGTGGAGTCCTTATAGGAAAATCCAGTAGTTGCGTATGGTTTATTTCACTTGACATAAGGTTTGCAAAATTCATTCATGTTGTATTATGTATCAGGGTTTCATTTCTTTTCAAGGCTGAATAATAATCCATTTTACGTATATACCAAATTTTATCTATTCATTTGGCTATTGGAAATAATGCTGTGATAAATATTGGTGTGCAAGTATTTGAGTTCCTGCTATCAGGACTTTTGTATATATACCAATTAGGAGAACTGCTGGATCATATGGCAATAATTGTTTGACATTTTGAGGAATGTCAAACATTTGAGGAAAACACCAAAATGTTTTCCACAGCAGCAGCACCATTTTACATTCCAATCACCAATGCAAAAGGGTTTCAAATTCTCCACCTGCTTGGCAATATATTTTCCCCTCCAAATTTTTGAAAACAACATCCTAAGATGTACCAAATGGTATCTCATTTTTTTTTTTTTTAAGATTTTATTTTTTTGACAGAAACACAGCAGGAGAGGGAACACAAGCAGAGGGAATGGGAAAAGGAGAAGCAGGCTTCCCACCGAGCAGGGAGCCTGATGCAGGGCTCGATCCCAGAACCCTGGGATCATGACCTGAGCCTAAGGCAGACACTTAAGGGTTGAGCCACCCAGGCACCCCTCATTTTGGTTTTTAAATGCATTTCAGTAATGATTAGTGATGGTAAGCATCTTATCATATGCTTATTAGCCATTTATATATCTTTTTTGAGAAATGTTTATCTAAGTCCTTTGACAACTTATGAATTGGGTTGCTTCCTTATTGAGATATATATTCTGGATGTTAATCCCTTACCAGTTATATCATTTGCAAATATCTCCTCTCATTCCATGGGCTTTCACTTTATTTTTTTTAAGTTTTATTTAAATTCTAGTTAGTTAACATACAGTGTAATATTACTTTCAGGTGTGCATTATATAGTGCTTCAACACTTCATAGTGGCCTCATAGAATGAATTTGGAAGTTTTCCTTCCTTTTCTGTTTTTTGGAATAGTTTGAGAAGAACAGGTATTAATTTTTTATTAACTTTTCTTTATTATTTTTTAAAGATTTATTTATTTATTTGAGAGAGAGAGAGAGAGAGAGAGAGAGAATGAGAGTACAAGCAGGAGGAGGGACAGAGGGAAAAGCAGACTTCCCACCGAGCAGAGAGCCTGAAGTGGGGCTCAATCCCAGGACCCAGGGATCATGACCTGAGTCAAATCCAGACACTTAACCACTGAGCCACTCGGGTGCTCCTTAACTTTTCTTTAAATGTTTAGTAAAATTAGCCTGTGAAGCCATCTGGTCCTGGACTTTTGTTTGTTGGAAGTTTTTTGATTACTGATGCAGTTTCCTTGCTTGTTATGGGTCTGTTCAAGTTTTCTATTTCTTTCTGTTTCAGTTTTGGTAGTTTATATGTTTCTAAGAATTTATCCACTTCTTCCAGGTTGTTCAATTTGTTGGCATACAGTTTTTCATCATATTCTCATTGTTTGTATTTCTGTGGTGTTGGCCAATATTTTTCCTCATTTGTGATTTTATTTATTCAGGTCCTTACTCTTTTCTTTTTGATAAGCCTGGTTTGAGGTATATCAATTTTATTGATTCTTCTCAAAGAATCAGTTCCTGATCTGTTCTATTGTTTTTTTAGTTTCTGTATCATTTAATTCTGTTCCAACCTTTATTATTTCCTTCTTTCTGCTGGCTTTAGGCTTTACTTTTTTTTTTTTAAAAATTTATTTATTTATTTATTTATTTAACAGAGAGAGAACACAAGCAGGCAGAGAGGCAGGAAGAGGCAGAGAGAGGAGCAGGCTCCCCGCGGAGCAAGGAGCCCGATGCGGGACTCGATCCCAAGACGCCGGGATCATGACCCGAGCCAAAGGCAGTGGCCCAACCAACTGCACCACCCAGGCGTCCCTAGGCTTTACTTTTTTGATAGTGTCCTTTGATGCACAAAAGTTTTTAATTCTGATGAGCCCAATTATTTTTTCTTGTTCTTGCTGTGCATTTGAAATTTTATTTTTAAGTGAAGACCATTTTGATATCATCAGGATTTTCTGCAAACCTAATAATCTGTACCTCTATTTTTTTCTATTCTTCTAAATCTATGCCAAACTTCTAGCATTATTCTCTGGTTCTATAAATGCTTTCCACTTTTTTTACACGCGTTTAGCAGATGTGAGGTTTTTTTTTTTTATTTTTAAAATTTATCTTGAGAGAAAGTGTGCATGCACGTGCATGTAGGGGGAGGGGCAGAGGGAGAGGGATAATCTCCAGCAGACTGTGCTGAGTGTGGAGCCCCATTTGGGTTCTATCTCACAACCCTGAGACCATGACCTGAGCGAAACCAAGAGTCAGATACTTAACCAACAGAGCCATGAACACACCCAAATGTGAAATTTAATTAAAGAATTTTCTGTGTGGTCTGCAATGTTTTGTTTTTAAGGCTCTTCCCCATTTTCTTCCTAATTATGGGTCATTTGATATTATAAAGTCAAAGTTGAAGTTGATGGTATTCAATCCTCTCAAGTTATCTTTAATTCTAATGCCTCATTCTTTGGAATGATATTTATCTTTTTAAAAGTTTTAAAAACTTGTCTTTTTATTTTTTTAAGATTTTATTTGTTTATTTTACAGAGAGAGAGACATGGCGAGAGAGGGAACACAAGCAGGGGGAGCAGGAGAGGGGGGAGCAGGAGAGGGAGAAGCAGGGTTCCTACTGAGCAGGCAGCCCGATGGGGGGCTTGATCCCAGAACCCCAGGATCATGACCTGAGCCGAAGGCAGATGCTTGATGACTGAGCTACCCAGGCACCCCTAAAATTTGTCTTTTTAAAGTACAGAGCATATATTTAAGTATTGCCAGTTTGATCTTTCCTGAATACAAAGAACTCCGAGTTCAAATATCAACTCCTCCCAAGGATTTTCAGACCACCATGTTGATAACCAATTCTTTCATGTTATTTTAAAGGCCAGATTCGTACTTTTCCTAGTTACTTCCTTTTTCTTTCATAAAATAAAACCAGCAATAAGGGAAATGTGAAATGTAGATTTTAATCAAATAACACTTCCAGCAGGTACTCAGTAGTTCAAGGCCATTACCACTATTTCTTGCCATTATGTCAGTTTGTAAATCATCAAGAATGTAGCATTTTCTTCAAAGTGTCTTTGAAGATATTCATACCATATTATTTCTACAAATCACCAAGGTGATCTCATAAATTATGTCAAGGTCAAATTTATGTTATTCTATACAGACAACATAGTTATTTGGATACAAAATCAGTGAATATAATCAAACTGTGTTATAACGATATAATTCGAATCAAAATAGACTTCTGGGATAGTTAGGACAACATGTTCACTTTACACATAAAGACCTGGAGATTCATGAAAGTTAAGTGATACTGCCAAGGTCACAAGAAGATATACTGAAGATATTTTTTTTCCCTGTTTCATGGACGTTTAAAGTCTACAGGTTAAACAGAAGCTATAAATACTATGTAAGCAAAAAAATATTTTCCACTAATTTAGAATAAAAGAAAGTATAATCTTGGTAAAAAGGAAAAGCTGTGAAAGTTTAAAATAAACCCATTTTATCACCTTGAAATACAACATACAAATATTAGCAAAAATGTATTAATAAAAAAATTTAATACAAATTATATGAACATCTACTCAAAATTTAGACTCACACCTTGAATAAATAGTTAAATTCATAAAACTTTAATTTTAGACCAAATGCCCCTTACCTTATTAGTCCATGAAAATTTCAGGGGAAAACATTTAACTGGTCAGAAGACAAATCGGCTGATGTGAAAGGATCAGGATAAGGGGAAGGGCTGATTGAAAAGGGGACAGAAATGATTTTTATCTTGATTGTGGTCATGGCTACATGTCCTGTATGCATTTGTAAATGCTCACAGAAATGTACATTAACAAGACTTAATTTTAATGTATGTAAATTATAAACCTCAATAATTTAACCTTTTAAAAGACCAATTTTTTAATATGAATGAAAACTAGTATATAGTGAAGGCAATATTAAAAATACTGAATCACAGGGTCCAAACTGAGGCAGTGTTGTTGTGTAATTTTCAATTATATTTATGCAAATATTTCAGTTTTTATCTCTAAACTTACACACAAACCAAAAACACAAACCCCCCCTAAACCCAAAGAAACAGAAAAAGACCACCTATTTTTTTTTAAATAAAAATAACTCACCGTCTCATTTCCAAAAAGCATGTCAATAAAAGGCATAACTTTCATCAATGATTCCTTGTAGAACTGACTAATAAATGGTGCAGACAAATTCAAAGTGAAAATTCGGTTGTTTTCAGAAGCATGGTTTGCCACTTTCAGTACCGACTCTGGGGAAACTGTAAGAAAAAAGCCCTGGATAAAGAAAAAAAGGAGAGGAAATTAAAAATGCCATCTCCACAGAGTCATTCTTGGTCAGAATAAAAAATACCAATTAAAAATACAAACATCTATATAATACAGGCTTTAAAACACAATTACAAAATGCAAGGCAGAAAACAGCAGCTTTTGGTTAGAAGAAAACTCTATCATATGAGTACAATATGCTTGGTATGTGCTATTATGTTAGAGTATAACACATTATTTATTTCATATTTGTATAATCAATACTGAAAGAATTCTGGGAATCCACATAAGAAAGAATATTTCAAAGGTCTCATTTGAGACAATAATTACATTTAAATTACGGAAATAGTAATGAAGGCAGATTGGATCCTTTCAGCTTCTTATAAACAGTTTGGATTCTTTTAACTGACATATTATTTATTAAAAAATGAAATTAGTTTATAAATGAAATTAGTTTACTAAAATCATAGCTTGTTAACTTAAGCCTCAAATCTTCCTAATCATAGCTTGTTAACTTGTTAACCTAAAATCTTCCTTGTTAATCTAAAATCTTCCTAAAATTAGGAAGATTCTGAGTTGAAATTTTCAAATAACAAGAAAATAATTCAGTGATAATAAAAAATGTTTAATTAAAATTTTATGTCAGGAAAGCTATATTTTAAGATGCCATTTATCTACATCTTAAAAGTGTTAATAAAAGCCTTTTAAAAATAGATTTATGCCTTCTAGATAAAAGCATAAGCAAAGACATGGATGCTTACATAGGAAATTGGTTTGAATGGTGCACAAGAGAGTGAAGGAATATACAAAAAGCAAAAGAACATAAAGTTGGAAAGGACAGTTGAGTCCAGAATGCAAAAGGCCTTGAGTGGCAGGTGAGGAGTTGATTAGATGGAGTGAGAACACATGATGGGTAATGAAGATTTCCTTGAAAGAAAGGAATAACAACCTTGTGTGAAAATTTAAAGGAAAGTTAATCTGGACAGCAACAATTCAACAACAGTCAAAAGCAGAAATAAAAAACATAAAGTAGAGAACAAGAGGAAGGCATTTGAGAACAGTAAGTGATGACAGAGAAATCCAGCAAGGAAAATTTTAAGAAGATACTTCAAGGTAACCAATCCTATCAATGGATAGAGAAAGGATGAGAAAAAAACCACTGGATTTGATGATTAAGAGAAAGTATTTATGGGATAAAGGTAAAAAAAAAAGTCAGCTGTTAAAGAAAGAATAGTGAGAAAGTAGGGGTAAAGATTATAAATTATTTTGGAAGATTTATCAATGAAAAATAATACACTCATATGAAATTTACAATTATTATGTTCCAGGCAACACTAAAAAGTTTTCTGTATATTAACCCAGCTATTATCATTTTTTTCCTTATATCAAACCTATGAGGTGGATACTGTTATTCTCATTTTTATGATAAAAAAGGCAAAATAGGTAAGTGAAGAAATGTCCCCCCAGGTAATACAGTTAATATGTGATGGAGCTTAGATTCAAATGACTAGAGATAATGCCCTTAGTTTGAATAGGTAATTGAAAAGAAAAGAGAAAAAAGATATTTTACTGGGGGAGAGTTGTTTTTAAGAACAATGTTAAGTCGGAGCATTTTTGATCTTTAACAAGAAGAATCTACTGCAGAAAGAGAAGAATGAAGAAGTAAGACAAGGAGGATGATTAGAAAGAACGAGGAATCAGAGAAGTTAGGGTAGTGGGAACCACAAAGAAAGAGGAGTTAGCTTATAAATGGAAGAAATAACTTTGAAAATGTAAAGGAAATGTCTTTTAAAATTATAAAAAGGGCTACTGAAATATTCAACTACAACTGAAGGACTAACCACTTCCATCATGTAAACTTTAAAAAGTTTAAAAAGAAAAAAACATTTTTTTCTATTACTTTCAAATTGAATATTAAAAGGACATTAAAAAATTAACTTTGAGATAGGAGTCATGCATACTTGGATTGAAGAGTTTATTACCCTTATAAACTCTGAGATATTAAGAGAGAATTTTACAGTACAATGGTTTCTTATTAAAGTATGGCTAATGAAATTCTAATAAAAATGTTTCCTTATTATAATAACATAATATTTTCTCACTATTTAAAAATCCCAATCCATTAATTCTTTACCAATTTTCAGCTGTTTTAAAAGGTAACAAGTCTTAGTCTTAGGTAACATTATTTTTTAAATGTTTTCACCTTATTTTTGAACCAACTACCATGTCACTTGCAAACTATGAACATCCAAGCTGTTTCCTTTGCTATTTTTGTCACTTGGAGAATTAAAATGAACAGTTTATATAGCATCTTGTCTCCATAGTAATATGTATGTACTTGCTTTTTAGTCTTTCATTTAATGAGGAGCGTTTAAAGCTAACTTCCCTCCCATTTCTCCCCAAACTGTTCCAACATGAAATAAAAACCTCCCAGAGCTAGCATTCTGCCAGCTGTGGATTAACCACAGACAGCCATAGAATGGTCTACACAAATAGTAACCTGGTCAAATAATTAGGCTTCTCACCAACTTTGGACTGAAAATTTGATCTGTGCTAAAATACATCTGATTGTAATTTAAGGTACTGAACAGTATGCCCCTGGAGTCTAAATTTGGCCTCATTCCAAATGTGTGTATGTGTGTTTTACTTTAAAATGCAATACAAGAGTATTGTGATATGGACAATATAACTTCCATTTTGTCAGTT
The DNA here is from genome assembly GCA_028533885.1 of Nasua narica. Taxonomy (NCBI): domain Eukaryota; kingdom Metazoa; phylum Chordata; class Mammalia; order Carnivora; family Procyonidae; genus Nasua; species Nasua narica. Next base: position 28,600,330 of record CM052812.1, on the reverse strand, counting down.
TTACAAAGAATATACAAAAAAAAATCAGCTTTTAAATGAGGAAAATCCACAATTTAAAGTAATTCCATTTTTGAATAGTCTCTTGTTTTACTTTAAGTAAATATTTAGTATTTAAACAATTTAGGACTTGTGTTCTGTTATAGTGCAAAGACTTAAAATCGATGCCAACCATAATTTTTCTTCCTAGATTTATATCCTTTGCTAGGCCACACGTTCTAGACTGTATTATCATCAAAAATAATAACAGTGCCATTATAATTTTTTTAAGTGTCAGGTTTGCAATAAAAACAGGCCAATAGTTTATATGGCTATAGTTTAGAAAAATATTCTATATAATCAACAAACTCTTGTGATTTTTCTAATTGGGGATTTCAGTCTATATAACAGTTAATCCTATTACTCTTTGTCCCTATGAGCACCCAAAACAAAGCAGATTCTAACATTTAAGAGATCTGATGATATTAATCAGTACTGAGAGTGAGACAAGACAATTTTATCTATTAAAATGGTAAGTAAAACAGAACAAAAAGGTAGGAATAGGAGGAATGGGAAAAGACTAAGGCAGAGCCAAAGAACCATTTTTCCATAGCCAGACTTAATGCTTAGAAATCTCAAATACATATGTTTGAACTGCACAGGTCCACTTATGCATGCACTTTTTGGGCAAAACATAGCACCGGCCTATAAATGTATTTTCTCTTATAATTTTCTTAATAACATTTTCTTATCTCTAGCTTACTTTATTGTAATATGTATTTAATAGACTATTTATGTTATTGGTAAGGTTTCTGGTCAACAGTAGTTAACTACTAGCAATAGTTTAAGTTCTGGGTGAGTCAAAAGTCATACGCACATTTTTGACTGTGAAGGGTGTTGGCACCCCTAACCCTCATGTTCTTCAAGAATCAATAGTACATAAATTTGTCATCCAACTACTCTAAGGATTTCTTGGTACAGTTTAAATTTTTAAAGATTTATTTATTTATTTGGCAGGAAGAGAGAGAGAGAGAGAGAGTATGAGCACAAGCAGGGGGAGAGGGTGAAGCAAGCTCCCCGCTGAGCAAGGACAACACTCCC